>JAQPZY010001407.1:600000-772500 GCA_029931535.1 Margaritifera margaritifera | reverse complement strand
TTGGTTTACTATTATTATGCGCTGCAAAAGCCTCGCAAAATTTTAATGTGTTTTTGACTGCTGTTAACGCAGACATGTGTATTAGTGGTTGATAAATGACACTTGTGATATTTAAAGTGAAGCGGCATTCCATCCAAACCTTCTTTTCTGATACAGCAAAAGCTTACAATGTGCGTTAAATTAAGAGAGACAACCTTATATGAGTGTAAGAAAAATAAGGTTAACCTGTCCTTCTCAACACGACTTGAACCAAATTATTTGTAATAAAAATGAAACTAGATATAATTTATGAAAAATTGCAATTACACCAAATGTTAGACAACATTTTTACCGGGAAGCCTTCCTAATGAAAACGTTGGCTATTTTGAATTGTATTCAACAGGAAATATGTGACATTTCCATTAGCACCAAAAGACCATGCTATACACAGTCATTACATTTGTAAGAAATTCATCTTAATTTTGCTGTTTTGGATGGAAAAGTCTTTATTGACACATCCGCCTATTTTGTAGTGCAACAGTAAACTCGTTGGAAAAAACAACTAATATTTCAAGTACAGTTATTTATCTTACTGACAAGTTAAATCACTTTGTCATTTTCCGATTTTAGAATAATTGACTTCAGTTTTCTTATAATTTGAGAAATCACTTTCATTTCTCTGTCAAACAGATTTTGAAGAACACCAATCAAAAAATTAATATCGAATAAGTCGAATCGCATTGTATAGACTTAGGTAATGCGTCGGCTGTGAAAACCTATTTTTGACACTAAAACCACAATTAACGTTCTCAAATTAACAAAAGCAAGACTGTTATCTGAATTCTAACATAATGTGGAAAATTTTGTCCAGGTATAACCCAAAGTGTAATTCTCTGAGAATACAACGCAAGGAGAGTCATGACATAAAACATTTTGTGAATTTTACTGCTGCAAAATTTAACGCTTGACCAATATGAAAGCATTTTACATAGGAAGATTGCTAGAACTTGCTTTTGATAATAATTGAGCACGTAAAAAGATTTATATTACAGGTATTAGCAGCAATGCAAATGAATGTAAACTGCATTTACATTACTTTGGCAAGGGTATCTAAATGTGATGTCAGTTTGACGTGATAAATAAGATGACGTGTGATATTCACAATAAAACTCTGTGCCAATTGTTATATATTCCGACCGGCTCTTACTGCAACATTGTTAGCTCAGCATTTATATCGTTCAAGGATTGTTTTGCTTATGTGTCTGGAGGTGTTGTAAATTAACAGTGATAGAAAGAAGATTTTATGGCAGAAATAGCCTGTGCATATTGTTTGACTAACTTGTTATAATATGACGTCAATTAGCAACGACAGAAATAAAGGTGTGGTTTTGACAATAAATTTCAGCGTCTATGGCAACCCAGTTGTGGACAGAACGTTTGCAATAGTTTGCACCAGTATCTCAAGAAACTTGTTTAGCGTAATGTTTAGTTGAACATGAACAAAAACTTGTTTCACTTCTTGTTATTTTTCTGCCATATTGGCGTCCATGTCACCCGTGATTAAGGACACCAAATAAAATAGCATACAGTTGAGACTACATGTGGACCAACATAAAACCTATATAGCTGAAGATAAAAATATGCAATTATACAGAAAATGTTTTGATAAAGATGAACCATGGTTTTGAAATTAAATGGATTAAATTATATATTAGCATAATGAAATTCCTTTTTAATACGACTAAATCTGTGTGCCCGTAAATAAGAACATATAGTATAACAAAATCTCGGTGAGAAAAGATCAATTTGGTCAGAGCGTTAAACCGAACCAAAGTTGGCGTACCTTAATACGACGTTAAACAACTAGGATGGTACTAATTAAGTCATATAGATAGTATATCTCAACTTTGTATATTCTTCTGACAACTCGACTTATAAAACGTACATAAGTTATAAGGTGGCAAGCTTTAATATATAATCACCTTACCTTTAGTTATCTTTGTTCAATCTAATTATTAGGTGCTGGTTCATTGCTCGCTCTCTTTCCTTTCGCACCAAGCCCATTAAGAGGAAGTATCAGATGAGAAGCACCCTTCTCTTTTTCTTTTGTGTTTCTACTTTCTCCTTACTTTCTTATTTTAAAGTCGTTTCCTAGGATGATCAATCGTTTGTTACTTTGCTCCTTTGTTTAATTGTGGTATCACTGCACCATTAATGATACGGTTTCCGAGTTCCCGTCGAAATTGATGCCCAAATGCATCTTCTGAAAAGATGGCTTAGACTGGATCGTTTCTTCAGTTGTACTTGTTAATGACTGTGCATTCGAAAAGTGCCTCACCATTGTGTAGTTTGACAAATTATGGTGGGGAATTAGAAGAGGTGGGTAACTTTTTGAGCCGAGACAATTGAAAAAGTTGCTTGATAACATTAATCCATTTACTGTCATGTATATTTTGTCTGGAGGTAAAACTGTCCAGGCGATCTCTATCGAAATCAAAAAGACCGACATTTTATTTCTATAGTTGTGATGAAAGTTTGGAATATAGCAATATATACAGCAAAACACATAGTGGTGTGATACCTCTCACGTTCGTTTGCTATTTTCCGTTCTTCAGTGTATTAAATAAAACTCAATTTACCTATTTTGGTTACAATTCAATTTACCTATTTTGGTTAAAACTCAATTAACCTATTTTGGTTAAAACTAAATTTACCTATTTTGGTTAAACTCAGCTTACCTATTTTGGTATGAAAAACAAAGAAAATAACTAACATCATCCGCTACTTGTTGTCCTGTTTGTCTCACTACGATACTAGAATTGTTTCTTTTGACAAGATAATACTTACGACACGACTTTTGAAGGAAAAAACAAGCTTCTACACAATAAAACGTTGGAAAAAGACAGCAGACTATTGTGTCAATTTACGCCAAATTAGACGTTATAAACTGCAGAAACACATTATTACTGGCAATACAATTTTATTGAATAATAAATACTAAATTTAAAATGCAAAAATATAATCATTTGTAGTTTAAATGCAGTATTTTTCAAATATTAAATTCTATAATCTCATATAAAAAATGACATTAACCGCCTATTATCCTTTTTACCCATTTGAATCAGCATCTAATTGATTTTCGTTATCCACCATGCTTAATATGCATTCATTTAAGTGGTCAAATAATAATCGCCTAGATTCATTGTCACTAATTTATGCAACCGTCGGTTGATTTAAAGAAGATAATTTAGTTTATTTACCTAAATAATTGTAGTTAGCGCCTGTGTCACTTTCGATTATTCTTCTATCTATACACCAGAATAATTTATCGTTAAAAAAAGCTTCTTCATAAATTTCAAAAGGGCAAATTGTGATTTAAACATCTTTCATCTTAAAATGAAGAAAAACATCAGGTCTTTGTATTCCTCTTTAATAGATTGATCAACCTGGTTACACAACGAGAATAAAAAAATATTTGTTTCTTCTTTAATATTTTAATTTAGTTTAAGTTGAATTAAAGATGCAAAAATATTTATAATGAATTCATATTGTGAATATCATGCTAAGTTTACCTTTCAAAAAATATGATCCGCTATATAAAAAATAGGAATTGATAAAAATAATAATATCTTATAAACAGATATGAGCTATAAATACTTATGCTGACTTGATGCTATTATGCGTGAATCATACGAATTCTATGGCGTGGTCTGAAGCAATGTTTTCTTCTATAGACGGATCCTTTTGGCAAGGAATGTGACTATGAGTAATACGTTATATATTTAGACCCGTTCATCAAAAATGTTTGGCGATTCTAGCTCGCAGGAAATCAGGAAGTACCTTCATTTCACGAACTCTTACGTAACAATCAAAACACAACTGATTTTTTGTCACCGTCAGATGATATCCGCCTGTAGATGGTTCTCTACAGCAACGTATACCTGTGAAATATCACTTGAACGAGGACAATTGCTCAAGTCTCAATCTTATGGGAACCAAGTTTCAAGACGATGTATTTACTCAAAACAAGAGCGAAATCAGTTATGTACGGGAGACATCGATTATATAAGAAATACATTGTACACTGTTCTCAAAAATGTAGTTTTAATGCCGCACGCATTTTACGTATCTGTTTAGGATCATAAGCATTTTCTGTAAAAGCATTTCCAAAAGGCAATTGTTATTATTGACTGATTAGGCATCTTATTGACTGATTTGGCACTTCCAGACTTTGTTTTCATTGTTGACTGATTAGGCACTTCCAGATTTTGTTTTCATTATTGGCTGATTAGGCACTTCCAGATTTTGTTTTAATTATTGACTGATTAGGCACTTCCAGATTTTGTTTTCATTATTGGCTGATTAGGCACTTCCAGATTTTGTTTTCATAGAGGGCGCTTTTTTTGTTAGTGTAAATACAAACTTTTCTTGAAAAATCTATAATATATGTTTTACTTTTACATATAAGACTTGAATAAAAAATGATTACAACAATACCACCATACATTTTCTAGGTTACAAACAGTAAAAACTGAAGTAGTTGGCACACAAGTATTACATTGTACAAAAGTACTGTTGTGTTACATTGTACAAAAAGTACTGTTGTGTTACATTGCACAAACAGTACTGTTGTGTTACATTGTACAAAAAGTACTGTAGTGTTACATTGTACAAAAAGTACTGTTGTGTTACATTGTACAAAAAGAACTGTTGTGTTACATTGTACAAAAAGTACTGTTGTGTTACATTGTACAAAAAGTACTGTTGTGTTACATTGTCCAAAAAGTACTGTTGTGTTACATTGTACAAAAAGTACTGTTGTGTTACATTGTACAAAAAGTACTGTTGTAACGTGCATTTTAACTGAAAGCTACTTTGGTATCAAAGACAATCAGTACATAAGTTGCACCTTGATGTTTGGGAAGAATGAAAGACACATCTATAAAACTGAATTCCAATTTGAGAAGTATAATTCAGAAAACAATGAAGAAATGGTTTCAGCATAAAAAAGACGCTCACAAATTTATTGAAATGAATATAAAAGGTTGTAAAAACTGAATATATTTTAAATTTAAAAGTTAAAATGATTTTACAGCTCACTGGGAAGCATTGTACACGTGAAACGGAATTTTTATCCTTACCGGGAACAGTTGTATACTTTGTTACCTTCTCTTTCTCGTTGTACAGTCTGATATTTTTTTTTTTTTTTGTTGTAAGTGGTTATGTTTGGTTATACGAAATGCCTATGTCCTTTTTCTAGAGACCACCAGATCAAATTGCTTTGAACTGCCTATATATAATATTTGGAAATTCATCTTTTTCAGATTAGAGAATGTGTTTATTTTGCTGATTGCTACTGTTTCTACTTCTTGGCTCGAGACTGCGCATTTCTTCTTGATGAACACATATTAGATGTCGTAGCTCGATATTTGTTAAAAAAAATTCTCTTCTGGACAATTCTTGGAAATCATATATATTTGCTTGTTACTGATGATATAATTGTACTTGACACTATGTGGAATTATTTGTGAATAAAGCTGCTTCTATCTAGATGCCTAGAAGTAATTCTAGCTCGTTATTTGAACATTGTTATGTATATTGAATTTATAATATCTGCCCATGAGGTAAGTTGTACTTTAGTCATTTTGTAAACAACATATTTACATCATTTGAGTTCAAGGTCAGTCTTGTTTACATAGCATTTAACAATTAGATTGTAATTTTCCATGTCTTGATGTGAGAAAAGTCACGTACGCACCAGAATTTTCCATTAGAGTTACTCATATTCTAGAATATTCTGTCAGGTGACTTATCCTTATATTTATACAGGTTTGGTACACAAGATTTCATTCCTATACTAAACTTCATATTATTAAGATCAGTCTATTAAGGACTTTATTTTAGTAATCAGCTATTACAGTTGTGAAAATCAGAGCAAATTCAGAGAGAGGAATTATTTATTTGAAATATTCATTGGAATTACTAAAAGTGCTCATTCTAATATTGGATTAATACTTGACTTTGGGATTTATGTGAATTTATTCGAAGATATTCTGGTTTACATCATTCAGACATATCAAGACATTCAAGACTATTGACACATCAGGACATTCAAGGCTATTGGAATTCATTCGGAACATTCTATATTTACGGCTTGTGATTAGGACACTTAGGATTATTTGATTATTTGGATCTTAATGGAAGTGTTTTCTTTAATTTTAACTTTAATTGTCTAGAAATAAATTGCTTGTTGATTTTACTTACGTTGCTGGTTTCACCATCTTTCTGTTACATTATTTTAAGACCTGGAGTCGTAACAAAATGCTAACATCATTGCAGCATATCTGTGTTTCGATCATCAATTTTGTTGTTTTTAGATAAATCTATGTCATATTTCAAATGTTTCGTTGCCTGAAACCTATCTCGTCACTTCAGACCCCAACTGTCTCTTCGCTTGAGACTGACCTTCTTTAATAAGGTAAACCAAAAATGTTTCACTGCATGAGACCGATCCGTTTCTTTACTTCAGACCAAAAGAAATCTCGTCTGAAAATGACATTTTATTAGTTAGAATTAAATATATCTTATCGTTTGTAACCTACCATTTTTGGTAGGTTGGGATACAAATATCACACTGGCCATGACTTACCTTTATAAAACAAAAAATGTCTTGTTGCCCTAGACTCAGCTGTCCAATGACATCATGCTGAAACAGGCAGGGCCGGTTTAACCGCTAAGCAAACTAGGCGGTCGCCTAGGGCGGCAAAATTTGGGGTAAAAAAAGAAAGAGAACTAGCGTAAATTAGAAGATGATAACGCGTCTAAAATACAAAGAGAAAACAGAAGGAAAGAGTAAATGTACAATTTTCATTTTCGAAAGTTAATGGGGGGGGGGGGGGTCGCAAGGCAGAAGGTTCGCCTAGGGCGCAAAATACACTTGCGCCGGCCCTGGTAACAAGTCTTGTTGTCTAAGACTCAGCAATTTAATGACATCATACTGAAGCAAGTCTTGTAACCCAAGACTCAGCTGGCCATTGCTGAAACAAGTCTTGTTGTCCAGGACTCAGCTGTGGATTAACATCATGCTGAAGCAAGTCTTGTTGTCCAGGACTCAGCTGTGGATTAACATCATGCTGAAGCAAGTCTTGTTGTCCAGGACTCAGCTGTCGATTAACATCATGCTGAAGCAAGTCTTGTTGTCCAGGACTCAGCTGTCGATTAACATCATGCTGAAGCAAGTCTTGTTGTCCAGGACTCAGCTGTCGATTAACATCATGCTGAAGCAAGTCTTGTTGTCCAGGACTCAGCTGTCGATTAACATCATGCTAAAGCAAGTCTTGTTGTCCAGGACTCAGCTGTCGATTAACATCATGCTGAAGCAAGTCTTGTTGTCCAGGACTCAGCTGTCGATTAACATCATGCTGAAGCAAGTCTTGTTGTCCAGGACTCAGCTGTCGATTAACATCATGCTAAAGCATGTCTTGTTGTCAAGGACTCAGCTGTCGATTAACATCATGCTAAAGCATGTCTTGTTGTCCAGGACTCAGCTGTCGATTAACATCATGCTGAAGCAAGTCTTGATGTGCAGGACTCAGCTGTCGATTAACATCATGCTAAAGCATGTCTTGTTGTCAAGGACTCAGCTGTCGATTAACATCACGCTGAAGCATGTCTTGTTGTCCAGGACTCAGCTGTCGATTAACATCATGCTGAAGCATGTCTTGTTGCATGAAAATATTTTAATGATTCGAAGCTCATGTTTTTTCTGCTCGATTTTCCTATTTTGTGCTAGTGTAGGATACTGTAGCTTTGATGGTCTACTATAGTTATTTGAGGTCACCTTTACTACGTATCTATCGTTTTGTTTCAGACTTCCAAAATCTCTTTGTTATTAGTTTCTAACAGCTTGTTGCATTAAAGTGAACGCAAGTCCAACACTTTCCAACAATATCTTTTTAATTATAAATATTTCTATCATGTTATGTTATTCGCTTCTTGTTTCTTACTTTTCTCTATTTAGTACAAGTTTTCCATTGTCTTGATGCTTGGGATTATCCATCAAATGTAATTAGGGCGCCCTGGAACTGTTAAAAAGATTTTCTGTATAATTTATTTTTGCCAACAAAAGGTTTCAGCCGTAGATATCTCATTCTCGGATTTATTTCACCTAGCACCATTTCTAGTTTGTTTTATTATTAGTTATGTAATTCAGATCAAGTGCCCTTTATATCCAGTACACTTGACGTCAGCACCATTTCTATTCTGTTTTATTATTAGTTATGTAATTCAGATCAAGTGCCCTTTATATCCAGTACACTTGACGTCAGCACCATTTCTATTCTGTTTTATTATTAGTTATGTAATTCAGATCAAGTGCCCTTTATATCCAGTACACTTGACGTCAGCACCATTTCTATTCTGTTTTATTATTAGTTATGTAACTCAGATCAAGTGCCCTTTATATCCAGTACACTTGACGTCAGCACCATTTCTATTCTGTTTTATTATTAGTTATGTAATTCAGATCAAGTGCCCTTTATATCCAGTACACTTGACGTCTAATGAGTACCACATGTATACACTTTTAAAATGTTTCCGAGACAATCTATACACAAAACTACATTATTACAATCTATACACAAAACCACATTATTACAATCTATACACAAAACCACATTATTACAATCTATACACAAAACCACATTATTACAATCTATACACAAAACCACATTATTACAATCTATACACAAAACCACATTATTACAATCTATACACAAAACCACATTATTACAATCTATACACAAAACCACATTATTAGCTTTGTTTCGAGTCGGCGGAAAGAACGAGTTTGATATAGCGTAGGAATACGTCGAGGTCATTAGGCAGAGACGTATTCGTATGCAATATATCAAACAATTTTTTTTTACCCCGACTAAAAAACAAACACGAATGCGGTTTTTGTATTTATTATATACCGCCCTCTTCCACAATTTCTAAATATTTTTAGCTTTACAGTGTGAATGAAATTCAAAACGACTTGGGATTTATATAAGTTCTATTCGGTGCGTGTACAAATATAAACACGAGGATGTCAGTGAAAACACGTAAATAGTTCCAATCTGGTGGTGTCGTACGGAAATACGGATTGAACATTTGTATCGACCAAGTAAGATTAAACGGATATGTAATAAAGTTTCGAATTGGCACCGACTAATTAATCTGAAAGTTTTAGTTTTTGCCGCTTCTTAACTGTATAACTGAATCAGATACTTGCTTTTCAAATATGAAGAAAATGAAAATTAAATGATTAATAGAATTCTTATCATGAATCGGTGTAGGATAGGAACATTATGAGGATGAGATTTTGCTATACACCACCGATGCATAATGAAGGATTATGAAATGAAGGTCCAGAATACTGATGCAACTTCAAAAACAGAACACACCTACTGAACATTTTCTCACCTTAAGACAGAGCGTAAAAAGTTAGGTATACACGTAGAAGTTCAGTGTAAACATTAAATGACGTTTTAACACATATCAGCGTTCAAAGAACCGTGCCAGAGACCGTCGAGGTAACGGCAGTATAATAGACAGGGTCAGAAATTGTATACTGAAGATAGATTGCGCAATGATACAAAAGTTAACAGGTCAAAAATTAAAGACCACTTTTATTGCTAAGATTAAACGAGACAGACGAAAATTATGATATAGCACTCAATTCAGCTTTGATCTTGAACTGATTTTCTTATCATAAATTATAATGAGAAGATTAATATTTAAAAAATTACACTAATGGCTTTTTCAACTCGAAACCGGACTAACGAATCTGTTCCTATATCTGTCTGTGCAAACGTCCTGTTTGTGGGTCAGTAACTTTAATCTCTGTGCGTTTTAGGATGGAAATGTGTTGCAATTGATTTTTATCTTGATCATTGTGAAAGAATGTTCAAGTTATGACGGGAATCACGCATTATGTGTTTCTGAACATAAAATCTGTTTTCAGAATCATGATCATATCATTTATAAAAAAACTCTTTTACAGGCACTTAGTGGTTGATGAGGACTTTTTTTATTTCTAATATCTAATGGAAGATTTTTTTTTATGGTCTAAGGGGTACTTACACTAATACTGCAAAGATGTGGGAAAAAGTAGGATTGAACGTGTAACTGCATAATATAGTTTCCGATATCGTCCTCCAACGAAATATAAGAGATATCCGAGGTTAATTTTTACAATTACTTCCAACTTTGAACGATAGCAACGGTTCATATGGCATCTTTCAATAATGACAGAAGTCGACGCAGTTTTCTATTTTGTCCAGTTAATAGATCGTTTATTATCACAGGGCAATCTCTATGATTAGCGATGCATCAAATATTGCGATTTCAAACAATTAAACAGTAAAAGTCATTGGAACATAAAGTTACAGGTCTTTGAATAAGACATACTTGATGATCAAATCGATGCAAATTAAATAAAATTGTCTTCCACGAGCAAAACTATATTTTCAGAGCTCAATTTTGTGTTTGTCATGAATTGATGCTCGACCACCCTGAAGTGAATAAATTCTTCTGGATGCATAAAAGATCAAAACTTTTTGACTCCCTCATTTAAAAGCAAAGAAAGTTCAGTTTCTCAACCTTGCGCAATAACACAAGGATTGTCTGCAATCACGTGAAAAAGTGATTATTTTGGCGGAGCGCTTTTACACACCAGCACAACAGACATATTTCTAAAATCTTTACCTCAAAGGACAGCACCTTGCTTTAGTTTGAATATTTATTTTTTATGTTTGCCTGACTTACATTTTATCTTTTTCTATATCTTCATCTCAACAATCAGTGTCTTGGTAACATCGACGTCAAAACACTTCAATGCGCTAACTAGAATTTTACCGGGAATTGTGTGTCCCATCAAAACAGTGGCGTAGCGAGGCAAAGTGCCGCCCATGGCCAACTACCAAAATTACGCCCTCACTCGATTCGTATTATTTATGATATATACGGTACTCTTACCAAATTGCTGCCACCTAGAAAGTGCCGCCCCGGGGCCACCTTCCCTTTCGCACCCCCCCCCCCCCTCGCTACGCCACTGCATCAAAATACTTCTTAATCGTCGTTATAGCACGTATATATTTTACGCTCATATATAGTAAAACACAAAGCTCATATATAGTAAAACACAATGTGCGTCTCACTCTAGATGCCGGTATTTGACGTAGAAAAACTTGCTGGCTTCAAACACACAAATGATTATAATTCGTTGATTTCAATAAATAAATATTCAAGCAAAGCATACACAATTATCAAATAAAAGATGAGAAATATATGTACTTTACATTAGCAATTGAAAGATATAGAAGAGAAAGGAAAAAGGGAAGAGAGGATAAAAGGGTCAAGGATAGGTGTGAAAAAATATAAAAGCATTCATATACACTCCTCCAACCTATCCATTTGTCAATTTTCATAATATATGTACACGCACAATTATGTACGTACGTAAATACGTACGAATGTATGTAAGTAAAATTGCTAAAACCCACTTATTAGAAGGGTTCCAACTGAAGGGTACAATACGTCACATGTTCTTTACTGATGTATTGAAAGAAACAACAACAACAACAACAACAACAAACAAATCGTAATTAATTTCAGATTTTTATTATAGGAACTGACTAAATACGTCTTATCGAAAGAGATCAGATTCAAGTTGTTTAAGCAAAAAATAATTTTTAAACGCGTAGTTTCATAAAAGTTGTTTATTTAATTCATTTTATTTTCTATAGCCAAACACTGGATGATCAAGCGAGTGACTTTCATTGTGCGTTTGCAGGCCTGTATTGTGTTACCATGTGTATATTAGTTTTCTGAAATGTATATCAAAGTCTTGTCTGTTTTTATCTGCTATTTTTTATTTTAAATATATGATGCGCATATAGTCAATTTTACAAGGTACATATATTTTCTTCTATGATGACCAGTCACGTGATTCGCTGTCTCAGGGAGGTCTTCTTTCAGTCAGCCAAGCAAAGATAACTTTCTGTAAGCGTCGTGAATGAGTCCCTCTGACTGATGTGAAACAGCTTCTCCTTAGACGCTCTGATGAGAAAGTTTGAATATCTGCACCTGAATAAAACAAGCAAGTCAAGTTAATCATTTTTGCTTTTAATAAACAAAATATAATTGTATAATTAGTAATTAATTTGTGTTAAATAAGAAAGTTTACCTTGTGTTCATAACTTTCTTTATATACAGCAAAAGTATGATCCAAGGCAGAACGCAAACACGAACCGTGATGACAGTTCAGGAGCGGATCCAGTAATATCATTGGGGGGGGGGGGGGGGCGTCGTAAACAAGTAAGCAAGGGATATGTGGGATGGAAATCCTGGTGAGGGCTCAGGGAGCGAAATTCCCAGAAGCCCCTGCATTTTAATTTTGACTATCTAACTGTAAAGAAAACTTACTCTAGGAAATGTTCAGTTGTTTCGCACTCACTTGTAGGTGTGTGGGTGGGGGCGCGTGTTCCACCCCTCGATCAGCCCCTGTGGATAACGCAATTTTGACCATAAAATCGATAAAGATATGCATCCGTTTTTAAATACTATTACTATCCAACCGAAAGCGTCATACAATTTTAAGGTTTGTTAAAAATTATCCATTTTGACCGGCGCTTCTCTTCAGATTTATCTTTTGAAGATTTTTAGAGAAAGCAACTGTTGTCAGTAGTTTTTGAGAAAATGGTTGAACAAAATTATTGATACGACATCTTTGAGGAAATCTAGCTTAAAAGGATTAAAATGGAAACGTAAAGAAGCATGATATATGATGACCCGATCTGTTATCGGTTAATAATGTGTTTTAGTAATCATCGAGCATTTTTTAAAAAATACATTTTTTTTAAAATGAAGCCAGGACTGCAGGTTATCAGAACATTATGATGTTCATACTCAGATTCAACGTAAAATTCTGATGTCTGATTGGCTAATGTCTGAGCATTTGACGTCTGATTGGCTAATGCCCCAGCATTCCGACGTCCGATTGGTTAACGTCCGAGTATTCTGCCGTCTGATAGGCTAATGTCTGAGCTTTTAACCAACAATATGTCAGGAATTTGAGTTGAGTCTGAATTTGAGCATGATATTGTATTACAAGCTCCAGTTCAGACCCCGAATGCTGTAATTTTTGTGAGCACGAAACTAAAGTTCAAACTAAAAGCCCCAAAATCTGATATGAAAGTATGTCTACATCTTTGGAAAAGCGTGTTTTCAGAGAAATCAAAGTAACAAAGGTCTTGCAAGTTGCAGGAAAATTACTATTGTATTTTAACTGAATTTACAGAATGTACACATTTTCATACTTTTGGGCTTGAGCTTGGGTTTTGTCCAACCTAGTGTCCACGAGCACATGCTTGCAATCCACAGAAGTCTCGATATTTCCCGCCTCGGCATCAGATTTTCAGATACACCGATAAGCTGTCTTGTAAAGGGTTTGTGTCATCAGCACATACTTCAGCCTAAAATCGTGCAATCGAAATTTGAAAGCATATGTTTGGAAATAGACCAGAAATAATAATCTTTCGAAGCTACACTACTGAGCCAAAATAATTATTGTAAAGATAAACGACACAAAACTGATTATCAAAGTGGAAAAGTCATGATTTCATCATTGGGAAACAGAATGACTTTTATCAAAGTTACTCATGCATTATTACACCATGAAAATTCTCTCGTTATCTTAACAACTTAAGTTCTTTAATGATAAGATAAAAGGTCAATAATCAGATCTAAATGTTGATATTGCCTCTGTCAAGCTATATTTCCATAAGTAAAAATTAAAATTTTATACAAAATACGTTTAAGATTGTAATTTGTAAGCGTTACTTTGGCAAAAGAGACAAGCAGGGTACGCCTAACTGTTAACGGAATTATTGGTACTCAGATATTGAAAGAAAGAAAAGAAGAGAAAAATCGGAAGGGAGAAACATAAGAGAAAACATCCAAGACCAGATTGGAGATCAGCCATTGAACAGGGCGCAGAGGTTGTAGATTGGTATGGTTTGGTGTTTTTATGGCACAGCAACAAATACATGTTATCTAGCACTGAGATAATTTAAGGATGTGTACTGTCCATGGACACACTAGTACCATAGTAAGCAACCCAAACTGATCCAATGGTAGGATTCGAACCCGCATCCGTTTGGTCGTAAGTCTGGCAAGCAAAACACTGAGCCACCATGTCTCAGCAGAGACTGCAGATGACGCTGTAGCTGCAAGGGCAGCTCTGCGGCGGCAGAAACGCCACCGTGTCCCACATTACCATAATTGACATAAGTATCAATTTGTACCTTGTTTGAACACATGTCTTCCATTGCCAAGGGCCGCACTGTGTGGTGTACTCCTCCTTCTTTAGTAACCTTAATGATCTAAGGTATGGCGTCACGTATTGCTCGAATTTACATTCTCTGGGGATAAAATAAAGAAACGGGATGAGTTAAAGACATTATTTTGTTTATAGGTGCACAGGTTTTTAGTAGTATAGAAATGTGTCTCTTATATTAAAAAACATCAGCTCAAAAACTTGTAAAGGGCATCATGCTCGTATATAACTTCTACAAACTGAAAGGTCAACTTCATTTACTAATAAAAGTAGACCTTTGTAAAACTTACATCAACCATACATAATACACCCATCATTATCTTATACGGTGCAGCCGATATTTCTTTCCTTTTCAATACTTTAAGACGTGCTTGAATCAAATTATTCTTTAAAGATTACAGGAGAGAAGGTTTTCGAACAAAGAAGCTTACCGTTTTTCACACCTCGTTCCTAAGAAACCCCTTTTACATCTACACCTCTTGCTTTTACATTTCCCGCCATTAAAACACGCGGCTTTACACTGTCTCAGGTGACACCATCTTCCTGTATAACCTGGGGCACAGGTACACTGGTTGGGTCCCGTGCATTGTCCTCCATTTTTGCAAAGTTTCTTGCAGGCATCTGTAATATAGGTAACAATATATTTGGTTAGTTAAAATCTAAGTCCTGTATTGGTCTATATTTTACATGTTGAGATGTAGAAAGAAATGAAACAAATTTTTCGTATCTTCCTTTTGTGCAATATTGTGGGTGACTTCTCCAATTCAGTGTAAATGTTTTCAAAAATCTTTCTTCGGAAAAGAGTTTCCAATGTGATTCTATCAGCGAGGAAAATATTTCACAAAGGAGCATAGAAACGTAATAAGAAGACTCAGAAAAATTACCGCATATGACGAGTGTCCACTGTCTCCTCACACAGTATGTGGGGTGGGGGATGGAGTGAGATAGAAGTAAATGTTTAGATAGCGTAGAAAACCTAGCAATTAATATGCATGTTACAATTTAAATATGGAGTATATAATCAGGATAAAATAATTGTTTAACGTGCATGCCAATATTTTTTATACAATTTTTGGTCAGTGCTCGTTCAGTGTACATTAAACACGCGATTGGGGTACTCTTGTTGCCAGAATATGTCGTCTGCTTACGTTTGTTGCAGAATGGTCCGGTATGGCCTTTTCTGCATCTACAGAGACCTGGGAACACACACACGCCTCGGTTCATACATGGCGGATTACACTCAACTGAAACGGATTAACGAGTAATCATGGGTGACATTTAGCATGGAGACCGTTCATAGAAAGCTGAGAACTAAACTTATGATCTGAAGAATTCCAGCGGGAAAAAAGATCGTGAAATAGAGCAGATAAATATGACGAGCTCGCAAGTACAAAAAAAAGAAGACTCAAAATATAGAGAAGAAATTAGAGCGAATTTTGAAATAGAAAATATTTTTTTATATTTAGCGATAAAAAGTTTGATTTTATTTTGCAGAAGATTCATATTGCTTCTATTTGTGCTATGTCAATATTGTGAATTTTAATGTCAGATATACCTATATTTCTGTAGAATATGATTGGTTTCCATGGTAACAAATGATAGAATTTACGGTATGATTGTTGCAAAAGAAGTGCCCTTAAAAGTTTCCTTTTCAGTTTTCAAGAAATATATTAATTAGTGCATATGACAACAAAATTTGTATAGGTATAAAATTGATATTTATCGATTAATACAATCTTTCGTAAGGTAAAATGTGATATTTGGGAACCACAGGGCTGACAACTTTCATACGGCTCAGAAATGTTGCTTGTTACAGCGTCGAACTGGCGACTGTTTGTGGAGAATTTTTTTATTTTTTTTTTAAATTTCCGGAAAAATTCAACTTGCTGTTTTGGCATCTGGATCCAGTGAATCCTCTCGGGCATGAACACGTTTTCGGTGCTATACATTGACCTCCGTTGAAACACCCATCCTCGCAGACCGCTAAATTTAAATGAAAGAGAAAGAAAAATAATAAAGAGTGGTTGACAATAAACTATCAAGATAAATGTTGGTTTAAAACTTTGTTGATCGATTGTAACTTACATATCTGTTGATTCATATGAACTTGTTTAAATGAATAAATTAGACAATCTTTCTGGCAGACATATTCCGTGATAAGAATATTAAAATTTGTTTAAACTAAATATGGGGAAATATTTATATATATTGTCTACTGCCTGCCTGAAGTGCATATCCGGCCAAAGTGTCTCAATTACCATAAATCTATGCGTCTTTGTTGTGTTTATATAAAACTCAGAAAGGTGTTATTAAAAAGAAAACGAAATTGTAATTATTCGTCCAATTTCCTTGATCAAATATCGGTTTTAACAACCGTCCGAAATAATGTGATAAACATGTATTAGAATTCTCATACTTCCACAGCAATGTGATTGATACTTATGTCTCGTTTAGCATTAATTTATATTTATATGTTGTGCTAACATATAACTCAGAGTAGAGTTATTTCAAAAGAGCACGAAATGTAAGTAATTCATTAACTGTGTATTCCTTGCCCGATATATATATATATATATATATATATATATATATATATATATATATATATGTATATGATCAACAATGTTTAAATACCTTTAAAATGTAATGTTTTGAATTTAAATTCCATTTTTCCTTCTTTCTAGACAGTAATTGTGGTATATTACCCAGGTGATTAAATTGAGAAATAATAGGCCATTATGCAATGGTATGGCGAAATATATATTAGGCGGCAATCTTTGATCCTGGATCACATAAATACAAACTACTTACATGCGGCACAGCCCCTCCAGTTATACCTCGGATGATATCTAACTATTTACATGCTATACAATCCCACCCCTTATACCTCGGCATATATTTAACTACTTACATGCAGCACAGTTCCTCCCCGTATACCTCGGCAGATATCTAACTATTTATATGCGGTACAGTCTCTCTTCTTATATACAGGCAGAGATCTAACTGTTTATATGCTGTACAGTCCACCCCCACCCCCGTATACCTCGGCAGACATGTAACTATTTATATGCGGTAAAGTCCTTCCCCTTATACATGGGCAGACATGTAACTATTTATATGCGGTAAAGTCCTTCCCCTTATACATGGGCAGAGATCTAACTACTTATATGCGGTACAGTCCCTCCCTTTATACACGGGCAGAGATCTAACTACTTACATGCGGTAAAGTCCCTCCCCTTATATACGGGCAGAGATCTAACTACTTATGTGCGGTACAGTCCCTCCCTTTATACACTGGCAGAGATCTAACTACTTACATGCGGTAAAGTCCTTCCCCTTATACACGGGCAGGGATCTAACTACTTACAAACGGTAAAGTCATTCCCTTTATACACGGGCAGAGATCTAACTACTTACAAACGGTAAAGTCCTTCCCCTTTTACACGGGCAGGGATCTGACTACTTATATGCTGTACAGCCCCTCCTCTTAAACCCGCGCAGACATCTAGCTGCTTACATGCGATACAGTCTCTCCCCTTAGCGCGGTCAAAGATCTGATTACTTGTATGCGGTACAGTCCCTTCTCTGATACCCATGGTACAGTCCTTTCCCTTACACCCGCGAAGACAGCTAACTAATTGTGTGCGGTACAATTCTTCCACTCATACCCGAGCATACATAAGCTACTTAAGTGCGGTACAGTCTCCATCCTTATACCCGAGCAGACATTATCTACCTAAGTGCGATACACTTCCTCGACTTATACCTGGGCGGACATTTAACTACATGTACTTACTTGCGGTACAGTGTCTCCCCTTGTACATGGGCAGACATTTAACTACATGTACTTACTTGCGGTACAGTGCCTCCCCTTGTACATGGGCAGACATTTAACTACTTACGTACGGAACAGTTCATCACGCTCTACCTGGACGGACCTTTAAATACTTACACGTGGTACAGTCCCTCCGCGTATACCTGGCTAGACATTTAACTACTTACGTGCAGTACAGTCCTTCCCCTTATAACCGGGAAGACATTTACATATGTTGGGGTGAATGCATCTTCCTCCATTGTGGCAAGGGGACGTACAGGTGGCTAGAGAATATATATATATATATGGTAGTTTCACCTGCTTTTAAAGGTTTACTTTCACATTCGATGAACACACACACACACACCACTCTCTCTCTCTCTCTCTCTGTATGTATATATATATATATATATATATATATATATATATATATATATATATATATATATATATATATATATATAAGACAAACACAAACACAAACACTCTTTAATATGTTCGATCTAGTTGAGCAAGAAGGACTTGTAAATTTTTGCACCTGTTATTTACCGCATTTCATCAAGGTTATAATAACAACATCAGCTTGAAGTTATAGGAACTCTTGCAGCATTCTAAAATACAAATCTCATCTCCAGTGCTTTAGTAGTATATTTGGAATGGTTAAATCAATCCAGTGCTGTAGTAATATATTTTGAATAGTTAAATCATTCCAGTACTGTAGTAATATATTTTGAATGGTTAAATCATTCCAGTGCTGTAGTAATATATTTTGAATGGTTAAATCATTCCAGTGCTGTAGTAATATATTTTGAATGGTTAAATCATTCCAGTACTGTAGTAATATATTTTGAATGGTTAAATCATTTCAAGTAGTAATATATTTTGAATGGTTAAATCATTTCAAGTAGTAATATATTTTGAATGGTTAAATCATTCCAGTGCTGTAGTAATATATTTTGAATGGTTAAATCATTCCAGTGCTGTAGTAATATATTTTGAATGGTTAAATCATTCCAGTGCTGTAGTAATATATTTTGAATGGTTAAATCATTCCAGTACTGTAGTAATATATTTTGAATGGTTAAATCATTCCAGTGCTGTAGTAATATATTTTGAATGGTTAAATCATTCCAGTGCTGTAGTAATATATTTTGAATGGTTAAATCATTTCAGTACTGTAGTAATATATTTTGAATGGTTAAATCATTCCAGTACTGTATTAATATATTTTGAATGGTTAAATCATTTCAAGTAGTAATATATTTTGAATGGTTAAATCATTTCAAGTAGTAATATATTTTGAATGGTTAAATCATTCCAGTACTGTAGTAATATATTTTGAATGGTTAAATCATTCCAGTACTGTAGTAATATATTTTGAATGGTTAAATCATTGCAGTGCTGTAGTAATATATTTTGAATGGTTAAATCATTCCAGTACTGTAGTAATATATTTTGAATGGTTAAATCATTTCAAGTAGTAATATATTTTGAATGGTTAAATCATTCCAGTACTGTAGTAATATATTTTGAATGGTTAAATCATTCCAGTGCTTTAGTAATATATTTTGAATGGTTAAATCATTCCAGTGCTGTAGTAATAAAATTTGAATGGTTAAATCATTCCAAATTTACCACTTGTGTAAATCACTCATAAGGAGAGTGTTTCTAAATACAGGAACTGGTTTCTCGTTGATCTTATTTAAGAGCTTTAACAAAATATAGTCTGTGTTAAATTAGTGTTATATATACATATACATATCCATCCATCCATCCATACATACATACATACATACATACATACATACATACATACATACATACATACATACATACATACATACATACACACATATAATCTTTTTCTGGAATATAAAATGTAAAAGTACAACAACAGTGAAAGTGATACAGAAACATCTAAGTGAACTGTTTTATAAGAGTACTTTCTGGCGCATTAATTTCAGTTTATAGATCCTCTCATCTTTTTTGCAACCAAGATACCATTGACTCATCAGGGTTACCACAATAAATCGACAACAAAAGAATCTTCAAATTTGTCCGTAAAATCCACTTTAAATAATAACTTCGCTGTACACAAATTTCAATTTGTTGACATTCAGAGTGCTAATTAGATTTCTTCTCTTTCCTCTATCATAACAAATGTGTCTTTCACTGCTGCCTAATATTACGTACACATATATTAAATTTTCACCGTCAGCATAAATCATTGTAACTTAATTCAAGACTTAAATTGTGTCTACTCTTGCGAAAATAGGGAACAGATAAATCAGTAGTTTCAAATTTGTTTTCACATAAGTGCTAATTCCGCGACAAATCCACAAATTCAGTGGAAAATCCATAGTTTGTGGAAAAATTCACAGGTGTGGTCACCGTGACTCACTACCTGATTTACGTCATTTGAAAGACAAATATGAAGAATTCATACTTGATTACCTTCGCACTTTTCAAGATCGCAGGGTCGTGTTTGCGTTTTCACAGCGTTCCTGCCAACACACTCCTCAGTGGCGAGAGCGTTGTTTCTGCAATACGCGGATCTTATCTGCTCACCATGTCCGCAAGAGACGCTGCACGAAGACCATGAAGACCAATCGGTCAGTGGCTCTGCAAGGGGAAACGGAAAATATTGACATCAACTGGATAAATAAGAAAGACGATTCTGTTTTTTCTGCGACAATCGGAACATCGCTCAGCAATATCCGTCAAGTCGAGAAATAACCTCGGATGTAGATGTAAGAATAAACATACATTTTATGGGTTCGGTCATTCGCCTCCGGCGGAGTGCACTACATATGTTGCGACAGAAAAGGCAATGTTCTGATTGTGACTTTCTCTCCTTCCGCCGCCATATTGTGCCATGTGAACAAAAGTTGCTCCGAATATTGTTCTAAATGGAGGCGAATTACATCCAAGCTTTCGTTTTCGACTTGACAGAAAAGGCCGAGGATGTTCCGATTGGTTCTTCGAATCTTTCTCGACGCGGTTGCCAGTGGAAAGAGAAAACATGGTGGTTCGATATACGGCAAATTAAGAAAACGTATAGCACTTTTCGAAAAATAAACGCAAAGATAAGTTTAGATAGTAAACAGATAACAAGATAGACCATAAATATGCATATAGGCTATAAGTAGAAACAAACACACACACAAACAGATAGATAGATAGATAGATAGATAGATAGATAGATAGATAGATAGATAGATAGATAGATAGATAGATAGATAAATAGATAGATAGATAGATAGATAACATTTATTTACACAAAGCATACAAAAGATTATGAAAAGGTTCATTTGAAAATTAATAGTTTCCAGATAAAAGTAAACTTCATATTTTAAGAAATTTGACAATTTTTTATAGCAATATAGCTAGTGTGTAGAAATTTGACAATTGTTTATAGCAATATAGCTTGTGTGTATACATTTCACAATTGTTTATAGCAATATAGCTAGTGTGTAGAAATTTGACAATTGTTTATAGCAATATAGCTAGTGTGTAGAAATTTGTCTCATTTAAGACATTATTTTGCCTGAAAAAATTCTCAAGCTTATGAGAGAAAGCAAAGACAATCAGAAATAACAGCAATACCTTTGGTCGTTTCTTGATCTATTCCCTGAGTAGTTTGGCGATGTTTAGGTGAAACAGGAGGCTTCGTTTGAGCTGGTGTAGATTGGCTATCTTGGGCCACATTCGTGTCTAACTGACCGTCATCTTTTACTGCTTGTTCCTGAAATAAATCCAATGAATAGGATCTCCGTGCCATGTCATGAACTAAACTTCCATGTATAAGATAAAGTAAATAAAATCGATACAAAACTATTCTTAAAATGGATCCTATATCAGGGTAATGTGCTAACACAAAGTTTGTCCCACTTGCACGCTAAAAGCAAAGTATCAACTTTATTATCGTTGTCGTACATGGATTAAGACTAATTGTGATATATTAAATTAATGATGCAGAAATGAAGAATGATGATGATGATGATAATGATAATAATAATAATAATAATAATAATAATAATGATAATAATAATTTTTATTATTATTATTATTATTATTATTATTATTATTATTATTAGTTCATTAAATCTTCATTTCATGCGGAGTATTGTGTATATCGGTACTATATTACATTTTATGTGACGGTTAATGGTTCTTCCTACGACGAAGCTTCACCCAATTTCTAAATAATACAAATTAAATTTACAAAAATGATACTGTCAGTCTTTCATTATAAATAACATTTAATTTTAACTGTCTTCAATCAGAAACTATAGGTATTAAATTAATTATTTATTTCATGCATATCCACACTTTACAAACCTTTTGATCATAAGGTGGTTTACACTGGAGTCTGGCGGAATCGGGATCTGGCGAAATTATTAACTGTTCCACTGCACCCTGATTAAATATTAATTGGGCAAGAAGTAATATATAATAGAAACAGATATTTATCAAGAATTTCAATCAGTCCGTACAGTATACTTTACAGTATTAATAGGTCATCCAATAATATTAATTGTAACATGATATTAGAATACTTTACGTGCTCAATGTACTTGCTCGAGTCATATTACACGGGAGATTTGTGTTCAATTGAACTATTCAATTGTGAAGTTCAGGTATGCAACGGGCAATTAAACTTTGCTATAAATGTCTTTTAAAATGTGTTCCTTGAACGGACAATTACGTTTTACTTTGTATTCATAAATTTATATATATATATATATATATATATATATATATATATATATATATATATATATATATATATATATATATATATATATAAATTCATAAAATGAAACGAGGTTCGTGTCAACAACAGATCAGTTATGCGATGGTATACTGGTATACAAATCTAGACTGTAGTTAAGAAGGTGTCACAAAAAGTTCTTTAATCAAGGAAGAAATAAAGTAGATTACTTTGAAATGAATAATAAATTCGCCAGCAATCTTGGAAAAGAAGAGAATAGCCGTTTAGGTTACAAAATATCCTACAACGAGAACAGCCACATTAATTTCTAATATTTATAGTCTAAAAAACATGTAAGAATTCTATTGGAAAATAAAAGAGAAAACTTGAAGCATATGATCCCAATTTTGCTTAAATTTGATCATGACTATGATTGGAAACTTCGTGGTGCAACTTGTAACTTTAAAATAATTGTGAAGAAAACTCGTGGGACGACACGAATCTTACAAAATCGCATGATCTAAAGCAGATACATAAAGAATGTCCTTCTTGTTTTCTTTTTTATGACAAATTTTGAATTTATTCATTTTATTCAAAAGTTCAATCAGAGAGATCTAGAGTATGAACTATAATAAAGTCTGATTTATCAGTGATTATTTATGAATATTTTGAGACATTACTAATTACCAAAATACATGTTGATTGAGATAAAAGCAACTCATGCATGCTTACCTCAAAGGGAAATCCGTACCGTGCGAAATAAGGTCCGATCGCAAGCATTAGGGTTATTCCTATAGACGAATGCTGGGATCGCGGAAAAGGCTTTGAAATAATTGTATCACAGTCAAGGTAGAAAGTAATTCTATTGCCTTTGACTCCAAATCCTAGCTGGTGCCAGGTGCTGTCACTTATTTGCACATCAAAACCCGGAGATTTCTCCCCGGGAAGTTTGTTCTGGTCATAATACTGAAAGACAATACTTGAGGAGCCATACTGGATGGCAAGACGCTGCTTTCCCATTAAGTCGCTCAGTGTCACGAAAAAACCTGATGTGTGTCTTGGAAAGACAACTCTAGTGATGAGAGAGAAATCTTGAGGTAGTCCTGATCGAAATATGGAAACAAGAGGAGAAAAGGGTTTGGCCATTTTAGAGATGTTGAAGGCTCCTTGTCGATCTGGAACAGGCGTGACGCCAAGAGGTAATTTGGTTATACCCAGGTATGCCAGTAGGTCCTTTACTCCTGCAAGGGGAAAATGAGAGAATCTATAGAGGAAGAGAAGTCTATGCCAATTCTTGCATCATATACAGTGCCGGATTAAGCTAGTGCGGGACCTGTAGCATATGTTATAAAGGAGCCCTAAATTAAAAAACTCATAAATATTAAAACACATAAATTTTTAACTTGCGTAGTAAAGTAATTGTATTTTTTCATTTGCTATACAGCCAGATAATGCGACAAATATGTGCAGAATCACTGAACCGGAATTGATAGCCTGAAAGCATTGAGCGCGGGGCCCTTGAAAGTGCGGGACCCATAGCATATCCTACTTTTGCTACTAGAATAATCCGGCACTGATCATATACTATCGAGAATCAGAAGAAAACCAATAACTGGAAATTCTAAACATTTCGTCAGCTTCGCCGAATTACGTGGTAATAAAGTTCTTTGATAGGCATGACGCTTCTCTGGTAGCTAAGGACGGATATTCTCTTTTAGCTAATCAATATATTTTCGAAGTGTATGTAAAAATGAAAGACATACAGGGTCTAATCTAGGTTTGGTTTGGTTTGATGGGTTTAACGCCATTTTTCAGCACATGATAAGCTATACATGGCTGCCAGTATAACTGGTGTAGGAAGAACCTGGGAAAATCCCGAGAAGAACCACCGACCCACGGGAAGGTACTGGCAAGCTTTCTCACATAACCACATTGGTCGAGCCCGAGGGTCTAATCTAGATTAGGTGAGTTCTGTTAACTATTTTAAAACTGTTTATTAAATTGATTTCTATCACATTTTGTCTTAAAAATACATTCTGTTACATATTAATATAAATGTTATCGCCAATGAAAATGAATCTGCACTACTGTCCTTTTCCTTTTCATCATAAAATTCATCGTCATCATCATCATCATCGTCATTTGTTACATAATCTGTCTATTGTCTATCTGTTCACTGCAATGAGTGAGTGGTATTAAACT
This sequence comes from Margaritifera margaritifera, assembly GCA_029931535.1. Lineage (NCBI taxonomy): Eukaryota > Metazoa > Mollusca > Bivalvia > Unionida > Margaritiferidae > Margaritifera > Margaritifera margaritifera. The sequence continues at coordinate 747,411 of JAQPZY010001407.1, read as the reverse complement.
AAAAACCCAAAACTGTGAATGGTATCCATGCGCGAAGAAAAGGTAGTGCAAGATAAACGCAGATGGAAATTCTCCGACCATTTAGCTGTTAGACAAACTTCGTATTAGTTTCCGTCACTGTAAATTTCGTGTGTTTCAGTTAAGTTAAGAAGAAAACTGTGTTACTCATTGCGTTCTGGGCTGGCGCAAGGGTATTTGGCGCCCTAGGCCAACCTTCAACCTTGCGCCCTCCCCCCCCCCCCATCCCACAATTAACTTTCGAAAATGAATATTGTACATTTATTCTTTCCTTCTGTTTTTCTGTTTCTATTTTTAGACGCTTAATATCTTCTATTTTACGGTATTTCTTTTTCTTTTTTTTATTCAGTTTTTTGCCGCCCCCACCCCACCCCCCCCCCCAAAAGAAAACGAAAAACAAACAAAACAATTTGCCTCCCTAGGCGACCGCTCAGTTTGCCTAGCGGTTAAACCGGCCCTGATTGCGTTTGTAATGGAAACTTGTGTATTGTTTTGCTTATATTTAGATCCCTCTATAACCTAGTGCAACTGCCCACGCTTTATTGTTTAATTGCCGCAATATCAATTAAAAATAGGATGTCTAACAACTTTAATATTCGTTCCAAACTTTTCCTGAAACAACATTACAAAATTTATAAACACAAACGTTGTGAAAAGAATAATGGTTAAACTCACCACTGTGACCTTTGGATTCTTGCAGTGCCTGGAAAGACCAATTTTGTGACCTTTGGATTCTTCCAGAGGCCATAGTGTAGAGGGTAACATGTCCTCATGTCGTGCGAAAGTGAGGTGGTTGGATTCCAGTTTACTCCATTATATTTTTTAGCGTAATGCTATTTCATTACCTTGAGCTTGTCATGCAACTCTGCTTTTAACATAACTCGAATGCTGCATGCTCATGAAATACATTTTTCATAAGGAAGTTTAATGCCTATTTTTAAGTACCGTATATATTCGCGTAAAACTCGGTCCAAATGCAAACAACATAGACCCTGATCTGCCGTCGCATAATGCGCCGGCAGATCAGGGTCTATGTTGTTTGTTCTACTGATTAGTCGTTACAAACTGCATAGACCCAGATCAGCCGGCGCATTACGCGCGAGTACATACGGTACAACCTTATGTAGGTGTTGCTTTGTAATTACTATTATGTTTGCAAGCTTTTGAGTTAGTACAAGCTCGGGCTTGGGGGGAGGGGGGGGGAGAGAGAAACTCTACTAATCTGCAGTATCACATCTATTCCCTTTGAATATATAAATGAATACCCCATTGAATATATAAATGAATATCCCATTGAATATATAAATGAATATCCCTTTGAATATATAAATGAATATCCCATTGAATATATAAATGAATATCCCTTTGAATATATAAATGAATATCCCATTGAATATATACATGAATATCCCATTGAATATATAAATGAATATCCCATTGAATATATAAATGAATATCCCATTGAATATATAAATGAATATCCCATTTAATATATAAATGAATATCCCTTTGAATATATAAATGAATATCCCATTGAATATATAAATGAATATCCCTTTGGTTAGCTCATCAGTACTTAGTACCCGACATTACAAGGAAAAAGAAATGGAATCGCCCTTAGCTAGAAACCTACCTGTGATAATCTATGTTAGTTGTCCATGGTTTCTGATGAAGGAGGTTTGTATTCTATACTCTCTACTTAGATTAAGACTGGTTCGATTAATTTGGCTTACATAAAAGTACTAAATACAAGTTTTACAATAACCGATATACATTGAGACCTATATAAAAGACTGGCTTATTAAGAAACCTATAGCCTCTTTACAAATTGTAATATGTAAAACCAATGAAATAAAATTAAATTGTAATTACTCACCTCCGTTCCGATATTTTTATTTTATAGCTTTATGATGGAAAATGATAGAAATATTTTTGTTTAAAACAAGTCTACTCAGATATGAAGTGCGAGTGTTAATTTCAGAATACAAAAGTTAAAAATAAAATAATATATCGATGCAAAATTAGTAAAGATGCTTTTTAAATGTGTATTCATCTTTCCCTATACTGCGTACGCAAATCTTAGGCGCACGTGCTTCTCTGAAATGGGGACCCTGGTAGGAAAATTAACGGTGCATGTTATTAATTCAAAGTTTAAACACCCGTATTTCGACAATCAGGTATCCCATTTGAGTCAAATATTATGTATTTATCTATGTATATATATATATATATATATATATATATATATATATATATATATATATATATATATATATATATATATATTCAAAACAATTTAAAATTGGACTGGACGACTTCCGTAGACTTTATAGAAGAATCGAGTACTTAGATATAACCACTGGTTGCCATATCTTATCTCTTCTTCTTCTTCTTATTGTTGTTGTTGTTGTTGTTGTTATTATTATTATTATTATTATGTTTATTATGTTTATTATTATCGTTATTATTATTGTTTTATCACATGACTTCTGTGTTATTAACGTTAATATACCCGCATCACAATTTTTGTATATGTAACACATAATTTACCCCATGACTTCACAAATGACGCCATAACGTCATGCAAAGGAAAGGCCTTATGACTGAGGCCATCCGAATGTATTTCAAAGTCATGTGACTGTATTATGTGTGGTCAAGTAAAAATCTGTATTTTTTGTTATGCGATAAACAGACTCTTACGTTTACTTTCATTTCATATGAAATGTATGAATAATTTCACTTTTATTTCTCTACATGGCTCACAAAAGAAATTATTCGACTTGATTCGTAAATTTCATTTGTAATAAGCGCTCTTGTAAGAGCCTCTACCTCAGTAATTTATCAGTTTTTCACTATTCTGTATTAGACGAGGTGGCCGAGTGGTTAAGGCGATGGACTGCTAATCCATTGGGGTCTCCCCGCGTGGGTTCGAATCCCATCCTCGTCGATTCTTTTTACTCTATACTTTGTATTTGCATGTGAAAAGACACATAGAATACAGTGAGATTCATTTCTAAAATTAACAAGCGGACACGCTATGATTAGAAACTAGCAGATATTTACTTGTGTAACTTTTTCGAAGTTTGAACCATAGAACATGTGTTCACGGCTAGTATTATTTTCTACCCTATAAACCCGATTTACCGAGTGGGACTAACAATCTCTACGTAATCTTCAAGGAAGAGTCCCAATACAACAGACATGGTTAATTGATGGGGTAATCACGGCTATCGGACCCTGAAACGGAGGTTTTCTATAAAATGCATACATTCCTCTGTCCTAGTGTCTATACATATTGACTAACAATTAAAACGCACAGCAATTAGCAAAATAGTGGAGAGTTATCTCGCACATGACGCGAAGTATTAAAAAGGTCATGAATATTGATAAATTATCGTATATTTTAGATGTTCATGTAAATATTGAGTTTATTTGATCACAAGGCGCCTTACAAGCTCGCAGGTAGACATAACGTAGTGGATGTCTTCGGTCCAAAAGCAAATTTTGCATGAAACTTACTTTACTTGTTTGCATGCGAGACCTGCCCTCCGCCCCTCCCCCCCCCCCCAGTTTCGTTTAAATTCTCAAAAAAAAAAAAACAAATGTATCCTCAAATTGAGATTTTTTACATTATCTTGCTTCTGACACTTCAAACAGTATCAATATTTTTGTCACAGGTAGAGATAGTGGAAAGGATGCAAAATCACCTTTTAATTTTAAAATGTAACACCTAGAAACCTTGTTAATCTTGATTTAAAAAAAGAGTTGAAGTATTCCTCAAATTTGAGGAAATCGTCAACATTTCATCAGAGATAGGGCAAAACTGCTTGAAGGAAAATTCAAAATTTTATGATTATTTTAATTCCCAATGCATGCTGCATGTTCTGTGAAAAGAAAAATCATTGTTATTAAACAAGCAACAAAAAAGGTATTGACAAATCTTAATCTGAGGAAGAAATATTGAGATGTTTAGTAAAACTGGGGCCTGGTTAGTATTGTCTACATATGTATGTACTGACGATGTATGGAATTTATACATTTTAGTTTCGAAACCCTATGCTGTTTAAAGATATGTACTATTTATCGTGAAAGATGCCTTTAATCCCAATATAATTAATCTAAACGTGAACTAATTCTCAAAATACAAATGGGTTCGATATATCCAGACAGTCTCACTCTTAAACGGATATTTTGTCTTAGACTGAAGTACAGCTTTCTTTGACTCCATAGATATTTCAAAATGCTTTCCACATTACAGTTAACTTAATTTCAGAATCACCTTTCGTAGAAATCCTTACATTTTTCCTTCATTTTTTCTTCAGAGAATTGTTGAATCACGTCTTAAATATTTAATATAGTTTAGTATATCTTTTCCTTTATGTTGATACATCTAATCTTTAATTACATTTAAAGTCAGCTTTAGCAAATGGATTCTGTGCTAATCACCAAAATTCCGAGTAAAATGTTGTTTCTCCTTGTCAACAAAGGCGTCTTCTTTCGACTTACTATCGCAAAATGTTCTTAGGATATTTCAAAGAAAATTTATATACAGAAATTCCGATTTTTTCAAACGTTTTTTTCAATACATTACCTTTACATGAAAATAGATTGCACTGTCCCTTTTCCACCGCTTCGCCGATGCATGTGCCGTTCTCTTTTGCGCATGCCCTTTGACGTGTCTGAGTTCCACCATTACATGTAGTACTGCACGATGTCCACATCGACCACTCTTCCCAACCTAGTAATTAAGAACAAGTTTGATCGAAGAATGATCTGGTGGCAGTGGCGTAGCGAGGCAAAGTGCCGCCCAGGCCAACTACCAAAATTACGCCCCCACTACATTCGTATTATTTATGATATATGTGGTACTCTTACCAAATTGCTGCCCCCTAGAAAATGCCGCCCGGGGCCACCGCCCCTTCGCCCCTCCCCCCCCCCCCGCCTCTCGCTACGCCACTGTCTGGTGGAATACTTTTAGCACTGCGTTTTTGTAATGTTGCAAGGGACACGTTTATGCAATATAAAGGAAAAAGTAAGTAAGTAAGCAAGCTAAGTGAGCAAGTTAGCAAGTAAATAAGTGTTCTAACATAATAATCTTGATTGAAATAAAATATTTCTGAATATATAACTTGAGGTAATATGAGACATCTGCTTGAATAAATAAATTCCCCATTCTATTAGAGTGGAAATATTGCACCTTTATATCTGTCTGTATTTGCACTGGTCTATTATATTGTGCCTATATAATGAAAAGAAAGGTTTAAGAATACAATTTTAATGACCACGCCTTGCTAATTCGCACTTTTTAAACAAATTTGTAATAATGGCTGTCAGAAATTATATATTACACTTTATGAAAAGTTATTCTAAGTAATACATCACCAGAGATCCAAGCAGAACATAATAAAATCTGACACGCCAGTTTAACAATATATATCGTTTCAAATCTTAAATAATCAAAAAACAATTTATCATTTTCTTTTTTCTCGTAAGAGGATATTCGCATGCGGATATATATTTAATTTTCGACCATATCGGGACCAAAAATATCAGTCTTTCGTTTTTGTTTGTTACTATACTTTGTTTCAATCTCTTCCTATCATAATCTGAGAAACTGAGAAACGTCTTTCAAACCTTTCTTTATCTACGTTATTTTTGTTACATATCTATGTTATTTTTCTAAAGTGACGATACACAAAAGAAATGTTGAGGCCATAACTTCAAATTGTCAACATTGAACACGATATGTGTTGCAGAAACGTCGTTCTACCATTGTTATAAGTTTTCGTTATTTCGTTTGAAATTTATAAGTTTAGTACTTTCAAGGGCAAATTAACATTCAAAGGCCTAGGGAAGACATCGAGTACCCGAAACATTTAACCAACATTATGATCTTGATCTTTTTAAGGAACAATAATTGAACGAAACTTTTATTTAGAATAAATAATAGATGATTATTATTCTTTTATGTTTTCATGTCAAAGAGGCAAACTTAACTTTGATGTAACTTAATGTTTCTTGATCTCATTTTTTAAAAACTCTTTCGGTGAATAACATAATACATGAAACATAAAATTCAACAAGATTCATGACTTTGAAATAGATTCATTACTATTCAGTGATTTAGCTCCATAAAAGTATGTGACGATAAACATTATAAATTCTTAAACAAAATTTAATGCAAAAGTTAACTTCTGGATATTAGTCTATATTGGTTTAATTATTCCATATGTGTGTGGCAGCCCAGGATGCAATCATTACTTAAAAAAGAATCGAAAGAATAAACATAACATAGAAAGATTATATTACTTTTCTAAAAATTGCATTGATTCATCCAGATAATAAAATAAACCCATAACACTTGTTACTAGTGCATGTGCCTTAAATAAACAAATTCGACCAAATGGTCTATAGCTAATTAATGTAATTAATTAGTAATACTAGAAAGATATATGCCCTCGATTTCCACCAAGACTTCCACCACCCGATATCTTCTGTAAAAAGAAACAAGAACAGATAAAATAACCCGAGAATGAAGAACTACTCCACCTGTTTCACAATTGAATACTATATAGAAGTGATAAAAAAAATTGGATATTTAATATTGTGTGAAAATTCAGTTGCAAATGATACAGGCCTTCTTAGACCTCTATTGTTAACAGGACTATTATATAAACCCTAATGGCCCATTCACGTAACATTATGTCAGTCATGCTTTTGAAAGTGATAAATGGCTATGAATGCTATTTGGAGTATAAAGTGTTGAATAACTATTAAATCCGGGTGGTAATAGAAATGATCGGGACAATTATAATAACGCGAGCCATCGGATAGAATCTCTCTCTTTTCTCCCTAAGTTCTCTTTATCTCTTCTCTTTCTTCACAATCAATAGGTATGTAGTTAGGTACGTCCGAAGGTAATTAGTTAAGTAGGTAGGTGTGTCCGAAGGTAATTAGTTAAGTAGGTAGGCGTGTCCGAAGGTAATTAGTTAAGTAGGTAGGTGTGTCCGAAGGTAATTAGTTAAGTAGGTAGGCGTGTCCGAAGGTAATTAGTTAAGTAGGTAGGCGTGTCCGAAGGTAATTAGTTAAGTAGCTAGGCGTGTCCAAAAATGCTAATAAAATCTCGATAATCCTCAGACGATAACTATTGTTTGTTTGGTTGAATTAGAGACGTGTTCGGCCATTCGGCCATGTATGTCTAAACGATAACTATTATGTATATATGTTCCTTTCTATCTGCACTATTCTTAAATTTTGATTTTACAGTAGTGATATTTGCAGTAACCACACTAAACCTACTATTCGTGCGTGTTATTAATTTTTGCAGGGTTATCGATATTAAGTAGCTGTAACCTAATAATTTTATGAAAGAATAAGGCACGATTTGATATCGCTCACAACAAAACCATCCACTTGAAAGTCCCAATCGGACGTGTATGACCTATTTATAGCTCGTTTACCGGAGCCGGGGATCACCTATCAGTTTGTCATAAGGTAACACATATTGCATTACCGGGCAACAAAACAAATCAAAACAAATATACAACTATATTGCAATATGTTCTAAATATTTTTGCTTAAATATCAAAATGCAATCAATTAATATATAATAATAATAAAAAAATAAAATAAAATACACGTTACAAGGACCAAGCGCGCGCATGACATGTTAAAAAAATGTGTAGGGACCAAGAGAAAAATGTATTCCACGGAAGTCGATCTGGAGACTAATTACACTGCCCAATCATTCTTTCCACTGAGTTAACCATAACACGAAAATAATGTGATGTATCCTGTAGATGAACATACAAGCATTACAAGTTTGAAACCGTATTTTGAAAGTAGTCAATCAACAAACACCAGTTTAAAGGTCAGAGATGGAGAATCTGCAATTTTGTTTTAAGCTTGTTGCAGTACAATATGTTCAAGTTAAAAATCCGTTTCTACGGTACAGTTTACTCACACAGAATTCAAGCAATTTAGCGCTTAAATTAGTTGAATTAGATTGTCCAAAACTACAGACAGCATTACCTCCCTTAACTTAGGCTCTGTTTTTGTTGTTGTTATGTGTGACGTCATTCCAGAACGAGCCGACCTATGGTGTAGAAAGATATTGATGGAAGGGTCATACCAGGTGAAAATTACTTTTTTTTCTTCGTGCAGCATACAATCACAACTTGCAATTAAAAATAAAAAAAGAACAAATGCTTTCCCTTTTATTTTAATTTCATGAGGAAGAAAGGTGCATAGAATCATTACTTTAGCGGGTTGTTTGTTCCTCTGTTACGTCACTTGTATCAGGGGTGAGGGGTGGGGTTGGTGGGGTAACTCATGTTACAATTTAAGTACGGGTAACACTTTCAAACGCAATTTTATAAGAACACTTTTGATTGTGTTGTTAGCTAAGTAGGATTCAAATTGGATTTAACACAAACCTTAGTGTTTGACCTTTAATTGAAAAAAGTATTCTTTCAGGAAAATTCTGCAAAATAATCAACCATTGCATATTTGTAAATATCTACTCTATCAGTAGAAAGATTTCACCAGTGAAAAGTAAGAAGCCAAACCATCTGGACATTTTGCTGTCTGAAATGACACAGGATTGTTGAGATAAAATAAAGTGCCATTCACATCACGCAGTTACAGTAAGTACACGTTTAAGTGAAAATATGCCTGATCAGATTACAATACAAAGGTAGTGACAACAAACATAAGCTTTACAGGAATGTATAGAGAGATAGCCTCTTGAACTCTACCCACATTTGCCCCTGATAAAATCTTATAGGAATAAACATTCCAACAAGTGATCTCGTTTAAGGCATATTTTCTCAACTATATTAGAATATCGCTTTTTGGGTCGAAAAGCAAACGTATCGATTTTTAAAAATATTTTTCAGTTGCTACAACTGTATTGAAGTCATCACCTGAAATGTCAAGATGAATAAGATCTAGGGGGAAAGTCTCTCTACAATAGAATACATTCTACGCTTGTTTATAAAACGAAATGGTTGTGCCACACAGTAAGATTAACAAACTGACTGATCCTGTTGCTCGTATGATTCCCACACATATTGTAGGGAGCATACACCTACCCAGTATATAAGTGACACAGGATATGATGTCATCTCAGTGTAAAGAGTACATGCGCGAACGATGACTACACTATTTTACAAGGAGTTGGGTGACATGCTAAAATATTTACACACTAAGTTAATATGACAGCATTTGGAAACACATCAAAATAAATTTAAACTCTTTAATGGCTTAACAAAATGATGAAACAAACACATTACTCACAAAATGTGAACCTGAAGACGTCAAGTCTAGAAATCGTCACTTCAAATTCGAGAAAGACCCGCTAAACAACTTTTATTGGAAACGATTGTCTTTTCCCCCTAAAGATATGCATTATTTTCTTCAGAATGTTTCAGTGCTAAAAATGTCATCAAATACTCACTCTCCAAAATAAATGCGGTATCAAAGAGTTACGCAAGGATCTCAAAGCTACGGCACATTCGAGGGTAAAATGGTCGCCAATCCAAGGTCGGTGGTAGACCCTTTGTTCTCTAGTTTCCTCCACCACCAAAGGACACACTATGTCAACATCTGAATCGTGGAGAGTGATATATATATATATATATATATATATATATATATATATATATATATATATATATACACGAATAAATAATATTATCATACAGGATTGAGAATTTTAATTCGTACTCTACGGAGATTCGAACCCGGATCAGCGAGTTACGGCACCCATCGCCTTGCCTGTAAGCGCCAACTCCTCTATACCAACTCGACCATGCACAGATCACCAGATGGTTTGTGTACTTAGATGAGAATTAATTACTGGGTTGACATACGGGTATGTCTGCTACGCACGAATGCCTATACCACCGACTTTGTAGCATCACATTTTGGTGATACTAACAAGTATTTGTTGCAGAAATATACCTTTATTATTATTTTTGTCTCTCTCTTGCAACACATTGAAGCCAATGATTTTCTCGTGAACAGATAAAGCTCTTGTCTTTACTGTGATCATGTCTCTTCATGTCAGGATGAAAAGAGTCTTTACGACACTTTCTGGACGGATTAAGTAAAGGGAGTGACAGCACGGAGACCATTGGGCATGTTCTTCGTAGGCTGAATCTTTATATTCCATTCGCAGAGTTTCACAAAACAATGAAAACACTGTATTTTGCCTCCTTCTCCCATGTACACAAAGCGTCGTGCAGCTAAAACTTTTGAAGTGGGTCCTTCCATATATTTCCCCCGTTTTCCTTTGAACGCGTTCAGTAGACTGGTACAATTACAATATACACGAAGAGTCACGGAAAACGTGTTTTCTATTGTTATTCACGGTTCTCCGTAATAAGACAGAGGTAGTTCTGGAACGATCGGTTTCACTTTAACTTGTGGTGTGAAGTGAGGGTTGTAATAGAGATGATGATGACACACAGAGTTTGGCACAGTGACAGAGAGCATCACATTATGTTATGTTGCAAGATCCTGCATCAATTCATAGGTCAGAGTTTGGCACAGTGACAGACAGCATTACATTATGTTATGTTGCAAGATGCTGCATCAGTGCATAGGTCAGAGCATCACATTATGTTATGTTGCAAGATCCTGCATCAATGGTTAAGTCAGAGCATCAGATTCGCCTTTTTTCAAATGAAATGATTTTTAATTCTTTGTCGAGGTCTCTGGTGAAAATGGTCTCATTCCTTTGAGTCTGCTTTTTTGTACTCGATGGTAGCCGTAATGTGCGGTGATGTAATCGTAAAGTCGCATCCGTAATGCTGGCCTAACGAGGCGAAACGCAAGTCAGTATAGACGATCGCTTTTCCTTCTGTGATATCAAACTCGTCCTTGGATTTTTGCACATTTTGAATTTTGTCGATGATCTTGGTAGCTGTTAATTCCGCATATCTGTTAAATTTGATCCATAGGGGAGATTCAAAATGTCATGGATGATAGAAAGTTGCAAGCAATCTCAATCTTTTGACCGACATTGTGGTTTTTTTTTAACTCGTCCAACACAGAATTAAACAAGTCAGTAATGAACATCGCCGCTTTCTCTGCGGGGATTTATGACAAAAAATCATTGAATCTGACAGTGTAAGTGTATGCCGTCTTTCGAATTGTTTTGGAAGTGACCTTGGTCATGAATTGGACATGAAAATAATCCTCGTGTGCTACAGAGCAAATTTCACTCTTGGACAATCTTGAATCTCTCGGTCGTGGTGATGGTAGTGGAGGCGGTTGTGATAGTAGTAGCGGTGGTATTAATGCATAGGGTCAATCATCTCATCCTTAAAATCTCTAAAATGTAATTGTGCTAACGCTACTCTTTTCGTGTCTGGCGACAAATAACGTTGTCGACATCGCCGTCTCTTCCCATCTGGCTTATCTACGGAGTTGTGTGATCGTTTCACGATGGCACTCGCTCATGGTATAAAAGTTTTGTTATGCCTCACTATATATAGAGACCCGACGTAAGACGCTAACACCAGTCAGTGGAATTTGTAGGTTTTTTAAGAACGAGTATTTGTTTGTAAGAGTGGGGTATGTGTGGTTGTTTGCAATTACGAGTGCTTATCATCATAACGTGTCATATGCCTTCTCTATATATACACTGGTTTGTAAATGTGGATCTGGTTTGTAAGAAACAGTGCTTGTTTGTAAGAGTGAGTAGATCACCTTTACGCCCTTATCAATTTGTTTGTCAGTATAATTGTGTATGCATGAAGACAAAAATACCCCCTCCTTTTGTATGCGAGTGTTTATATAGCCATATCATAGACCCTAACCTCTCTCTTTACATGTGTGATTGTATGTTTGTGTGTATAAAAACAAAATAGACCAACGCTCTCTCTTTGTATGTGTGATTGTATGGTTGTGTGTATAACAACAAAATAGACCATGCTCTCTCTTTGCATGTGTGATTGTATGTTTGTGTGTATAAAAACAAAATAGAACATGCTCTCTCTTTGTATGTGTGATTGTATGGTTGTGTGTATAAAAACAAAATAGACCATGCTCTCTCTTTGCATGTGTGCTTGTGTGTATAAAAAATAATAGGCCATGATCTCTCTTTGTATGTGTGATTGTGTGCTTGTGTGTATAAGAACGAAATAGGTCATGGTCTTCCTTTGTATGTGTTTGTGTGTGTGTGTATTTATTAAATCAAAAAATACCTCTCCCGTTGTATGTGTGAGTGTATGTGTGATTGTATGTGTGATTGTATGAAAACAATAATAGGTATGACCTTCTTTCCTTTGTATGTGTGTTTTTGTGTTTGTATGTATGTAGTACTCCTCCCTTTGTATGTGTGTTTTTGTGTTTGTATGTATGTAGTACTCCTCCTTTGTATGTGTGTTTTTGTGTTTGTATGTATGTAGTCCTCCTCTCTTTGTATGTGTGTTTTGTGTTTGTATGTATGTAGTACTCCTCCCTTTGTATGTGTGTTTTTGTGTTTGTATGTATGTAGTACTCCTCTCTTTGTATGTGTTTTTGTGTTTGTATGTATGTAGTACTCCTCCCTTTGTATGTGTGTTTTTGTGTTTGTATGTATGTAGTACTCCTCTCTTTGTATGTGTTTTTGTGTTTGTATGTATGTAGTACTCCTCCCTTTGTATGTGTGTTTTTGTGTTTGTATGTAGGTAGTACTCCTCCCTTTGTATGTGTGTTTTTGTGTTTGTATGTATGTTGTACTCCTCTCTTTGTATGTGTGTTTTTGTGTTTGTATGTATGTAGTACTCCTCCCTTTGTATGTGTGTTTTTGTGTTTGTATGTATGTAGTACTCCTCTCTTTGTATGTGTGTTTTTGTGTTTGTATGTATGTAGTACTCCTCTCTTTGTATGTGTGTTTTTGTGTTTGTATGTATGTAGTACTCCTCCCTTTTTGTATGTGCCAAAACAACTTAATACCCCTCCTTTAGTGTGGATATTTGTGTTTTTATATATAAAACAAAAATAATACCCCTCTATTTGTATGTGTATGTGTATAAAAAACAAAAATACCCACTCCCTTTATATGAGCAAAATATCATACTGTACCCCATTTTGTATGTGTGATAGAGTGTTTGCATTAAACAAATATCATACCGAACCCTCTTTTGCATGCGCGATTTGTGTTTGTATGAAAAACTTTGATAGGTGTGAGAGAAAAAAATATCATACTTGAATTTTTTTTATTTGTTTGATGCCTTTTATATTTGGTAGTAAGAGACTTTCCTTCGTTTCTACCGAACTATGAATACAGTTATTCTTTTCTTTACAAGTACAGACACTCTTCGCCTACTAAATCTTTGCAAGTACAGACACTCTTCGCCTACTAAATCTTTACAAGTACAGACACTCTTCGCCTACGGTCTTAATCTTAAAAAAATTCTTTTTAATATAATCCTTACTTTTATGATTACTTTTTATTTTTTACTTTTCTCTCTGTTTGTATGGGTTATATATATACACACACACAAAGTTTATAAATGTGGCAGCTGAGTTTCCTGGAACAAAGTCAACATTCATATCGGTCAATACAAATTGAATCGGAATTTCCACGGCCCTTTCCTAGTTCTAAAAGCACTCCTCCTGCGGGCTCGGGGATGTAGAATAGATCCGATGAGCCCTCCACTTTTGTCGTAAGAGGCAGCAAATGGAAACAGGAGCTGCGGTGGCGTTTTGGTTTGCATGCCAAACTCGCGACCGAAAGGGTGCGGGTTCGAATCCTACCATCGGATCAACTCAGGTCTGCTACCTTGGCACGGCACTAAATAACCTACTTTTGTTGCTGTATCGTAAAAAACACAACCCAATCTAAAAATACACTCCAAACATGGACCCATACCTCGGAATTTCCACTGTTTTCCCCGCTTCTATAAAATATGTATTGGTCTGTCAATAAGTGTATTCGTCTTTCTCTCTATGATAACATTCTCATAGAGGACCGTACCGTCCAAAACTACATATTAAATTCCCATTGCCTCCATATTACATCAACCCCTCCAAACTTTGTCCTATAGGGGCCGAAATCTCGCCCCCTTCCACCATAGTACATTGACCACTCCAAACTTCCCCAGATAGTGGCCCATACTTTCCCTCATAGTACATCGACCCTACAAAGTTTTAAAAAATCCCCACCACCACCCCCACACATACATAGTGGCCCAACTCTTCCCCCACATATCGCCCTCATGCGTCTCAAAGAGACATCTCTCGTAGAAAAACAAAGAAGAAAAAACAAAGGAGTAAATGCACAGACATATTCCTTTTACGTAAGGCTTCAAATACATCGCAGTCTGACATTTGGATATCTCCTTCACACTTGGGAACAGAAGCTGAGCCCTAAATATAATTAAGCTTCATCATATCATGAATACATTGCATAACATTAAATACATTTCAGATCTCCTCAATCCTCGTTCTAAGTATGTGATTTTAGACAAATTACTGAAACCGAGTCAGGAAATTCTACGTATCCATCAATTTCTTTATCAGCAGTTATAAGTCAAGCTAATGCCTGTCCTCATTTTAATCTATTGTTTGTACTTCAGCCTTCATTCTCATCATACATATAAATTAATGCTTCAATCTATTGTTTGTACTTCAGCCTTCATTCTCATCATACATATAAATTAATGCTTCAATCTATTGTTTGTACTTCAGCCTTCATTCTCATCATACATATAAATTAATGCTTCAATCTATTGTTTGTACTTCAGCCTTCATTCTCATCATACATATAAATTAATGCTTCAATCTATTGTTTGTACCTCAGTCTTCATTCTCATCATACATATAAATTAATGCTTCAATCTATTGTTTGTACCTCAGTCTTCATTCTCATCATACATATAAATTAATGCTTCAATCTATTGTTTGTACCTCAGTCTTCATTCTCATCATACATATAAATTAATGCTTCAATCTATTGTTTGTACCTCAGTCTTCATTCTCATCATACACATAAATTAATGCTTCAATCTATTGTGTGTACCTCAGCCTTCATTCTCATCATACATATAAATTAATGCTTCAATCTATTGTTTGTACCTCAGCCTTCATTCTCATCATACATATAAATTAATGCTTCAATCTATTGTTTGTACCTCAGTCTTCATTCTCATCATACATATAAATTAATGCTTTAATCTATTGTTTGTACTTCAGCCTTCATTCTCATCATACATATAAATTAATGCTTCAATATATTTACATGATATTAAAGATTAAATGAGTTTTCCCTACTTATTTCTCATATTCAGCCACTAATCCAGTTTTATACTTACTTTTTGTACCGGACTGTTTAGGCACCATTGAATTACCCGGATGACACTGTCACTAAATGGCAGACTCAAAGAACACATCTTTCAATTCTATTTAGAAAGGTAAACCTTTTCTCCGCACAACCAAGAATCGGCTTCCTACACATTAACTTTATTGACACTGTGATCAATGTGAGAAGTCTGAAGAACCCTTGAAGGACAATGAGGCGAAAAAGTGGTTATTCACAGCCGACCTTAATAGTCACTATTAAAATGGTCCATGTGCGAGTAATGATACTCTTTGGTCTATAACTGGGGATTCGAAAGTATTTCATATTCATTGATGAATTCATTTGTGTGATCTACTATTTGCCTCAAGATTAACAATGTGATCTACTATTTGACTCAAGATTAACAATGTGATCTACTATTTGACTCAAGATTAACAATGTGATCTACTATTTGACCCAAGATTAACATTTCCACTCAGTCGTCGTTAAAGACATCAGATTTTTACCGTATATACTCGCGTGTAGACTAATACCAACTGCAAATTGCATAGATCCAGATCTGCCGTCGCATAATGCTCCGGCAGATCTGGGTCTATGCAGTTTGTAAGGACTAATCAGTAGAACAAACAACATAGACCCTGATCTATCTGCCGGCGCATGTATATACTGTAATTTATCAGTTCTAGTGATGTATTTACAGCAGCACCGAAAGCTTAAACCGTTTTATCTGTACACCGTTACAATAAGTTTCGCTCACTTTAATCACAGCGGAAAAAAAAAACAGAAAAAGGTATACAGACAGATATTCAACTAAATCAAAGAAAAGACTGATCTTTTATTTATTAAAAAAAAAAAACTACGTAGATTTTTAAAATCTAATTTCAGTAAGTTGTAGCGTAATATCCGTGTACTACCTAATCAATTTGTATCATATTTATTACTGATTTCACATTGTGGTAGCTGAATCAGATACTGCTATAATCAATTTGTATCATATTTATTACTGATTTCACATTGTGGTAGCTGAATCAGATACTGCTATAATCAATTTGTATCATATTTATTAATGATTTCACATTGTGGTAGCTGAATCAGAAACGCGGATAATCAATTTGTATCATATTTATTAATGATTTCACATTGTGGTAGCTGAATCAGATACTGGGTTCTTTATCAGATTTAGTGCTATATACGTCATTGTGACCTATATAACTCTAAATCTGATAAATACCCCCGTATTCGAATATGTTTTGACTTGATGATATTAAATGCGAACAATACGTTGAACCTAAATACAACATTTTAGAGTAAACGATAAAGTCTTTTCAGGGGTGAGTTACTGTAGGTAACGATAAAGTCTTTTCAGGGGTGAGTTACTGTAGGTAACGATAAAGTCTTTTCAGGGATGAGTTACTGTAGGTAACGATAAAGTCTTTTCAGGGCTGAGTTACTGTAGGTAACGATAAAGTCTTTTCAGGGCTGAGTTACTGTAGGTAACGATAAAGTCTTTTCAGGGATGAGTTACTGTAGGTAACGATAAAGTCTTTTCAGGGCTAAGTTACTGTAGGTAACGATAAAGTCTTTTCAGGGATGAGTTACTGTAGGTAACGATAAAGTCTTTTCAGGGCTGAGTTACTGTAGGTAACGATAAAGTCTTTTCAGGGCTGAGTTACTGTAGGTAACGATAAAGTCTTTTCAGGGCTGAGTTACTGTAGGTAACGATAAAGTCTTTTCAAGGCTGAGTTACTGTAGGTCAGGCATGGTCGCATATAAAATACTCAAGAATAGTGCGCCATCTATCTACTTAAGTTTTATATTAGGGTATAACATTTTCTGTCAGAAAAATCTTTACCTTGATATCTACTTCACAGATTTAACCTTCATCACTTTCATAATAATAATGTGATTTGTGTATTTGGGTGGTAAATTTGCATAATATCAAACAGATTTATGTTCATATCTGCGACACAGTTAACGAACGCTGACAATAATAGTATTCTAATATCCATAAAACAAATTTCACTAATAAATCAAAAACATATGTTTAATAAATAAATATGAACCCGATCTGCTCCATAAACTGGATTCAAGCATTTACGTTTACTGTCAACTCTCCGCTATTTATTTATTTCCAATTTTTTTTCGCATCACAAGATTTTCAGTGATTTTAGTTTAGGGAGATATGGGACTAATACAAGTATATATACTTGTGTTCATAGATCTGAAATTGTGTAATTTCTCTCATTTCTTTCTATCGCACAAATGGTACTTAAGAATGTCACCGTTAATTAAAACTTCGTGCATCTTACACCAGTTAAGGAATGGATATACAAGAAAATGTTATCAGTCTTTTGAAGCGACATATATTGTTACCCTCGCTTTGAATTAAACAACCCGCATGAAAAGCCAACAATATGGCGCCACCAGAAATCGATCTCTATAGAAAAAACAAACTTTCAGATCATTAAGAAAACTGAGATTTTGATATCGCCCTCGTAGTTAACCTATAGTAAAAGTTAAATCTAATTCCTTCATTAATTCAAGCCTATTTCCACACAAGTAATGTCGTTTCCCATTATAAGAGGTAATATAACCGGGTTAGTTTTTATTTGCTGCCCATATATTGTAAAATATGCCATTTTAAAAGCATCATTTTGTGATATTCAATACTCAACAGCGCTTAATGTCCTGGTTACTGTTTGACAAATTATCGTGCCTTGACAGAAACTCGCTATACTACGTTACTAATACTAGCTACAATTTGAAACTTGATGTTTTTTTTATTATGACCCGAGTTAAAAAATCTGAAAATCGAGACAATAATAAAAAGAATGAACTATAATTTTACAGATGCCCTAAATGAAAGGCTAGTGAAAGAAAGCAGCATACAGAAGCTTTCTAAATATATATGTTTATGATTGGTAAGAAATGTATACAGTGACTTTCATACCTGCATGGGATGTAATCTCATGAAAGGGCACCATGATCGGCATTTCCGTGACGTCACTCAGTTTAGTCTCTTGCTCATAGAATTTTACCAAATGGCCATATTTAAAGGAAACTCTCATTGTTTTAGCATTTTATAAAAAAAAAAAAAAATTCAAGTCAGAAAAAAAAAATCAACAACAAGGAACATGGAAAGTAGGCAAGAGTCAATTGAAATGGGTCCTTGAAGTTGATTCCTTACTTACAACTTGCACTGATACATACAGATCATTACTAAATTACTAAGTTAACACATCTTCACTATAAAATTCTTATATAAGATAAGATAAGAATATAATAAGAAATCTTTTCTTCAGACTGCATGGTCCATTAATCTAAATTAAAGTAAAAATGTATTTTAAACATAAAAGATCATAGGTGTCTCATGTACAAATAGAGAGACAAATATACAACTACCGAATGCTTCTGTCATTGTTAGGAACAAAATGATGTCTTATGTACAAATCCAGAGACAAATATACAACTACGGAATGCTTCTGTCATTGTTAGGAACAAAATGATGTCTTATGTACAAATACAGAGACAAATATACAACTACGGAATGCTTCTGTCATTGTTAGGAACAAAATGATGTCTTATGTACAAATACAGAGACAAATATACAACTACCGAATGCTTCTGTCATTGTTAGGAACAAAATGATGTCTTATGTACAAGTACAGAGACAAATATACAACAACCGAATGCTTCTGTCATTGTTAGGAACAAAATGATGTCTTATGTACAAATACAGAGACAAATATACAACTACCGAATGCTTCTGTCATTGTTAAAAACAAAATTATGTAAGACATTTAAAGAGTAATTTGTTCTATCTATCTATAATATGAGAATTAAAGCGAGTATCATAGTTCCACAGTGATTTTAAGATACATTTCTTACTATTGGATATTCTTGTCATCATTGAAAACACACTTTCCCATTCATTTTTCCAAACTAAATATATTATAATATACAAGCATGGTAGAGGCAGTGTTCCATCTTGAAAGCTTAATAGTAAACAAAGACTATTGTTATAACCAATAATTAATTTTTTCTTTATCCATTCACTCAATTTTGTCAATTGAGATGTCAATGCATTGTGCAGAAATAAGGTTTGAACAATCTAATTTTCATATTCAAGGAAAAATGACTAAATTTACGTAAAAGCATGTTTGTTCGAGTACACAAAAATCTGTAATGTCTCACCATATCTTCATCATCTGACAAACTGGGTTTTACAATATAACCGAAATAAGTATAACTGTTGACATATACAAGAGCTTGGCCGTTTTGAAGTACCGAAAGAATCGACGGAAATTTGAAAGATGTCGACTGAAATAACATGCATGTAGATTTTTGAATATTATAAATAATATCATTCTCAAATGCGCAATAATATATTAAATGGTATATTATTATTATTATTATTATTATTAAGTTAACAGAATTAACTTAGTGAATTAAAGTGAATAATTTACCAAGATGTCACATTATTATTGACAAATTGGTCTAAACGTGCAGCTAAACCGGTACTGACTTAATGATGCCAGAAAATGAACTGATTTCAGAAGAAAAAAAAAACAAACAGCAACCCAATCAAACCCAACTACCCCCCCTAGGAAAAACAGACAGACAGACAGACACACACACACAACTAATGCTGGAACGATGGAATCTAGGCACAAAATATTTGAAACCATGCGTAGGTTACTTGTTTTCAATCAATGCGCATTTCTTTTACAAATGGAATGGCTATGGTCAGTTTTCTTTCAATACTGACTTTCAAGTATAGCAATGGCTCAATATTTAACAAAGCTGCAAAATAATTAACGAAAATTCCAAGTTTATTGCATTCATTATTGAAATAAATATTAACTCACCGATTTAAACATAGCCCGATTTTAGAGCATACCCCCCCCCCAAAAAAAAATAAAATAAAATAAAATACATGATGACTCAATCAAGAAACTTGAAAATAAAGTAATATAATTAATGGTTGGTGCGAGCTACTTTTCCGGTCTACAGTGTGGCGTACTTACGGATTAGATAAAACCCTAAGTTCAACAATCCTTTATTAAATAGTGCCTCCACCATTGTTATCTTGTCAATAAAGAAGGATTCCCTGCCTGAATTTACATAGTTTGAAGAGTGATACATAAACACGGCAATGAGGGCTCAGAGTGAGTTTAGAATATATTGTAAGAAGATCAAAGAATCTCGAAGTGGCCGATTTTATATTTCTTTTTTGCGGCAAGTAGTCGCATTTTAATTATGCGCAATTAAACCATAGTTAAAGTTTAATACCTTAGTAATATCTACAAATGCATAGTTTTATAGAAATAGTTGATAAATGACACGTGAAGAGTCGAGAGCCAGTTTAGCAAAGACAAGCTGCAGGTTACCCCTAGACGTACCAAGAAACTATAGAAAACAACAATCTTATACAATTGGCACAAAGAAAGACTATTATCCACTGCAGGTGTTGACCAACCGATGACGATGGAGATACGATACATAAAATCGTCAAAAAAGCTATTATAATTTCCAAACAAAATTGTCGGCGTACAAGAGTTAGAAACTGTTTACAAACTTGAATGTGGTTTCATAGAAGAAAGGCAAATTATGTATTTGCATGAAGACCAAACAATTTACAGGTTCACACAGTAAGTTGCGTTCTTCTCGGTATTCTATATGTTTTGTTTGTCCTGCCAAAATCATTACAAAAAACGTTAAGTAGTAAAACTGCAGACCTGGAGCAATGGATATGGTCTACCCTATTGAACAGTGCCTAAATTTTCAAACATCGAAAATAAATTACCTACTCTCTATAAGACAAAAGAAACATACACTTGTCTTTTCAAGTCTACCGAAAAAAAAAATATATAGTAAGAAGAAAAAAGGAGAACATAAAAAATGTTAACGATGGAAAGAAAACCCGAAACAGAAGTGTAAAAAGCACAAGTGAAAAGGGGAAAAGATATTATCACTATTTTACACCCCCACCCTCCCATATATATATATATATATATATATATATATATATATATATATACTTGGACCTGAACGCAAATCATTGCAGTGTCCTTAATTCCACTGTGGCATACATGTATGATATGTTACACATACAGACAGACAGACAATCAGTATGTTGATAATTATCATGTTATTAATTTCTTTTTTTTTATGATATATGAATATCATGAAACAAATAAAATTAAGTACTTGCCACTGCGGACATGAGACATAACCAAACTCAAGTCAAAGCCAATGCCAGTCAAATATTATGAGAATAATACTAATGGTGTTATCTGGATTGAGAGGTAGCAGAATGTAGCAACATAACATCTTTAAGGAACTTATACAACCAAACATTTTGTCCTTTAGTTTGTTTCTTTACCAATAATGTAATAAATTTCAAAAATAGCTTAACATTGCATACTGTTTATTTATAAAAATGCATTCTGTGAAAGTCTCTAACCCTAGATTCTCGAGTTTTATTTTAATCTGTGCGCTCGTGCATGCTCGTGACTGCGACGTCTGACCTTTTACGCAGGGATAACTTTTCCGACGGCAATGTCGTCATTGGAGTAGGCATAAACGTTAATTGTTTTGTTGCATTTAGCGCAGTTTCTTTGATACGGTTGCATGTTTAGTCAAAAAACTTTATTCCTCTTGGAGGGTACTACACACAACTGGCACAAATAGGTCACAGTGACTTTCTTTTAATGTTCGAGTGATTTCGTTAAGTTTTGCATGTAACTCAGTTTTTCTGACACTGTTGTATGTCCAGTCATGAAACTTGATGTGTGTATTCGTCGTTGGGGGTACTACCCACCATAAGTGAAAGTAGGTCAAAGTTTCCTACTTTTCTTCCTCTAGCGACTTGGCATAGTATTTGCATTTTGTCACGGCGGAGCAGGCAGGACATAGCATACCGCGGAACTCTTGCTATACCTTCGTAGTCTTCTTGAATAAGAGTGAGTAGATGCTGTCATAAGGTAGAAGTGTTTTTGTTTTTGGATAATACAGTTTTTTCCACCTCAGTAGTCATTAGATTTGAGTGGATTTAGGGTGAGAAATTCGGGCACCGCAGTCACGAAACTTGTGAGTACACATATTTAACCCAGACTCAGGACTCGAAAATTAGAAACCACACTTAACGTCCTTTGACAATTGTGAAATTTTGCAGTTATGTAGAACTAACACTGTTAGGCTAATTGTGCATTCTTTTTAGAATTCAGCCTCTATTCATACTAGCTATCTCCAATCACAGTTATTAAATTACCAGTCTGAATACAATTTGTGTACGTGGCCAGTTTATTAGAGTTTGTGTTGTAATATAAATAAGAACATTTTTTACGTTTTTTTTACTAATTGTTATAATTTACATCATGTGGTGGCAATAGTTCATGTCATAATATCACTTTATCCCATGGATCCTTTTCCTACGACCACCCGTAATTTTAGTCGGAACACACATAAATCCGCGCCTACGTAGAATTAAATGTCTCGATAAAATTTGGGGATACTATGGGAAAAATACATTGCACCTATCATATATCATTTACTGGAATAGGAAAGCAGTGATTATGGAATCTTATCACAGCAATGCCTAAAATTTTAACTAAACTTCTGAGGTATACCTTCCGTAAGAAAACACTATTTGTAGGTGTAAAGATAATACATATATGAAGTTGGAACTTTATACCCGTTTGGGATACTATATTTTTTAACGAATTCGAAAAAATTAAAATATACTTTATTTGCTCTATTAAAATAAATTATTTTCATAAATATTTGCCAGAAAGCTCGTAATACATATAATTTTGTAGAAAGTTGCAGTTAGATCTGTCCGACAAGGTCAGATAAATGACGTTCGTTCCAAATTGCTATTAAAGGAATGATGATACTATGTTTTTATTAGCAAGTAAGATAATTAAGCAATATTTACTTATGAAGAGGACGATATAATTGGGTATGTACTACCCGAGGGACAGGGCATGGGCTGTCGGTTGATATTGTCCGATCCAAAACCCTGCTGCGAGAGCAGCTCGTACCAAATGATATTGGCCTCTTCCTAAGTAACTATCGCTTTTATTACATCGAAAGCTCTTTCGCTTTCTTTCACACTGTGTGTTGTGCAACGCGACGCATGTGACATGACGTAATACACTTGTATGCAACGCGTCCATATCTGAAATGGACCGGTCACTATCACAGAATTAGAGTAATGGAGTATGTATTGTAGAATAGTTAATACCATGTGATCATATTTCAACCAATAAGACGAAGTTTTGATATTTGTGATATGTTCGTACCCCTTAGTGTCTGCGAAAAAAATATTCAGCAATTTACAATATTCCTTATTTCAGTGCAAAATATCGACTATGTAAGATAAGGTGAGATTTCTTTATTTCAGACTACATGGTCCATACATCTAAATTAAAAGATATATTCGTGTGCTGAAGAAAATGATCCCATACTAATTATAAAAAACTACCAACTTGGCTTGAACAAGCATAACCAAATTTAAAAAGAATCACGTGACAGATGTTGCTAATTGTTAGATACTTTTCTTAGAAAAGAACTGTGTGCATTAAGACAAATAAAAATACATTTTGCTATTGATGGTAAAATATTATAGAAAATGGTGGTAACAACATAAGAAGAACAGACTAAATACTGCATGCCATTTTGCGTACTGTGGGTAGTTTATGCCAACAGACTAAATACTGCATGCCATTTTGCGTACTATTTAGGTAGTTTATGGCCAACAGACTAAATACTGCATGCCATTTTGCGTACTATTTAGGTAGTTTATGGCCAACAGGCTCAATACTGCATGCCATTTTGCGTACTATGTGGGTAGTTTATGGCCAACAGACTAAATACTGCATGCCATTTTGCGTACTATGTAGATAGTTTATGGCCAACAGACTAAATACTGCATGCCATTTTGCGTACTATGTGGGTAGTTTATGGCCAATTGACTAAATACTGCATGCCATTTTGCGTACTATTTAGGTAGTTTATGGCCAACAGACTAAATACTGCATGCCATTTTGCGTACTATTTAGGTAGTTTATGGCCAACAGACTAAATACTGCATGCCATTTTGCGTACTATTTAGGTAGTTTATGGCCAACAGACTAAATACTGCATGCCATTTTGCGTACTATTTAGGTAGTTTATGGCCAACAGACTAAATACTGCATGCCATTTTGCGTACTATTTAGGTAGTTTATGGCCAACAGACTAAATACTGCATGCCATTTTGCGTACTATTTAGGTAGTTTATGGCCAACAGACTAAATACTGCATGCCATTTTGCGTACTATTTA
This sequence comes from Margaritifera margaritifera, assembly GCA_029931535.1. NCBI lineage: Eukaryota > Metazoa > Mollusca > Bivalvia > Unionida > Margaritiferidae > Margaritifera > Margaritifera margaritifera. The sequence continues at coordinate 722,772 of JAQPZY010001407.1, read as the reverse complement.
GGTAGTTTATGGCCAACAGACTAAATACTGCATGCCATTTTGCGTACTATTTAGGTAGTTTATGGCCAACAGACTAAATACTGCATGCCATTTTGCGTACTATTTAGGTAGTTTATGGCCAACAGACTAAATACTGCATGCCATTTTGCGTACTATTTAGGTAGTTTATGGCCAACAGACTAAATACTGCATGCCATTTTGCGTACTATTTAGGTAGTTTATGGCCAACAGACTAAATACTGCATGCCATTTTGCGTACTATTTAGGTAGTTTATGGCCAACAGACTATATGTTTAGGCATGAAATAGGGAAACACTAGCTTCCATTTCATGCATATTGTGGTCTTGCAAAGAGTTTTGTTTTTTAAAAAAATAATTAAATAAATTTATTTATTAATTGATTAATTAATTAATTGTTTAGAATTATATTGCATATTATGATTTACATTAAATGTTCTTGCCGGCGTGAACACCGACAAAAGTACTAGCACAGAACAGTCCTTAAGATTAAACGATATATCTGAAGAAAAAGAAAAAGTGTAATATATTGGCTTCCAGAAAGCTTATAATATGATGACCTAAAGGACACGAACTTGTGTTGTGCAATTGCTTTGGCATCTATGGTCTTCCAGAAAGCCTATTATATGATGACCTAAAGGACATGAACTTGTGTTTTGGCCAGTGCTTTGGCATCTTCCATAATACCCCACTACCTCATATTTGGAGTTCCATATGAGCAATAAAATCTGGAACAAATAAACATACACATATTACGACATAAGAGCTTATTTTTTAAAAATAGTATCTGACGATCATTTTTTTTCTGCAAAGCTTATCACATTATTCTGTTTTATTGGTAACCAAAAAAATATTAAAAAAACTAACTAACTAAATAAATAAATTTTTAAAAAATCCACCACTCCGAAATAGTCTCTAATGTCTGGCATCGCCTATTTAATATTTACAAAGTCTGAAGTATTCATGCCGCTATCTTATTATCCAAATTAATAATAAATCAGATGTTAGATCGAATTACATCATGTTATTGTTGATAACATTTTAAAATCTTTCCCTTTACAAATTTTTTAATAATATTGTTAGGAACTGGATTTAAAACATTACCTTTATTGTTTCGCATGGCCTCACTAACTATCTCTTATATGCCATTCCCAGGAAATGTCATCTGTAGTATTGACCCCAAACAATGTTTATCTTTATTTATCAACTACTGGCATATGACGGGATCATTCATTGATCACTTTGATCCCATTCTATGTCAAAAAGAACAAATATCAAATGCAAATATTTATATTGAAAGGAACTAATCTCATTTCGGCATGAATTTTCCTTTCACGACAGTGTAGGTCTTGTATTCAGGGATTTAGGAATAAAATGACAAATTTGTTTTGAGCCAAATTCGTGACTATGGTCATGACACCCTGGAGCGGATAAACGCGAAACTTATAATTACCCGGAATCCTGGTTGCGATACCTTTGATATGATGTAACTATATACAGTTGGAAGTATCAAACAAGATATATTGGATATCAATTTATCTTTTAGATATTCCTTGGAGATCCTACTAAATGTAGTAATTATTCCTCCACACATCAAAAATATATTTCTTTTGTCTTTATACGGTCCTGAGCAATATATGTACAAACATGCAAATTAATTTTGAGCCAGCGAAGTAACATTTTCACGATTATATATTACCTTGATTCGAAATCGATGAATAAATTCATAGATAAAAATAAGTAATGCCAGACATTTTTTGTTTTAAAATCTGAACATACGCATGCTTGGACTCTATCGAAACATATTTATCAAACTTTCAGAAAAATTGATCCAAGTGTATATCTCTGTCATATTTTAGGGTCTCTCAGATTTGTTTTCTTTTACTTATTTTATAAATGTATCGCAAACTTTATTAATTTGCGCATGAAATATAAGAATAGTCTCCACACTTTGCGCAAGGTCAATTCTGGTGTCGTTAATAAAATACATAGTTAAAAATATATACAAAATCGTAAAAGAAACCAGGGGGAAATATTGTTCTTTGATAACATGAACACTTTTGATCGTAATAAAACTAGATTTTATCCGGGATTAAACTTGATAGATTGGACATATATCTAGTTGATATAATGGGTATATCAAAGTCTGCAGCATATTCATTAACAAAACTAGATTTTATCCGGGATTAAACTTGATAGAGTGGACATATATCTAGTTGATATAATGGGTATATCAAAGTGTGCAGCATATTCATTATCTATTTTTCATGATTTTGTGCAATATCAAACAGTACACAAATCGTTCAAAATAGACAAATAGAACACCATAATATTCAGCAGTACGAATAATGCACGCACTCATCGTATAATCTGGTCCATTGACGTGTCCTTATGTGGTGTCAGTTAGCAATGATATAAATAACTGTGATATCGATCATTGACCTTACTGAATAAGAACATTTCGGCACATTTAACTTAATATGAAGCACTGACATTCTTTAAGTATATCTCATGTACTTTGTGCAACTAATATCTTGATGAGACGCAAATCACCAAAGATAAATAGGAAGGTGTGATACATGCAATAAAATATAGTGCTCTTAGGACGATCGGATAGGCTGAACGATTTCTGTAATGTGTGTTCAACACGTTCTATATTCATGAACATTTCCTTGAAGGGGTCTTATAAAGTGACGGCAATTAGTAACGACAGAAACAACCTTTTGGCGTTAGTAATGAAACCTAAAGCGTACAACAAATGTCTCAGCAAATGTTTGTGGTAATGTAAACTATGCACAAGCATCTCGTGCTAATTTTTAGATGACGTATATACTTTTGACTTAAATTATCATCGAACGGGAGGAGTGCGTGATTCCTAACTTAAAGCATTCAGTACACCAAGCTAAATGTTTTATGTTATAAATGTCAGTGATAACAAGGCCAGTTGGAGAATTCTCTGCTGTTGTTGTGTTTTTTATTCCTTCTTATAAGTTTACCTTCCGCTTGTTTGCTTGTTTGTTATGTTATTGCTTGTGTAAGTATTGTTCTCCAACAGTAACTTATATAGTAAGCTAAATGATGAGCAAACGAATTCTAAAGACAGTTTATGATATTTTTGGTATATGTTGTTTGTTTTCCGGGTACACTGTATACAATTTGAGTGTATGAGTGCATTGTTTTGCTACACCAAGCCCAGGACAAAAAAGCATTTCATTATGAACATAGCTGAAGTTGACTAAATCACGTGCGGAAGGTTAAACATGAGAATTTGAATCTCTCTCTCTCGGCATAGTAACTAGAATTTTAACAAAGGGGTGTAGAAATAAATACTGCCCTTGCCAGCCGAAAAGCCTTATGTGCAAAAATTTAAACTAAAATACTTTGAATAAAATGCAAATCCTGGTCTATAATTATGATTTTTCACCTGAATACTAATGGTCAGTTTATGACAGCAGAAATGTAACATTTATATATGTATTGAATGATTCCTTCATCTACATAGCAGACAATTGCCTAGATCGATTTCATGTTTATCTCTTTTAAATTGAATTTCGAGAGCTTAAAATGTTGTTTTAAACCAGGCTAAATTATAGTAATTAAGAATTATTTACATCAAAATATTGCTTTGAAGATAGTATTTAAAGGCAATATTATATTCATCGGTGAATATACAGAATATTTACCTGTATGTGTTGTAAATATCAAGCTACATATCAAAGGTGATATATTGAAAGTAATTTAACAAATAAATATGAATAAAATCACTCCACATAAGTTCCTGTTGTAATTTTCATGCTTTTTACTTAGCGCTTCCTATATAAGAAGTTCAGTATAAATGAAGCATATACATTAGTCCGAGCCAGACTATTTTTTGTCTAGTGAAAATTCAAAATTTGGAGAAATTAGTATTGACCTAAAAGGTCTATCATATATATATATATATATATTTATGATACTTTTAAATTAACAAGAGAAGCAAAGATGGTATCAATTGCCAGAAGCAAAGATGGTATAAATTGCCAGAAGCAAAGATGGTATATATTGCCTGAAGCAAAGATGGTATAAATTGCCAGAAGCAAAGATGGTATAAATTGCCAGAAGCAAAGATGGTATAAATTGCCTGAAGCAAAGATGGTATAAATTGCCAGATTTTCAGAAACAAAAGAACTGTATGTAGATAGATACTGTAGACAGAGAGTTAGATACAACTTGTCAGGTGGATATTTGCTTGCATATGTTTATAGCAATATTATAGCGAGCGTAGCCTGAGCGAGGCCGAAGCTCTCCCTCGCAAATCAAGCTCTTATGTTAACGTGTACAATCTGCATAGTGTTCGACTTGAAAAACCCTTCTTTCCGGTTTACTTTTTCCGCTTCTTCAATGATTTACTCCGTAGAGTACTTCAGTAACGAAAACAAATTTTACAACAGACAAATCAAAGAAATGAATAAATAAATACATTTTCTTATACAAATGAATAACTTTGATATATGTCGAATATTCATTGAAGAAATTAATATTACACACAACGCAGAAACACTTTGCACAGGCGAAGAACGCTCACGTGACGCTATGCAAAACATTTCCATGAAGTCAAGTAATATTGTTCTTGTTCTTGTGTATTCCTCAGCTTCAATTTTTAGAATCGCTTAACCCAGGGGTCTCAAACATACGGCCCGCGGTCAGTATCCGGCCCACCAGACTCATAATTTATCATTATTATAAATTATTATTTATATCAAATTTGGCCCGCCATAGCAAATGAGTTTGACACCCCTGGCTTAACCAGTGCACGCAATATATTTCAGTCTGTACACACGTTTGAAGCTGCTCTCTTTTCTCCTATGCTTTGCCTACATCACATTATAGTATGCGGCTTGAATGCACGAATTTGTGTTAAAGCAAGAAAACGTTGTTCTTTTTTATTCGACTAAATTTCAACTACTTAATTCAAAGACAATTTTTGCTAATGTTCATTGGCATATAAACTGTTGCTAATGTTCATTGGCATATAAACTGTTGCTAATGTTCATTGGCATATAAACTGTTGCTAATGTTCATTGGCATATAAACTGTTGCTAATGTTCATTGGCATATAAACTGTTGCTAATGTTCATTGGCATATAAACTGTTGCTAATGTTCATTGGCATATAAACTGTTGCTAATGTTCATTGGCATATAAACTGTTGCTAATGTTCATTGGCATATAAACTGTTGATAATGTTCATTGGCATATAAACTGTGATAATGTTCATTGGCATATAAACTGTTGATGATGTTCATTGGCATATAAACTGTTGATAATGTTCGTTGGCATATAAACTGTTGATAATGTTCATTGGCATATAAACTGTTGATAATGTTCATTGGCATATAAACTGTTGATAATGTTCATTGGCATATAAACTGTTGATAATGTTCATTGGCATATAAACTGTTGATAATGTTCATTGGCATATAAACTGTTGATAATGTTCATTGGCATATAAACTGTTGATAATGTTCATTGGCATATAAACTATTGATAATGTTCATTGGCATATAAACTATTGATAATGTTCATTGGCATATAAACTGTTGCTAATGTTCATTGGCATATAAACTGTTAATAATGTTCATTGGCATATAAACTGTTAATAATGTTCATTGGCATATAAACTATTGATAATGTTCATTGGCATATAAACTGTTGATAATGTTCATTGGCATATAAACTATTGATAATGTTCATTGGCATATAAACTGTTGATAATGTTCATTGGCATATAAACTGTTGATAATGTTCATTGGCATATAAACTGTTGATAATGTTCATTGGCATATAAACTGTTGATAATGTTCATTGGCATATAAACTGTGATAATGTTCATTGGCATATAAACTGTTGATAATGTTCATTGGCATATAAACTATTGATAATGTTCATTGGCATATAAACTATTGATAATGTTCATTGGCATATAAACTGTTAATATTATATAGAACAATAAGCATCTTTCACTGAAAGATTTGTGTGAACACTGTCTACAGTTATTTATTTGCTTCAAATTTCAGTCTAGTGTATAATACAGTGTCGGATTCCCCATTTCCCCATATCCCATCATTAAAACTACATAAAAAAAAAAAAAAAAAAAAAAAAAAAAATAAACGACAACACTCTTCGGAAATTTAGCGAGCTCCTTTACCCGAATTCTGGATTTTTAATTGAGAGTATATATATATAGATACATATGGAACTCGTTTCGTGTGGCACAGAAATATGTTTCCGCGCAACTAATACCCGATATTCTTATCTAACAAAAATCTTGCATGATACTGCGATTAAGAACGCAACCAACTTGTAGTTTAATTTACATTGTTTTACAGCGAGGAAAGAAATATCAGTCCTCATGTCGTTTTAAAAATAGGACGTTATTAGATGTGCATGAATCTAAAAAAAAAGTTCATAATGTCAATGGATTGATTATTTTTCTTGCTCTTTAATAAAGACGAATAAATAATTAATCCTTATGTATGTCTGGCAAAATCATTAAAAAAATATTGGTATTGAAACACTATATCACTCAGGCTTGAAAATTACATATCTTTTGAGACCATATCAATATTTTGAATAAATTACATATTTCATACAGTTCTTAATTCTCTCACGCCTTTTAGTTCCTAAAGTTCTATAATTGGTTTCATTTTATGGTACATGTACAAATATTAGAGACATCTGATTAGTTTCTTTTTGTTTATTTAACTGGTTATTTGTCTATTTGCTAGGAAAGAATCATTCCTATTTGAGTTAGACAACATGTGAAATGTAAGTGACATTCTTATTTGAGTTAGACAACATGTGAGATGTAAGTGACATTCTATTTGAGTTAGACAACATGTGAGATGTAAGTGACATTCTATTTGAATTAGACAACATGTGAGATGTAAGTGACATTCTATCTGAGTTAGACAACATATGAGATGTAAGTGACATTCTTATTCGAGTTAGACAACATGTGAGATGTAAATGGCATTCTATGTACCTAATAGATCGACAGTTTGTTATGGAGATGTCAAGGATTTTTCCCTCTCTTGCAAAATTGTGTATCTTTTCATCGAGAAGTTGATGGTCCCATAAACATATATTCGGTCGTTAGAAGCGAGCTAAAATACCCATGTCGAGGATTAGAATTCATTTGAGCTTGAAGTATTTACAAGTAAAGGATTATTGATGAATATGAACTTCTGCATTACGCATTTATATTTGTAAGAGATGAATGGGTAGATATGTTCCTTAGGGGATTTAAATTATGGCTAGATATGGTCTTTAGGGGACTTAAATTATGGTTAAATAATGTCTTTAGAGGATTTAAACTATGGTTAAATAATGTCTTTAGAGGATTTAAATTATGGTTAAATAATGTCTTTAGAGGATTTAAATTATGGTTAAATAATGTCTTTAGGGAATTTAAATTATGGTTAGATATGTTCTTTAGAGGATTTAAACTATGGTTAGATATTGTCTTTAGAGGATTTAAATTATGGTTAGATATTGTCTTTAGAGGATTTAAATTATGGTTAAATAATGTCTTTAGGGAATTTAAATTATGGTTAGATATGTTCTTTAGGGGATTTAAATTATGGTTAGATATGGTCCTTAGGGGATTTAGATTCACAGTATGTACATTTCAACAAGAATTTATTTTTAGTTACAAGGGAAACATCCATTATTTTACAGAATCCGCTGTACTATTAGCATGAACCTAACTTTACCACATCGGCATTTAAAAAAATAAAAAAATTATACATTTAAGCTGTACATTTGCCATACAAATTTAACATATACTGAATGCCTAATTTATCAGTTGTAGAGGGAATAACAACATAATCCTTAGAAGTAATATATGCATTTATTAAGCTGTGGCGTAGCCTAATAAAATAAGCTTGCGTTTCAGTTTAAGTGACACGATCCAATTTTTTTTAAAGCAATTCTTTATCTGTACATTTTTAGAACATACATACATACATACATACATACATACATACATACATACATACATACATACATACATACATACATACATACATACATACACACACACACATACATACATACATACATACATACATACATACATACATACATACATACATACATACATACATACATACATACATACACACACACACATACATACATACATACATACATACATACATACATACATACATACCTACATACCTACATACATAGATACATACATACATAGATACACAGATACATACATACATACATACATACATACATACATACATACATACATACATACATACATACATACATACATACATACATACATACATACATACATACATACATACATACATACATACATACATGAAATTTGATGGTACAAAAGATAGTTTTAATAGGTTGTGTTAGTCACTCATTCTCAGTTAGTATTCGTTAGGAAAACTTATAATCTTGTTATTATTCACTTTACTTATATAATTGTCAAAACGCACCTCAGAAGTTAGTTCCTATAGCAAAATAAAATTTTTATTAGATCGAGTAGTAAGTAGTGCAAATAAAATGATTGTAGTGATTTGATACATAAAATAACATTTTGGATCAGGTTGTAGTTTGCTGTTGAACTGTAGTTATAAGAATTAAACGCTGACATATGATAATGTCACTGTAGAAATATTGAACGGTGGGAAAACCACTCAAGCGTAAAATATCACCGAGTAGTAAGTAATCCAGGAAACAGTGAAAGTGTTTCGTATCAGGCGTATAAAGACCTTCTAAAATATTAAATGAGAAAGTATCGACGAGGAAATAAAGAGGAAAATGTATTGATCAATCCGATGAATTTTATTAGGAGGACCTTCTAACATTTTAAGGAAACACTGAAAATTATAAAATTCGTTACTTCTGCTCGACACAAACGCGTCTGGAAATTTTTCGATGACGCTGCAAAAAAGTTGGGTCGTGAGCAACGGATTTACTAACTATACTAGACTTAGCCCAATGACTTTAGTCGTGTGAATATAAAAACATCGAGCAAGAAATAATTCCATTGACGGGGACAAAAGTTGAATTTTTTTCTATCTTAAAAGCAGATAATATATGTACCGGTATGCCCAGATAAACCTCGAAATTCTTCTTCTAAATGTTTTAATTCACATAGGCTGAAAATGTTGCTCTAAATTTTTTTTTAGCCACAACCAAAGATTGACAGAAGATTGAACGTCATAAGTTAGTATCATCTCCATTCATATTTTATCACAGTTTCTTTGATTGCAACATACTATCTATTATTCATTAAGTAATTTATAACCCAAGTTTATTTTCACTTGGGACCTGAAATTTTATTAGTATCAGTAGTGGTGTTTAAGTGACAGTGCATCAGAGATACTATGCATCTTATTAGTTAATGTATACTGATTAACAAAAATATGACAAATATCGGGTCTTAGTTAAATTATACTGATTGACAAAAATATGACATATATCGGGTCTTTGTGCATGATACAAGTACATATGCCTTAATGATTCATTAACAGAACATTTTTTTGTTGTCAATATAAAAAATATGTTCGTAACATCAGTAATAATTATTCCCGTTACACACACACACACACACACACACACACACACACACACACACACACACACACACACACCAACTAGGGAACTCATCCAACGCCTCATTATCAAAGCATGCTTCTCGAATATCATGCAATTTGAAAAAGGGACATAATAAAGTATAAGCATCAAGGAAAGGAAATATTAAAGTAATTTTTGAATTTCTTGGTTTGACAATGTTTTAGCATGAGAACGATTTAAATATCTCATCATTGTGATAGCAAATAAAAGATGTAGCATGTTCTATCCATCTTTGGTTTTAAAAATAAGCATTTCTGACGATACATTAATTTTTACGGGATTATTTTTATTGCTTAACTCTAACAAATATAGATAAATAGAGTGACTTTAAACAAACAGATGTTGCTTTCATTTAGAGATGAAATTTAATAAGTTAGTAAATCAGTTCCAACTGCAAACAACATAGACCCTGATCTGTCGTCGCGAAATGCACCGGCAGATCAGGGTCTATATTGTTTGTTCAAGTGATTATTCCTAACAAACTGAATAGACTCAGATCTGCCGGCGTCTTATGCGATGGAAGATCTGGGTCTATACTTAGTTCTTTTTTATCTACATATATATTCCTATTGGTTCACGCTTATGTCAAAGTTAAAGTTCATACATATATGAGCAGTCGCCTAATGTAGTAATACTTAACGATATCAGACTAATACCAATAAGTAATATTTCAAAAGGTTCTTACTCGTTTCATTCTAGAATGGTAAATTGTTTCATCAACTATGCAAACACTTAACTCACCTAATTGCGCTATCACATGCCTCTCGTTGTAGTGCGTGTACTCTGCAACTGCTCCAAATACATCGTCATATTTTGCAGATAACCTCTGTTTGTACGTCGTCAAGAACAGAATGTAACTTTCTCCTTCCATTATATCCGCGTAACACATCTTTTTATCTCCAAAATTGCTTACAGTGTATAAACGGGGATTTTGAGCATTAACGGGAATTTGTCGCAGTAATTCTATACCTTTATACACCTGTAATATTTCCACCTCAGCATAATAAGTCTGGGCTGTTGTCCTTTGATTCCATTCTTTGAACGCACGTTTAACATGTGCTGATAAGACAATGTCGGCTAACTCCGTTCTGTCGTGTACGGATAATGGAGTCCATCCATTCAGTAAAAGTATACACGAGAACGTAAATGGAATTAAATGTGCAAGAATTATACATTTCAACACTAGGTAATATAATTTTGTTTTCCTTTTCATTTTAATGGACAAGATAAAATCTTTTAAAGGTTTTTATTCCATTTTCTTCATGCTCTTTATTGAATCAAATTAGCGACTGAAAAGCAAGAAGGACAATATACACCATTCGGAAGCCTTCCATTTATGATTTATCACCACCTTCAAATCATGCGTCTTGGGTATCTGCTCCGTATAATGATTAACAAAAGATAACAATCACATGTTTTCCTCTTCATTTTCGTTGACAAAAGTAACAACAATCATTACGTTTTGTGTTCCATTTAATCACAGGCTTAATTGAAACAGATTAGTTGTTGAAAACTACAGTAGGATATAGTACAGAAGACACATACCCTGTTAACGGAGAAAAACATTCGGACGTTCTCATCAGCAACTCTTTACAGATGAAAAAATATTGTGTGGAATAACTGAAGGACAATATATCCAGCCTTGCCGGCGAAAAGCGACAGCTTGGTAGACATTTAAAATGCAACACTATGTGGTGTCCCCATGGTGATTTCGTGTCACATGAGTAGAAAACACATTTCCATTTAAGATAGTGTAATGAAATGTATCCTCTCAGTGTCACATGAGTAGAAAACACATTTCCATTTAAGATAGTGTAATGAAATGTTTCCTCTCACCGTATACACACCTTAACAACCATTCTTACTGGTTAAGATACATTTTTATGAATTGTGAATCTCGATTCTGTATTTTTTCAGTTTAACTATACTATGATATCCTGCTAGGGATTTATACAGTGCGCTCATGGAAATTTAACTGCGGTCTTCTCTTTTTGTATCACTCTTTCTGTCTTCAATCGTTCCTCACACCCACCGTGTGTAGATTGATGGATAAACACTTTGATAGAGGCATATCGTGACTAAATAGAGAACATGATCTGAGTGGAGCTTTACAATGAGCCGGCCAGCGAACCGTAGGAAATTCCGTCAATTAGACACAACCCCTCTTGCATGGTTGTGGTATGTTACCTGTCTGAAACATCAAGGAGCAGCAAAATCTACCCTACCACTGTAATCACATCCGACATGGAGAATACTCGAGACTTGCCAAGAATGTCTTGACTGTTCACGCTTCTCTCTTGATTGACAGTAGGCCTCGGCGGACAAGAACAAGTCTTCTTTGTTTGCAAGCACTTGGTATCTGATGTTTGGATTAGGATAGACCGTGTTATAGTCTCCCGATCAGGGTAGTAATTCACGCGCCTGAATCCACAGGATTCAATCGGGATGGTAATTCATGTGCCTGAATCCGCAGAATTCATCTCCTGGACTCGAATGTGACCAAAACTACAAGTTTAGTGGACAAGGAAGAGCAACTATCATGCAACTGTTCAGAGTATAAACCCAAAACAAATAATATAGCTTAAAGTGAAGATCATTGGTATCGTAATGTTTGGTGATTTTAAACAAGGATTATGATACATGCAGCGCTGGCTTAAAGGAGGGATTGTTGTGAATAAGAAATATCAAATACATTGATAGGAGTTATCATTAGTTTGCGCTGAATAATAGGAGAGGTGTTAGAGATATTTCCTTCTCAAACTGTGTAACAAGGACTGAAACAATACTTATTGTTGTACCCAAAGGCAGGCACAGAGAGAGAGAGAGAGAGAGAGAGAGAGAGAGAGAGAGAGAGAGAGAGAGAGAGAGAGAGAGAGAAAGAGAGGCCTTGACTTATATTCAAACCAACCGATCAGAGTCCCTGCACGTGTATCACAACGCATCTAAACTTTACGCTTACGTAACAAAGAACGCACTGTTTGTGTTTTGTCACCCAAATATGATATTCTATCCAGAGATGAATATCTCCTATGTGTTTTGTCACCCAAATATGATATTCTATCCAGAGATGGATATCTTCTATGGGTTAAATAGTCAGCTGAAGTTTCAAGAACACAAAAGATGAATCACATAATAAACATATGCATGGTTGACAAGATGAATCACATAATAAACATATGCATGGTTGACAAGATGAATCACATAATAAACATATGCATGGTTGACAAGATGAATCGCATAATAAACATATGCATGGTTGACAAGATGAATCACATAATAAACATATGCATGGTTGACGAACTGTTGCTCATGTTTTACTCAGCTTTCAGGTTCAAAGTTTTTTGTCGGGTAAAAATTTCCAACCACTTATTTTACACGTTGAGAGGTTTAATTTGCAGTGATTTTACACTTATTTTACACGTTGAGAGGTTTAATTTGCAGTGATTTTACACTTATTTTACACGTTGAGAGGTTTAATTTGCAGTGATTTTACACTTATTTTACACGCTGAGAGGTTTAATTTGCAGTGATTTTACACGTTGAGAGGTTTAATTTGCAGTGATTTTACATTTATTTTACACGTTGAGAGGTTTAATTTGCAGTGATTTTACACTTATTTTACACGTTCAGAGGTTTAATTTGCAGTGATTTTTACTTTATAAAGAAAGCAATCTATACAATATATACATTTTGGTCATTTTCAGATTTAATGATTACATGTAGGGACTAAATATCTGCTTTAGCAAATACATCACCAAAAACAAGTGCCATTGTATTATGAAAATCCCAAATACCAATACTGAAAACTGGAATGAATTTTTACGAATTTTTGTGTAAGAAGAAATGAAAAATACAATCTTTATTAATGGTCCAACAAATACAATTTTAGGTATAAGAAACAAAAACCCCGATTGGTCAAGTATTTTCCAATAGTAAAAGATTGTATATTTGTACTTCATCCTCACAAAAGTATATGTTTTCTGCGTTCTAATAGAATTAATGTATACATGTAGTACGCATACCATTTTATTATTTTTTATTTATTCCTACAGCATCACTAATCTAAAACTGTACTAGAAGAATATTGTTTAGCGTGAGTAGTGCACGATGGGTAATTTTACGTATGTCAGAATGGCTCCTTTGGGAGTATATGGGGCAAACAACGTCTGAAAGGAAATTGAGAAGGTTACATCACAAAAACCACATATTAACCTTGAAACAAATATGTCTCAGCATAAAGCAAATAATGACAATAATTTCTAGAAAATGCAAAGGTTTCAAAATATCTAAAATCGAATAGGCGAAGTTAAGTAGAGATACGGGATCGAATACAGCTCGGGAAATACAGATCTTTGTAAAGTTAATGTAAGGGATTAACTTGCACACATATAGTCTAAAAATACGTGATGTGGCTACTAGTTGATGATGCAATCATAGTTATATCCAAACAAGACTTTAACTTTCTTATGAGACCCCAGTCCATGCGGTGCGTAGAAACTGGTGTCATAACATCACTGGCGCGATAAAAAATGCGGAAAACATAGCATGTGATGGAGACACGCAAGGATTTATCAAGAGGGAACGCACATATTTTGTCCATGAGGATGCGGTGGGTTGGGAGTGATGAACGCAGGTGACAAGCCCAAAACTTATAGAACCTGTTTCTTCTAACATAGGAAATTGAAAATAAATAGGTAAAGTGTGTTTGGTGAACTGCTGGATAAGTATCCGCTTGTCCGTATTAAAAATCGTACCATAAATGTGATGGGTCTCTCTCTCTCGTGAACGCCAATTTTGTCAGTTCATCAGCTATTATTTGTCTGTTCAATATTGGTCACCCGTCTGTTCGTCTGTCGGTGATTACCTGTCTATCCATCAATAATAATTTCATTTGTCTGTCCGTTATCATCTGTAAAATGTATTTGTCTTTAAAAATTGTTACGTATTTATCTCTTTATGAATTCATGTCCATCAAGATGCGCCAGCGATATGGTAAGTATATTATCTGTCCATCGATTATGAATGTGTCTGTCAGTCCTTCCTACAGTCAGTTAATAATAATAATAATAATAATAATAATAGTGGTAATAATAATAATAATTACAATCAGCGGAGATCGGGAATGATATTTTTATTTTATTTGTAATAAAACTTACTGGTTTGCTGAAATCTTTGAAGTTTAATATTCAATGTATTAATTTTTAAGGTAGTTATGTCCCAGTTGTCTGTAATGTTTATATTTCACGACGTTCTAAGTGTTGCAGAAAGAAATCAGCTTATGTCGGGATAATATTACTTAGTAACCATGGTAAAAATATATAAGTATACCAATCCAAAGGTTGCATTATTGTTTACCATGCATTATTTATTTTCTTTTGTTTCTTTTTTTCGTAGGTTCTGACTGCTTCATCGTAATGACATCCCCTGTCCACGTCAGTATGCTTATACGAACTATGTATAGTCTAAATAGTCCATGGATAAAGAAAAAAAACCAAAACACACACACACACACACACACACACACACACACACACACACACACATATATATATATATATATATATATATATATATATATATATATATATATATATATATATATAGGGTAGAGCTCAAGGGACACCTTAGAAGGAGAAGATATAGAAATAGCTACATAGAGGAGGCTATAAAATATAAAACCAAGAAAACCAACAAACGCGTCCCCTTCTTTCTTTGTTTTTTTTTTCCACCCTGACGCCCCAAAGTTACAACCGATAATTCGGAAGCATTGGAACCAGATTGAATCTTACGAACATCTGAAGGGCATACTTCAAGAAGTTCCTATGATTGCGTACCGTAGATCTAAAAATCTGAAGGACCATGTAGTACGTGCCAAGGTAACTTCAAACAAGACCACAGATTCAGGCACATATTGCTGCAAAGACAAGCGTTATCTAATTTTGCAAACATATGCCCGAGACAAAATCATTTAGAAGTTCGACGACCGGAGTTAGCTACATTATCAATCAGAAGTTAGGATGTCTAACCAAAATGTAATCTATCTTTTAAGATGCAAAATCTATGGTACTTAATATGTTGGCGAAACCGTTGATTTCAGAAAACGAATGAATTACCACAAGAGCCACATTCGCAACAAAATCAACTCGAAACTCGCCAACCACTACAACTCGACTGGGCATTCAGTCGAGTCTCTCGAGATGCTACCGATTGATTATAACCTTGGGTCGACCGATATAGAACGCACACGTACGGAACGGTACTGGATATTTCAATTGAAATCTCACGGGGTGTTCGGCCTAAATGAAAAAGTTTAACCTTCCTAATGCAGTCTTATCAAAACTTCAGTCAGGCATCAGTTTGTTAGACGTACACAATTTTTGCGATACTATTTACCCAAGTAAATATTCCGTAACTTTTTACATGTATTATTATTATTATTATTATTAGAACTCTTGTCTATTATCACGCTATAACATGCTTTTGACATACTTCCGTAGTACCTCCATGCATAACTGTACCGGGATATAATTTCTTTTGCACATTTTGATGATGGCGTTGATTTTTCGCCGCGCATGGTGTCAGTCCTTTATTCCCAGCCTGGAATTAGGTCAAAAAGCTTTGGTCCTCTGCGTGATACGCACGATAAACACTTTTTTGAAGTTTTTTACACAACTTTGTTGGGCTGATGGCAGCATAACATAGATATGTAGTTTAATCGTTTAACACCGATTTTTAATTTTGTTTTCTTTCTTTCTTCTGTTGTTTATCCTTTTGTTTATTTCCCGCTATTAAAATACGTAGGAGTCAAGAATTCTTCGTGGCTTTTTGTGTTTAGTGTTTGTTTTGTAGATGTAAATAGTTTCTACCCCCGACGAAGAGCTTGTTTAGCTGAAAACGTTGGGAAACTGTTATCAATTTGTGCCATTATATATATATATATATATATATATATATATATATATATATATATATATATATATTAATAAATTTGGATATGTTCCATTTGTATTTACGTCTCCATTTATAGGTTCGTTAGATTTTAGTGATTAGTTGTTTGATTATGGGAAATCGGTGTTGGGAAAATATTTCCCAGCCCGAGTAATTAGCCAATTTCTAGGAACAGACGTCATGCTTAGAGTTTTGAAGAGACTTTGCAATGGCGCGGATTGGTTTCTTAGTTTGAGATGGGGTAAGACTAGCATAAGTGGGCATGGAGCCAAGTAGTTCCTATTTTATTCAGAGGTGTTGATTGATTGTGCCTTTCGGTTGGAGATTTTCGTTATAGGAACTACTGTTTTGTGCCATGGAATAATTGGGAAGAAGTCATCCCTTTGTTTGGAGATGCCTTTCATTGTAGCTGCTGGTGGAAGTACACATGCGAAACGCGGTTTATACGGAACAACTGTGAACCAGTCTAGAAATGGTTGAAGATACCGTAGAGTATGTACGGGTTGGTGGTCTATAATTGGTTAATAATAAAAGTAAAATTTTAGTAAAATATTATTTTGAGAGCTTATCCTATCTGTACCTAAAAAAATAAAATAGAGACAAGATTCTATTGATGCAGTTTTAGTATTTTTATAGTTCCCTGCATTGGGTGTTTGAATTGTGTTATGTGCTTCATGACACATGCTAGCAAGGAAAAGCCATGGAATTGTGAAGTTGTAGTTGTGAGATTGTGATCACTTATTTATTTATTAGAGATAAATTGTTTCTAGTCTTGACGCGTTACGAGAACTTCCAGTCGACAACGAATGTTGTCGGGAAGTCCTTGGAAATAGGGGAAAACAAGAGACTTCCAGCCCAACCTCAAGCAGGTGTTTGATTCGCTCGGTAGAGGAACCCCTGTGCGTGTTACAATATATATATATATATATATATATATATATATATATATATATATATATATATATATATATATATATATATATATATATATACATCCACACATATATACACGCACACACATAAACATTTCAGGTGGATCGTTTCTCGTTCTTTTAGACTGGTTGCATTTCTCTGTTCGTGACTACATCTGTCTTGTTCCTTAAGGATGATCGCTTTTATAATATTGGAGTATTCAACTATTGAAAAATTAATATTGGTTACATTGTTGGGGGTCCACGCAGTCCCAAGCCACGAAGAAATGTATAGATTGGTATGCATTTTCTTGCACTATACTTAGTATATTTATCTGTACTCAGAGAAGATTCATTGAATAACGAAGTATAGACAATAGTACCCTGTTACCAACTGCCCATAAATGAATGGCCGAATATGCATTTGAAAATAAAAGATATTGGTTAAAAATATAACATCCTTAAAATGTAGGGTTAATTTTTTTTTTTATATAAACCTCATTACATCAAAAAGTCCAAGTGGTGGTGTATCATTATAACGTTTCCTAATTGAGTTCACATCACGAAAACATCTGTCTCACAGAATGGAAGTCGATATATTTGACAATAATGTTTTTCATTGACAGTGGACAATGGCAGGGTATGTAATCTGGTCGAGGTTTACCATTCAGATGGTATGTATGAGTCAGATATTGCCCTATATGAGATCAGCACAATACCACCTCATCTCTTCGATTTTTTCTAGATAAGGTATGCCACTCTCCAATGATGGGTTTGATATTCTGAAACCTGTTCGTGAAGATTTTATTCCACATATCTTGCCAAGAATATACAACATGCTGATTGATATAATATTTGTAGTCAGTATATGAATTATTCCATTTGGAAACAGGTAACTGCAGGGTAGATTCGGCTCCTGTATATATCATTTTTTTTACCTTTACCAGTGTGACTGGGCAGACAACAGTACAGAATACTCTTTTCCAGATTGTATCTGCAAGTAATTTGTCTGTGAGATTTGGTATATTATCGCGTTGTCAAATTTAAGGTTTTGCAAGACTTTCAATGTGTAAAGGGAATCCGCAAAGATGATTAAATTTGTTTTCGAGCGATTTCAATGGAGTTGAAATATGCGAGTATGGCTGTGACTTTCTCCATTAAAAATGGAGGATTTATCCAATAACCGACTGAACATGGCGACATAGGGTGTAGCAACGGCAGCGTCAACCTTGTCTCCATCTTTCGAACCCTCTGTATACAGTGACGTATGGACACGATAGGCTGCTCTGATGTAAGTGAATTTACGCTCAAGAACGAGAAGATTTGTTGAAGACTTTGAATTGGCAAGGATCAAATATTGTTTTGGGTTGTTTTTATAACCAAGGTGGTGATTTGTGAATATTGAATTTTGCAATATTGGCAAGACTGATTTTTGCTCTTTCCAGGTGAAGACGAATTCGTATGCCAAAAGGTGCAATGAAATTTAGTTTTTGAGCAAGCAAGAATTGATATTTAGGCCTAAAGATTGCATCATATGCGGAATTAAATAGATTACAGGGCAGTTTGGTAGTATACTGAAGACCAGTTTCGTTTGTATGAGATGAAGTGATGGTTCATTTGCCTCAACATGGAGGCTTTCTGAAGGGGAAGTTTTAAACGCTTCCAGACAAAGTCTAAGTCCCTGACTGTGTATCGGATCAAGCATCTGCAGGTAAGATTTACAGGCTGATCCGTAAACAATCGAGCACAGTTAAATTTAAATCGGTATAACAAGAGTAAGACTTTCCGGTCTGCTCCTCAATCTGCGTTTGCCACGACTCACATTAAATCCAGGACGTTTTTTGGATTTGTCCCTGAGGTATTTATCTAATATGCGGATGTATGTATGTGTGTATTAGCGTCTAATGGCACCTCAGCAAACGAATGGCTGTATGGTGCCAATTATAAGTAAAGTTTTAAATATGTACAATTGTACACAAAACTTTAGGAAGATAAATCCTTCCAAATAAATGTAATCATGAAGTACTACAGGATAAAATACATAGGTAAAGATGTTCAAATTCTGTAACATGTATAAATAATAAAATATAAAGGTAAAATATATAAAATCCATAGAATTTCTCTGATGGTATATCGTCATACAGTTCCTTAATGAAATTCACAAAAAAATTCTTCCTCACAGGGTGGAAACCGATATACTTGACAATAAGATATTCCACTGTCAATGGACACTGGCATTTCATGCACTCTGGTCGAGTTTCACCTTTCAGAAGGTATGCATGAGTCAGGTATGTGTGTTTTATACACGAAAGGCACAATACAACATCATCTCTGTGATTTGTTCCATAAGAGATGGCACTCTCCAATAATGGATTTGATGTTACGAATCTTGTTTGTGGAGTTTTCATTCCACACCTTTTGCCAAGTATACAGAACATGCTGATTTTTATAATATTTTAAGTCAGTATATGGGATCTTCCATACACGGGTAAGTGCCGTGCAGTGCTGACTGCTTTATTTGCTCTTTCATTACCCTTAAGAGCAATGTTATTAGGCAGTCAGCAGTACATAATACTATTTCTAGACTGCATGAGCAATCATGTTTCCGTAAGATCGGGGATATTAACGGGTAATCAAATTAAAGGTTTTACAAGATTTTGAGCGTGGAATGGAACCGAAAAGATGATGAAATTTGTTTTTAGAGAGGTTTCAATGTAGTTCAAAGATCTGAATATGGCTGTACTTTTTGCAGTAAAAATGGAGGACTAATCATGCAACTGCCTCGAGATGGTGCCATTGGGTGTTGCAACGGCAGCTCCAACCGTGTCTCCATCTTTCAACCGTCTGTATACAGGGACGTATGACCACCATATGAGGCTCTGATTTCATTGTATTTACTCTGAAAAGGAGAGAATGTATTGATGACTTTTTTAATGTGCAAAGAGAAGATATTATGGGGAGGGTCTGGTTTTTTTTTTGTTTTAAGAAAGTGGTGATTTGGGAAAATATAATGTTTCAGAATTTCCAAAATTGATTTTTGCTGTTTCTAGGTGAGGACGAATTTGTATAATAAAAGTTGGAATGAAATTTGGTTTCTGAGCGTACAAGGTTTGGTATTTGTGTTTAAAGAGTACATTATATGCGGAATTTGATAGAATAGAGTTTGTTCGTATATTGAAGAGCTAATTTCGTTCGTCTGAGATAAAGTGATGGTTCATTTGCCTCAGCCTAGAAGATTTCTGAAGAGGAAGTTCAAAATGCGCCCAAAAGAAGTCTAAGTCCATGATTAGTGTATCGGATCAATCATCTGCAGGTTAGATATACAGTCTGATTCGTACACTATCAAGCCATAGTCAAGTTTAGATCTTACAAAAATGCTGTATAACCGGAGCAAGACCTTACAAACTGTTCCTTAGCCTCTGTGTGCCACGACTTGTATTAAATCCAGGGCTTTTGACATTTGTCCCTGTCGTGTCTAATATGTTGAAAGATAGTTAGTTTAAAGTAAAAAATAACCCCTAATCCACAACGGCAATAAGAGAACCGTCTAGATAGAGTTTGTTGTTATAATTAAATCGATGTAATCAGCAAAAGTTCATCCAATATCTATCTTTCAAAAGCTGGATATAAAGTTAGATAGGCGGCCCCTTAGACCGTGATTGAGTTGGTCATTCATTATGTCGTACTACCATGTTGTGTCATAAGCTTTCTCCAAGTCGAAAACTATGGCAACTGTATTCTTTCGTTAGGAAAGCTACTCTAATAAATGCCTCAAGTCTGCTTATATGGTCTATGCTACTTTTCTGGCGTCCGAATCCACATTGAACGTCTGATAGAAGTTTGCTGGACTCAAGACACCAGAGGAGTCTATCATTTATCATCCTCACTATGGTTTTTGAAAATACAGCTTGTTAGTTATATGGGACGATAGTTGCAAGGGTTGGTAATAGAGCTTGTTAGTGATAGGGGACGATAGTTGCAAGGGTTGGTAATGGAGCTTGTTAGTGATATGGGACGATAGTTGGTAGGGTTGGTAATGGAGTTTGTTAGTGATATGGGACGATAGTTGCAAGGGTTGGTAATGGAGCTTGTTAGTGATATGGGACGATAGTTGCAAGGGTTGGTAATGGAGTTTGTTAGTGATATGGGACGATAGTTGCAAGGGTTGGTAATGGAGCTTGTTAGTGATATGAGACGATAGTTGCAAGGGTTGGTAATGGAGTTTGTTAGTGATATGGGACGATAGTTGCAAGGGTTGGTAATGGAGCTTGTTAGTGATATGGGACGATAGTTGCAAGGGTTGGTAATGCAGCTTGTTAGTGATATGGGACGATAGTTGCAAGGGTTGGTAATGGAGCTTGTTAGTTATATGGGACGATAGTTGGAAGGGTCTGTAAGGTATATTACAGGTTTATGTACTGGTATCACTGTTGCTTCTCGCTCAGACGGCTGGAAGAAGCCAGTGTCCCAAATTTGATTGAAGATGTTTAGTAGTGTATTGAAGACTGTATCAGTTAAGTGTTTTAAAAGTTGATAGTGGATATTATCTGGTCCGACAGATGAAGCGTCATGGACTCTCCAGCGTTAGCAGATTTGAAATTTAGAGGAACCTTTTCTTTCAGGTTTTGGATAGGGCGGAACTTTTCAGAATAATTTTCTTGTGAGGAGTTTTTCGAGAATGGTTTGGCCAATGAATCTGAAATTTCCGGTAAGTTCGTGACCATTTCATCCGATTTTTTTAAGTGTTTGCTACAGCTTCTTTTATTTTTGTCAGTAGTTTTTCGTACCATATTCCTAACTAATTTAATAGAGCTTTTCCTCAGTATATGCAGTATTTATGCAGATTTTCAGTTGCTGAATTGGCATTAAAATTGTTAAGGACCTTTTCCCGCTCCCAGATTGCGTCTTTGCATGCATCATCCTACAATCGTTTGTTGACAAGTTTCGGAATCGCTCGGGTTTTTGGTATTGTATCCCGAGCAACATACTGGAGTATCTTTATAAATAGGGGTATTGATCCATTACGTTATGAAAACAACCAATTGTCAAATTTGATTCGCTTAGGGATTTCCCAATGTGTCTTGTTCAATTTCCATCTCTACCATAGCCTTTGAGATTTTGGGCGAATTAATTCTTAAGTATACGCGAAAGTGGTCATTACCACAGAGGTCGTCACCAATTTCCCAAGAGAAGTGAAATACAAGAGATGTATCACAGATTGTCAGATCTAGGGACGAGTCGTATATGTGACCGGATGCAGTAGGCATACGACTTATCATTAAAATGGATAAGATTGTGTTCTGAAACAAAGTCTTCTATTTTCTTCCTTCTATTGTTGCTATCTTTGCAGCCCAAAAGTGTATGGTGGCCAAGTTGCCAAGTAGAACAAAAGGCACTGGTAACTGTTTAAGAAGAGGGTCAAGTTCAGACTGGTTGATTGGAGTGCTTGGAGAGAGGTATATTGAGCAAAGTGAAAGAATTTTGTGTATATTTGATACACAGACAACTATAGTCTGCACTGTAGTATTGAGATTAATTTGGCAGTGAAGGTTACTATTATTTATGATGACAGACACTCCTCAAGCAGCCATATCAGTATTTCTTGAAAAACCGTTGTAGGTTATGCCATTTGTTTATTAACTCGATCGCTTTCTTTTCGAAAGGTCTCCTGAAGGCAGACAACTATTGGGTTATGTTCGTTAAGTACAAGACGTATTTTATTTCGTTAATAATTGCCTTTAAACCTCGGCAATTCCATTGTGTTATGGTGTCAGACATATTTATGAAAGTGGTGGAAGTACTGGACTTCTTGGAGTTTTCCCTGGTCTCTTAGCATTCACGCTGATATAGGACGCTTTATACAAAAGATGGAGAGTACTACCTCTTCCAGTGGAATCGACAGTCTTACTTTTATTTTAGAAAAGGTATTGGCCTTTAAAACTACTTTCTACGAGGTTTCTGTGTTGGTCTGGAATACTTAAGGTAGACTTGATGCCAGAGAAAACACGTTGTTTGAATTCTTGTACTCAGAATGATACGTACATGAAAGATCCAGTTGTCTTGTGTATATTCAATATATGGGATACTCATGGAAATGGTATGTGATTACTTCATTTACAGTGCCATTATATATATATATATATATATATATATATATATATATATATATATATATATATATATATACTAAAATCCAAGCATATGTAGCTAATGCAACTGTAGTGGAGCAGACAAACTTCATTTCTCTCATTTGTTCACCAACTTTGAAAATGATCATGGGAAGGTCGTAATTCTTCTGTTGAATTAAGTAAGTCCAATATATGTATGTTACCACTCTTTTAGGCACTTCTCTAGAAATTCTCGTAAATGTTTTCTTTTGACCAAATCTTGTTCACAGACCCTAACAAGACTTCTTTTCATTTTCCACTAGTTAAAACCGGTTTTGTTGTGACTAACTAAGGTTTTCTCTGTTTGGCAAGATTTCTGAAAGTGTCATATTTTCATTTTCCACTTGCTGAAACTGCCTCTGTTATAACTTTAAAAGGTTGGGACTCTGTTGTAACTCATTAAAGTTGGGACTCTTTGGCAGGATTTCGATCGGCTTTTTCATATATTTCTTCAAGAATATAGAACACATACAAATGTACCTCCATATAGCTTCAAAATCTAACCAGTCGCAGACCCAAAGGCTGTCCAGCAGATGTGCACACGAATAACAAATTGGGTGTAAATAAATACATAAATACATAATTAAAAACCCACGACAGAACTTCGAAAGCACGGCATCATCATCTGTCATAACGTCATTTTTTTCATTTACTACCTATTTCAGTCATTTAACAAGTGAACCGAGATTACTGATTTTTCGTGTGAAGTTCAATGTCAAAGGGTAGCGTTAAGCTCTCAAAAATGTGTTTGAGAGAGAGAGAGAGAGAGAGAGAGAGAGAGAGAGAGAGAGAGAGAGAGAGACTCAGTGATATATAACATGAAGTTATGCGTAATTTTATGTTGTATTTCTCTCTTCATGCCGCATCCAACCCTTTTTCTGAGGAAACAGTGGAACGGTATTTTGTTGAAAATGCTTAACATTCAACTATCAGGGAGATACATATCTTAATTTTCGGGGTCCACAATATGCCTTTGAAACGATCAACAAAATCTTAAACTCATCTAATGTGTTATCAATACAGATCGATAGAGCATTCAATGGCCAGCGTTGCGTGGTGCAAATGAAAAAGATCACAAAGACAGCAAATGCAATAATGATTGTTAAGCATATTTATACTGCTGAGGAGGGAACAATGGAATGGGTTCGTTTATTTAAGGATTGCACGAGAAGACGTACCAGAGAGTAAATTTTGGGGTATTGAAGAAGTGTTATGTGGGTTTTTTTGCAGACAAGTCATGTAACCGATGTTAAGAAAGTTACAAGTTGTTTCGCAAATACAAACGAATCAATATTATTCAGTAGCCACTGTTGGACTAGTCTGAGAGTTATCATGCTATTTGATAACTCAACCAAGGTAGATCGGTCTTATTTCATTGTAATTTTTGTTCTCTCTATCGAAATTTTTCGTTCAAATGCAACAGATCAGACTTGTTAAAGATCCGTCATCTATTGTAACTTTTGGACAGATCCGGTAGTTTAATTAAAAAAACAGAACATAAATCAACTAATGCTGATCGATGAAATTCCATCGAAACTATTGAACTAGTCCGATAGATGCCTCACAAATACGTTTGTATGTAGTAGCATTTGACGGCACATCAGCACAATAATGGCTATATCGTATCACACAACTGCATCAATAAACAACGGCTTATAGTAATTCCGTCGCAACAATTGGGATAGACCGATCTTTGTCGTACAAATACAATAAAATCAGACTAGGGAGAGAGTTACAATTATGTGGCAACTTTAGGACATGTCCGCTAGTTGTAATACTAGTACATCAATTTGCTTAGGCTGATCAATGTAATTCCGTTGGAAATATTGGACCAATCTGATAGTTGTCATACAATATATAAATCAACATAGGCGAATATATGTAATGTACAGCAAC
Source organism: Margaritifera margaritifera (assembly GCA_029931535.1). Classification (NCBI taxonomy): domain Eukaryota; kingdom Metazoa; phylum Mollusca; class Bivalvia; order Unionida; family Margaritiferidae; genus Margaritifera; species Margaritifera margaritifera. Next base: position 697,183 of record JAQPZY010001407.1, on the reverse strand, counting down.
CCTTGGACTAGACCGATAATTGTCAATTAATACAATCTAATCAGACTTGGCAGATAATACTCATTCCGTTGGAATTATAGGGTAAGCCCGATATTTTTATATAATTACAATATAGTCCGATATATTTTAATATAATTACAATATAGTCCGATATATTTTAATATAATTACAATATAGTCCGATATATTTTAATATAATTACAATAAGTCCGATATATTTTAATATAATTACAATAAGTCCGATATATTTTAATATAATTACAATAAGTTCAATATATTTTAATATAATTACAGTAAGTCCTATATATTTTAATATAATTACAATAAGTCCGATATATTTTAATATAATTACAATAAGTCCGATATATTTTGATATAATTACAATAAATCCGATATATTTTAATATAATTACAATATGTCCGATATATTTTAATATAATTACAATAAGTCCGATATATTTTAATATAATTACAATAAGTCCGATATATTTTAATATAATTACAATAAGTCCGATATATTTTAATATAATTACAATAAGTCCAATATATTTTAATATAATTACAATAAGTCCGATATATTTTAATATAAGTCCGATATATTTTAATATACTTACAATAATCTGCATTAACAGATAGCTGAAATTCCACGATAACTCTTTCTCCTAACTGGATTGTTGTCCTACAAATAAAGCATAATCAACCATGCAGATAGTGGCAACTATATTGCAACTTTAAAATTAGACCGATAATTGCCATACAGATACATCAATTCACCTTCGTGGATCGATGCAATTTCAGAATAAGTTTAGGACTAGTCCGAAAATTTGATGGTAGTTGTGATTTTAATTATATGATTAGTCTGATAGTTGCGATACAAATATGTCAACATCTGTCTGGGCTGATCGATGTAATTTAATAGCATTTGTTTAAAATAGACCAATAGTTCTCGCGCAAATACAACATAATTAGACTTATTCCAATGCAGCTATAGGACTAGTTGACCATACAGATTGCATGCAGATATAGCAATTATACTTAACGGATATTGTCATTCAATGTCAACTTTTGTACTTGTCTGATACTTGTCATACAAATTCTGCCTTATGACTGTTAAGATAAACCGTATCAATAAGATCATTCATTCGGCGAGTTCACACTAAGTCATTAGCCTATGCAGATAGATGCAATAGTCATATTAGTCCGTTAGTTGTTACACATAAAACAATTAGACTAGGCGCAATATATATATATATATATATATATATATATATATATATATATATATATATATATATATATATATATATATATATATATATATTAATTACTAAATGAAACCCTAACTAGCGCGATGTTTATATATATATATATATATATATATATATATATATATATATATATATATATATATATATATATATATAAACTAATCAGTATGTGCATAGATATTCTACTAATGCAACTATCCTACTAGTTTTATAGTTGTGACATAATACAATATTCAGCCGAGGCGGATATTTATCTTTTCAATGCAACTACCTGGTCCGATTGTTTTCATGCATATTCAACACTTATTCTAGGCGGAGAGATATGATTCCATTCCAACATCGGACTATTCCTATGGTTCTCGTTCCGATAGATGCCAGAAGTTATATAAACTTCCTTTCCGAGTTTTAGACTAGCAGGTGATTGTGATAAATTAATTTCCACAGGGGAACAAATATCTTTCAAATACAATCAAAGAACTAGTTCGATACTGGTCTTCCAAAAAAGCCTCCCACTGCAGGTCCGGGCATATAGATTATTATTACATCATACAACCCAGGCGGAGCTATGTAATTCCGAAGCAACTATGCGGCTGATCCAATAGTAGCCGATCAAAGAGATCAATCAACAGAGATGGATCAATGTAATTCTACAGCAGCTATTGATCTACACCGATTGTTGTAAAGAAAACAACGAAAATCAGAGTAGGCGGGTAGTTGCCATTTTTCGACTGCAGAACGAGTCTGATAGTTATCCTACAAATGGTTCAATCAGGTTAGGCGGACAGACATATTTTCATTGAAAACTATCTGACTTGTCCGATATTTCCCTGACAGTAACAATGACCAGCCGAGACAGATAGGTATAATTCCGTAACAGCTAGCTTATTATTCATATATTGACTTGTAAATAAAACAAATTTCTAAGTCTATAATTGTCTTTTTATTTGTACACCCTGACCTATCCACAGCAGTTAAACAGTAGGGATTCTCAGACTAGTCCCATAGATGTTGTGCAAATTTGATCTTTTGGAAGTTTCTGATAACAATGCATCTATTAAACTCAACAAATATACACATATTAAAATAGTGCGAGAGTTGTTTAGCAAAGAAGACAATCAGTAATGCAGACATATTTCAAACAATTGCAACTATTTAGTCCGATAGTCGTCATGAAAATATAGTAGTCAGCCGAGGCAAATATTTCTCTTTCCATAGCAACTACTGGACCAGTCCAGTTCTTCTAATAATAATAAAACAATTTGAGTAGACAGATAGTTATGATTCTATTCCAAACATCTGACTATTCCTACAGTTGTCATAGAACAAACATCTGACTATTCCTACAGTTGTCATACAATAAATGAACTAGCCTAGTCAGGTTGATAAAGCTCCATTGCTACTTTCAGACTAGCTCAATAGGTTTCATAATGATAAAACAATTTACCTAGGCAGATAAATATATACGTGCGTATAAAGTCTGAACAAGTCTGATAATTGTCTTTCAAACACAAGAAATGGTCAGATAGATCTCCTTCCAATGTATCCAATGTAACTATGAGACTACTCCGATATTTTTGATACTAACATAACTAATATATGTACCATTGGAAAACGACTATTGGACTAGTCTGATTTGTAAAAAAAAACAGTCTGAACGGATAGTTTGCATTCTATTGCATCTATCGGACTAGTCCAATAGTTTACATAAAAATACATGAATAAAACAGAGCTGACAAGTGTAAATATTAAACTAGTCTTATAATTGTTATACAAATGAAACATTTATCCGAGGCAATCACCATTTATTATAATGCAACCGTTACAGTATTCTCACTAGTCTTCTAATTGTCTTCCATAAAAACAAAACCTATTTAAACCGATGCCTAATAATTACATGTATCAGATAATTTGTTGTCATACAAATGTAGCAGTTAGTATATAACAACTAGTAGACTTGTCTGATAGCCGTTTTGACAAAAACAACCATCAGTTATAAATTTCTTTGCAGCTTTTCACATGTTCAAAGGTTGTCATATAGATGCAAGAATGGATAAAACCTAAAGATTTATCTTACAGACTAATCCAGTAGTTTGATCATTGTAACTACTAGTCTGATAGTCGTATTCAACTAAAACTATCTCCCTTAACTCCCTCACAGTATTTACTGGTGTGATAATTTTGTTATAAAGAATTAAATAATCAGGCTGACTGCTTTTACACATTCCAATTACTATGGGATTAGTTTGAGAATCACATACCATATGACTACTTTGTGCATTGCAATGGGACTAATTTGAGAGTCGGATACGATACTACTAGCTTGGACATTGCGATGAGTCTAGTTTGAGAGTTGCATACGATATGACTACTTTGGTACTTTGTGCATTGCAATGGGACTAATTTGAGAGTCGGATACGATACTACTAGCTTGGACATTGCGATGAGTCTAGTTTGAGAGTTGCATACGATATGACTACTTTGGTACTTTGGACATTGCTATGAGTCTAGTTTGAGAGTTGCATACGATATGACTACTTTGGTACTTTGTGCATTGCAATGGGACTAATTTGAGAGTCGGATACGATACTACTAGCTTGGACATTGCTATGAGTCTAGTTTGAGAGTTGCATACGATATGACTACTTTGGTACTTTGGACATTGCTATGAGTCTAGTTTGAGAGTTGCATACGATATGACTACTTTGGTACTTTGGACATTGCTATGAGTCTAGTTTGAGAGTTGCATACGATATGACTACTTTGGTACTTTGGACATTGCTATGAGTCTAGTTTGAGAGTTGCATACGATATGACTACTTTGGACATTGGACATTGCTATGAGTCTAGTTTGAGAGTTGCATACGATATGACTACTTTGGTACTTTGGACATTGCTATGAGTCTAGTTTGAGAGTTGCATACGATATGACTTCTTTGGTACTTTGGACATTGCTATGGGATTAGCTTAGGAGTCGCATACGATATGACTACTTTGGACATTGCGATGGGATTAGCTTAGGAGTCGCATACGATATGACTACTTTGGACATTGCGATGGGATTAGCTTAGGAGTCGCATACGATATGACTACTTTGGACATTGCGATGGGATTAGCTTAGGAGTCGCATACGATATGACTACTTTGGACATTGCTTTGGGACTGGTTTGCGAGTCGTATTCAATACGAATACTTTGGACATGTACGTGCTTTCCAGTGAAGTGACGATGTCATTTTTGTAGCAACTATTCTACGAGTTCATTAATTGTATTACAAAAAAACCAATTAGCTTTAACTAATACATTTCATTCCGTTGCAACTTTTAGCTTAGTCCGATATTGGTCATAAGTCCGATATTTGTCATAAGTACGATATTTGTCATAAGTCCGAGATTTGTCATAAAGGCACATTATTCAGCATAAAGATATTGATGTAGTTTCTTGGCATGTATCGATGTATTTTAGAGAGAAGAAAGCTTATATACAAGTGAAACAGTAAATCTTGGTGGACAGATATTATTCCTATGCAACAATTGGACTGGTTCAATACATGTCATAAAAATAAAATAACATAAAAAATATAATATCCAGGATGAGAGCAGAGAAGTTATTCCTTTGCAACTGTCAATCTAATACAACATATAAAATACAAATCCTGTAATACATTTAACATAAGCAAAGAGTCATCATAGGTGTAATAGAAATACAAGAATAAATCAAGATGGGTTGTTATCTGATATTGAATGTAATTTTTAAGCCCTGTAGATTTAATACAAAACACAACGATTAGATTAGACGGGTGGCTGTATATCACTAGCAACAAGTGGATTAATCTGATAGTTCTCAAATACAAGTATAAATCAACGTCGATGGTTGTGATGCCATTTCAAATTTTGGATATATGCGACAATTGTATGACCAATAAAACAATCTCTCTCCCTCTGTGTGTGCGTGTGTGTGTTACCACTGCAACTCTCATACAAAACTAAATCTGACAATTGTCATCAAATGACAACAATAAACTTAGAGGGGTATTTGCAATTCCATTGCAAGTTTTGGCTTTGTCCAATTATTGTCATAAAATACAATATCCCTCCAAAGTGGACAGTTGTCACTCATTTGCAATAATCAGATCAGTCCGACAGTTGTCATGTCAATAGAAAAGGCAGCCAAGGCATGTAGATGACGTTTTCGATTCTATTTCAAAGAAGAATAATATCATTGATGGCCGATAGATGCTAAGTATTATTAAAATGTAACAAATGGACTAGTCCAAAATTGTCATAAAATAAAATGATCAGCTTAGGTGGATATCATTCTGTTGTAAGAATCTGACTATTCCCATGGTTGTCGTATAAAAATACCAATCGTCCTTGGAAAATATATGATGGTTGTGCCATAAATACAAATAAAAGTCAAGGCGGATACTTGTATTTCCATTACAATCACTGGACTCGTCTGATAGTTATACGTATAAAGCCATCAGCTGAGACTACAGGTAATCATTCCAATGCATGTCCTATAATAGTCATACAAATACAACAATCAGCGAAAAAATGGGGGCGTTGGGGGAGGGGGAGGCATTTATAATGACAAAACAGACAACTTAAAATACATTATATATATATATATATATATATATATATATATATATATATATATATATATATATATATATATATATATATATATGACGATGAGATTTGCAAGAAAAACTAATCCACATATTATATGAAGTAACAGAAACAGAACGTACAAATTAAACTTGTCAAATAATGCACTACATTTCTACATCTATCAAGGGTGATAATACTCTACAAGAATTTTCAAAATTTAAATGAAAGCAAGCAATTTGTTAAAAATAGAGACACTGACTAATGAGTGAAAAAGATAAGCGTAAATGGCGGAAATCAAAGGAGGGAGGTGGTGATAAAAACACGCTTCGCCACCAACAGTGTAACCTAATTAAATAAAGCGTTTACAGTCTGGTAATTATATCCCGGTAACATTTTCCGTAAAGATAATGCAAAACACAGCAAAGAAGTGCTTTTTTATACAAAGGATCAACCACTAAATAATAATAATAATAATAATAATAATAATAATAATATGCTACTAGCATGCAGGTCATGAAATACTAGCGCAAAAGGATATAAGACGAAACATACAAAATAAAGAGTGGAGATTATGTGTCTGTTAATGAGTATCGAAAACCTAGAGTGGCCAGTTTAGATTTTCTCATTTAGACCAAAATTCCTCGTGTGTTTTCAACTGATGAATTCTATATTTCTCCTTGCTTGTGCGTTTTACATCAGTCAACCCCGGGTTTGACTCAATAGGTAGCATCCCAAACGATTGGACTGTATGCTTAGTTGAATTTTGTGGTTCCCAAATGATTGGACTGAATGCTTGGTTGAGTTTGTGGTTCCCAAAGGATTGGACTGAATGCTTGGCTGAGGTTTGTGGTTCCCAAAGGATTAAAAAGTCTACGTGTTTTGCAAGACAACACTCAAACTAGTTCTTTGATTGGATTTTGAAATATTTACATTCCCTGTATTAATTATTGTACCATAATGATAGTTATCGGAATAGTCTGACACTTGCAAGGGAATTTCATCTCCCTACCTGAGCTAATTGGTTTAATTAAATAAGAACTGCAGTAAAGTACGATATTTCGAATAGAATCTTTCTGCCTGGAATACGAATTGGTATGAAATCTGTCGGACTAGTGAGGTAATTTCTGTCTGGGCTAATTGTTGTATTTTACGACAACTACAGGAATAGTAGGATATTTGCATTTGCAAAATATCGGCTTTGTCTGATTTTTGTGACAGTATGACTAGTATGGGAAGGTAAGAGCCTGTCGATGGAAAGTCAAATATCAATTTAATCATATTCCCGTATTTGTTTCTAAATTATCGACTTTGTTTGATAGGTAAAAACAATGACATTTTTCCGACTAAGCTAATATTTACCAAACAACCATCCGATCTTCAGAGGGACGCATATATTAGTATCTGCACCCTGATATTGATTTGATTGTATGCAATAATTACAATGGGATTATGTTGTATTTTATGACATTTACCGGACGCTACCTGTATTCATATACATAGGCTTATTATAGTATTTGTTAGACAACTATCAGACATGCGCAAAGTTAACACTGAATGACATCATACTTGACGACTATAAGACATGCACAAATTTAACAGTGAATGACAACATCTGTATAATATGATTATTTTTGATATGTATATCAGTTGTTTCAGATGAACAAGTCCGAATATGTTGTATTTGTATAGCAACTAGCAGACTAGTCCTAGAGCTGCTATTACATTACATCGATCTGTCTAGGATGTATTTGTGTAGCAACTAGCAGACTAGTCCTAGAGCTGCTATCAAATTACATCGATCTGTCGAGGTTGATTGATGTATTTGTACAGCAACTATCCGTTTAGTTTTATAATTGAAACAGAATCAAAACTATCAGCATAGTGTTATGTATTTGTACGAAAACTATCGATCTAGTTCAATACTGCTATGAAGTTACATCGATCTGCTTAGGTGGATCAGCTACAAGTGTATGACAATTATAGATCTATTCCTACAGTTGCAACATAATGACACCAATCAGCATAGTCGATTATATTGTATTGTACCACAGCATTCGGGTTATCAAAATAGTTGCTTTGGAATATCAATAATCCAACTGTGCTGATGTATGTATTTTAATGACTACTATCAGACTCATCCATAGTTACAATAGAATGCCAGCTGCCAGCCTAGTCTGAATATGTTGTATTGGTTTAGTCCAATAGATGCTGTAGCAATACGTCGATACAACCAATCTGATTCATGCATTTGTATGACATGTATTGGACTAGCGTAATAGTTACTATGAACTTTCGTCAATCCCCCAGACCGATTGATGTATTTGTTCGACAATTATCTGTCAAGTCCAATAAATGCTATGGAATTATATCAATTAACCTTGGTTGATTAATGTATTTGTACGATAGCCATTGGTTGATTAATGTATTTGTACGATAGCCATTGGGTGATTAATGTATTTGTATGATAGCCATTAGTTGATTAATGTATTTGTATGATAGCCATTAGTTGATTAATGTATTTGTATGATAGCCATTAGTTGATTAATGTATTTGTATGATAGCCATTGTTTGATTAATGTATTTGTATGATATCCATTGGTTGATTAATGTATTTGCATGATAGCTATTGGTTGATTAATGTATTTGTATGATAGCCATTGGTTGATTAATGTATTTGTATGATATCTATTGGTTGATTAATGTATTTGCATGATATCCATTGTTTGATTAATGTATTTGTTTGATAGCTATTGGTTGATTAATGTATTTGTATGATAGCCATTGGTTGATTAATGTATTTGTATGATAGCCATTGGTTGATTAATGTATTGGTATGATAGCCATTGGTTGATTAATGTATTTGTATGATATCCATTGGTTCATTGATGTATTTATATGATAGCCATTGGTTGATTAATGTATTTATATGATAGCCATTGGTTGATTAATGTATTTGTATAATATCTATTATTTGATTAATGTATTTGTATGATAGCCATTGGTTGATTAATGTATTTGTATGATATCCATTGGTTGATTAATGTATTTGTATGATAGCTATTGTTTGATTAATGTATTTGTATGATATCCATTGGTTGATTAATGTATTTGTATGATATCCATTGGTTGATTAATGTATTTGTATGATATCCATTGGTTGATTAATGTATTTGCATGATATCCATTGGTTGATTAATGTATTTGTATAATAGCTATTCTTTGATTAATGTATTTGTATGATATCCATTGGTTGATTAATGTATTTGTATGATAGCTATTGTTTGATTAATGTATTTGTATGATATCCATTGGTTGATTAATGTATTTGTATGATATCCATTGGTTGATTAATGTATTTGTATGATAGCTATTGTTTGATTAATGTATTTGTATGATATCCATTGGTTGATTAATGTATTTGTATGATATCCATTGGTTGATTAATGTATTTGTATTATAGCCATTGGCCTAGTCCTTTAACTGCAATACTATTACAACTATCAGCATTGTTGATTATATTGTCTTTATATGTATATAACCTATGCAGATAAATGCATTTATATGACCTGTCCAGATAAATGTACTTATATGACCTATGCAGATAAATGTATTACATGACCTATAGAGAAAAATATATGTATGTGACCTATGCAGATAAATGCATTGTTATGACCTGTCCAGATAAATGTATTTACATGACCTATGCAGATAAATGTATTTATATGTTATCTATTGGACTAATCTTACAGTTGCAATATAATGAGTGTTATCTGCCTAGTCTGATACAGTTGTATCTGTGTAACAACAATCGGTCTAGTGTACTAGTTACCATGGCAATATTGCATCTATCCGCCTATGCTGATTGATGCATTTGTATGAGAAATATATAGTATTTGTCCAATAATTGCTATGAAATTAATTCATTTAGTCTAGGTTAATAGATGTATTGATATCTTACTAATCTTATAGATATAATGAATGACCATTTTTTGGACATGTCTGATTCTCTTGTACTTGTACAAAAACTTTCGGTTTAGATCAACATTTGCCATGTAATTAGATTGACCCATCATGACTGATTCATATATTAGTATAATAACTATAAGTCTAGTCTTATAGATACCACGGAATAGCATCCACTCTCCAAGTCTCATTGATGTATATGAGCACAATAACTATTGGACTAGACTAATATACTATGGAATTACGTTTATCCGACTAGGCTCAGTTATGAATGTTATTATAATTATCAGAATAGTCTTATGGCTGCAGTACAATGTCAACTAAACGCGGAGTCTAATTGTGCTGTACTTAGGACACAGCTATCGATCAAGATTAAAATTTGCTATGGAATTGCATCGATTCGCCAAGGCTGATTAACGTATTTATCTGACAACTATATGTCAAGTCCTGAAGGTGCAATATAATAGTTGCCCTTGTCAGACTGGTTTTGTCTTTGTGCGATAACTATTAGCCTAGATCAGTAGTTGCGATGGAATTACATCCATCCGTATATCCGTATTCAAATCAAACGGAAAATAGAAACGATCGATTACATCTGTTATCTAAAATTCGAGGATCATATAAATAATGGTCACTGAAAATCACCTTAGCCATACAAATTTTCAACATTAAACGTTATTTCGTTTAGATCTATACAAAATAAGAAAGAAAAAGAAAGTGTCATGCGGAACCAGGTGCCTCACTTGCGTCCGTGCAATGTTGTGTACCCCGTATCTAACTTGCAAAACTTTGACGTTTACGTCGCCTCCGCTGCAAAAGAGATATTTGTGTCTCACCATACTTTCGCATGCAGTTGTGGCAGAAAGAAAGAAGAAAAAAATAAAAATATAAATAACAAGGCATGCCACCCATTGCGAGTTTTCAGTGCTAGTCACATTTAATATCATACAAGTTTACGTCGCCTCAAAAGAGATATTTGTGTCTCACCATACTTTCGCATGCAGTTGTGGCAGAAAGAAAGAAGAAAAAAATATATATAAATAACAAAGCATGACACCCTTTGCGAGTTTTCAGTGCTAGTCACATTTAATATCATTAAAGTTTTGAAATGTATGGAAGTATTACACTGCCGTCGCCATGACGAGATATTCCGTTAGCATAGTGGATCAAGACGACGTTTTTACGTCAACAAGACGAGTTACTGATTGTTTTATGATGACATGATTATGTAAATATGATGACAAATTGGTATATCTTTGCTGTCTTACTGACATGTTGCCACAATATAGCAAATAAGTATGTACATTTGTCCTCAAGTTTACATAATCATATCAACAAATTAAAATCGGTAACTCATTTTCTTGACATAAAAGACGTCGTCTTGATCTCTTGTGCAATAGAAATATCTCATCATGTTGTCGGTATCATAATACTTCCATAATTAACACGATCTTTATTCAAATTATCCTATTACTAAGTCGACATAAAAAACAGTTATTTTCGAAACAGGCTTTTATTTCAAGTGTTTTTGAATTAGTCGACTTATTACTCGTCTCGAGCATGGGCCTCAGCGGGGGTGGTGGGTGGTGGACAGTTCAGTTACTGTACAAGTAAATACTTACACTATTATTAGTAACTAAATAATTCTACTATTACTGGTAAGTAAATATCTACCCTATTACTGGTAAGTAAATATCTACCCTATATACTGGTAGGTAAATATCTACCCTATTACTGGTAAGTAAATATCTATCCTATTACTGGTAGGTAAATATCTATCCTATTACTGGTAGGTAAATATCTATCCTATTACTGGTAGGTAAATATCTATCCTATTACTGGTAGGTAAATATCTATCCTATTACTGGTAAGTAAATATCTACCCTATAACTGGTAAGTAAATATCTACCCCATTACTGGTAAGTAAATATCTACCCTATTACTATACAATTAAATACTTACACTATTACTGTACAATTAAATACTTACACTATTACTGTACAATTAAATACTTACACTATTACTGTACAATTAAATACTTACACTATTACTATACAATTAAATACTTACACTATTACTATACAATTAAATACTTACACTATTACTATACAATTAAATACTTACACTATTACTATACAATTAAATACTTACACTATTACTGTACAATTAAATACTTACACTATTACTATACAATTAAATACTTACACTATTACTGTACAATTAAATACTTACACTATTACTATACCATTAAATACTTACACTATTACTGTACAATTAAATACTTACACTATTACTATACCATTAAATACTTACACTATTACTATACAATTAAATACTTACACTATTACTATACAATTAAATACTTACACTATTACTGTACAATTAAATACTTACACTATTACTATACAATTAAATACTTACACTATTACTGTACAATTAAATACTTACACTATTACTATACCATTAAATACTTACACTATTACTATACAATTAAATACTTACACTATTACTATACAATTAAATACTTACACTATTACTGTACAATTAAATACTTACACTATTACTATCAATCAATCAATCTTTATTTCTTCCGTAAAGAGAGTTCACTATTACTGGTAATTAAATAATTCTACTATTACTGGTAAGTAAATACCTACACTATTACTAGTAAGTAAATACTTACACTATTACTAGTAAGTAAATACTAAGACTATTGCCAAATAATTCTACTTATACTGGTAAGTAAATACCTACACTATTACTAGTAAGTAAATACCTACACTATTACTAGTAAGTAAATACTTACACTATTACTGTACAAGTTCCATAAATGATGAAGGAGAGTTTGTATATCACCAAGGTACTGACCTTAGTGCATTCAGCAAGAAAATATGATACACAGATCCCTAGGTTTGAATACAATTTTTTTTACCTGAAGTGTAGATCTGACATCAATCAGATGGGAAGAATCTATACAGCTGTCTATTTACTCTTGTTAATAGAATTGAGTTTTATCGCCTGGAACGACTGTGTGATTAAAAAAGCAAAAATGCATCGTATTCTAACAATTAAACAGTTAATGTTGGGCGGACCATTAACTCAAAGGTATATTGTTAAGACACCATTTACAATTTGCAAACGATGTTCAATTAAATACCTTTTCAAATAGCTACAAATTTAGAGCTCAGTTTTGTAGCTGTCATAAACAACCAGCCGCGACACCATCTGAAGAGCTAGTCAATGTATACGGATGAATTAATTACAATTAACACATTGGCCTCGTCATTATTTGTAAACTAACGAATATGGCACTATGTGCTGAAACATGGCATGTATCTACACACGAATATGATTCGAGCTTTTTCACATCCAAGACCCGGGCTTGCTTTGTGTGTGATTTTTTCTTTAACATATCCAAGACTAGATTTCTTTTTCACATCCAAGACCAGGGAATTATTTTGTGTGTGATGATTTCTTTTGCACATATAAAACTCGGGGCGTGCTTTGTGTGTGATGATTTGTTTTACACATCCAAGACTAGGGGCATGCTTTGTGTGTGAATATTTCTTTTGCGCAAGACTGTTCAAGACTAGGGGCTTGCTATGTGTGTGATGATTTCTTTTGCACATCCAAGACTTGGGGCTTGCTTTGCTTGTGATGATTACTTTTACACATTCAAGACTACCGGCTTGCTTTGTGTGTGATGATTTCTTTTTTACATCGAAGGGGCTTGCTTTGTGCGTAATGATTTATTTCGCACATCTAAGACAAGGGGCCTGCATTGTATGTGATGATTTCTTTTACACATCAAAGACTAGGGGCTTGCTTTGTGTGTGATGATTTCTTTTTTACATCCAAGACTAGGGGTTTGCACATCTAAGACTAGGGGCTTGCTGTGTGTGTGTGTTAATTTCGTTTGCACATCCAAGGCTTGTGGCTTGCTTTTTGTGTGGTTATTTCTTTTGCACATCCAAGACTAGGGACTTGCTTTGTGTGTGATTATTTCTTTTGCACATCGAAGATTAGGGGTTTGCTTTGTGTGTCAATATTTCTTTTACAAATCCAAGACTAGGGGCTTGCTTTGTGTGTAATGATTTCTTTTACACATCCAGGACTAGTGGTTTACTTTCTGTGTGATGATTTCTTTTGCACATCCAAGACTAGAGGCTTGACTTGTGTGTTAATATTTCTTTTGCGCATCCAAGACTTGGGGCTTGCTATGAGTATGATGATTTCTTTTACGCATCCAAGACTAGGGGCTGCCTTTTGTGTGATGATTTATTTTACACATCCAATGTTAGCTGCTTGCTTTGTATGTGATGATTTCTTTTTTACACCCAATACCAGAGGCTTACTTTGTGTGTTATTATTTCTTTAGCACCCCCAAGACTAGGGGCTTGCTTTGTGTGTGAATATTTCATTTGCACATCTAAGACTAGGGGCTTGCTTTGTATGTGATGATTTCTTTGACATATCTAGAGGCTTGCGTTATGTGTGATTATTTCTTTTGCACGTCCAGGACTAGGGGCTTGCATATCCACGACTAGGAACTTGCTTTGTGTGTGAATATTTCATTTGCACATCCAAGACTAGGGGCTTTCTTTGTGTGTGATAATTTGTTTTACACATCCGTGACTAGAGGCTTGCTTTGTGTGCGTTTATTTCTTTTGTACATCCAATACTAGTCACTTCCTTTATGTGTGATGGTTTCTTTTGTACGTCCAAGACTAAGGACTTCCTTGGTGTCTAATGTTTTTATCTTTTACACATCCAATACTAGGGGCTTGCTTTATGTGTCATGATTTTTTTGCACATCCAAGACTATGGGCTTGCTTTGTGTGTGATGCTTTCTTTTGTATATCCATGACTCGAGGCATGCATTGTGTGTGGCGATTTCTTTTGCACATCCAAGACTAGAGGCTTCCTTTATATGTGATTATATCTTTTGCACATCCAGGACTAGGGGTTTACATATCCAAGACAAGGGTCTTGCTTTGTGTGTGATTATTTCTTTTGCACATCCAAGATATTTCTTTTGCACATCCAAGACTAGGGGCTTGCACATTCAAGACTATGGGCTTGCTTTGTGTGTGATTATTTGTTTTGTACATCCAAGAGTAGGGACTTGCTTCGTGTGTGATGATCTATTTTCGTTTGGGCTTTTTGCTACCTTGTTTTTACTTTTATAGATCAAAAATATGACACCAGAAAGTTTACAAAAATGTCCAACATATACAAACGCAGGATCTATGAAGTCAACATTATGCACATTATAGAATAAAATACTGAAGTACATGCATAAGTGAAACATAAATATGCATAAGTACAACATAAACACGCATAAGTAAAACATAAATATGCATAAGTACAACATAAACATGCATAAGTAAAACATAAACATGTATAAAGTTAAATATCATATACGATGTAACACACGAAACTATACCTAAGATTAAAACAAGTAGAATTTTGTGTAAGTCTTTAAATTTATGGCTGTGGAAAAGATGCTGCACAGAATGCAGAAATAAACAGACGAGATAGGAGAGTATGTGCAGACAAGAACAGATACATTTCTAATAATGGAGATTGTTCTGAACTGCCACAAACGCGGATATTGTTGCAAAATACTAATACACTGGACTAATATTAACGGTTGAAGCATTTCATGCAGATTTATATCAGATATATTGATGTGTTTCAGCATTATATACTATTCGAACTCTTTTGACAAAACAACTCTGGGATGAATACGATGTGTATATCACAGCCATTCCTTCATTTCAGGGTTTTCCTATATGGGCATCTTGAGAGGCAAGCATCTGTGGTTGGCAAAAAGCAAAATGGAAGGACACAAACGCATATACATATAACACGACATACAAAAAATAAATATGAAATGAGAAATGAAGCAAGTTTCTATCACAAGTGTATTTTTATTTCAAAGTGTCATAATCTCTTAAGATAGACTTTTTCCGAATTTAACAAGGCGTGATTCATTCAGGCAAGTCTTAAATCTTTGTTGTGGACAAGGACGGCTCAAAGCTTTATCTGAAGTAATATTAGGTTTTCACAATCACGTCATTTATAGGTACATTTAAAAGGGTTTCATAGTTGTAATACGTTTATAGTTTGGGGTTCATTAAATGATGACATACATTTAGAAACTTCACACACTTATCTATTTACCAGATAACCTTAGAGTATGATCTATGAGGATATCTATCATACGGTGTACGTAGCTGTCTTTTAGTTAGGTCACCATGTCAATGCTCTGTTGGACGTTCGCCTTCACGCTCATTCTTGGTAGCGTTACGGCGTTCCTTTTTGACGTTATCAATGGACCCACCAGTAACAACGCGCAACCACCGTTGCGGATCGGAGCGATGAACGTGCAGGTCTTTGGAACAGCAAAACTTCAACACGAAATAGTTCGATCTGTGTTACCAAAGGTGAGATCCGCTTCCATTTTGCTTTTCTTCTCTAAAATCGAATCTGTGATTCTAAGTTTTGTTAACTCCAGAAGCAAGGTGAAAACGATCACCCTTTTTCTGATGCCTTGAGTGATGGTAACCACACGCATAAGTTTCGAAGAAAAATGATAAAATAAAGTGCAAATAGGCTTCTTTGATGTAACCATGTTATTCACATATACATAAAGTTCTTTGCATGCTTTAATTTACGAAACTGTTTGTTAACACATTGTTACAACAGAGATGGCTCACTGAAATAATGCAACATAAGCTTATTAATACAGTTAGATAGTAGTAAGAAGGTTGAATGTCTTTAATTCTACTTACGCAGGTAGAAACAGGTATTAAATACGCAGGTAGAAACAAGTATTCAATACACAGGTAGAAACAGGTATTCAATACGCAGGTAGAAACAAGTATTCAATACGCAGGTAGAAACAGGTATTCAATACGCAGGTAGAAACAAGTATTCAATACGCAGGTAGAAACATGTATTCAATACGCAGGTAGAAACAGGTATTCAATACGCAGGTAGAAACATGTATTCAATACGCAGGTAGAAACAGGTATTCAATACGCAGGTAGAAACAGGTATTCAATACGCAGGTAGAAACAGGTATTCAATGTTTAAAATAATATTAAAAACGAATAAATCACTGATAAATAAACACGGTCTTATGATTATGCTAGAAGCCGTATGACGAAATAAACAATCATTCGATGTAAGATATCAATACACAGCTACAAGTGAATAAATAGAAAGCACTCCTTTAACCTCCTTTCACGTTATACAGTGGTACAGTAAGTTATAAGCACTTACTAATATATTTTGCACAAATCAAGGTAGTTAAAATAAAATGGTGACGGGATTTAAGCCTATGTAAATCCAATAGGGGCTGGGGTCCTAATAAAAAAGTATGCCAACAGAGACAAAACACGCACGCCAACCCCTCCCCCCTTCACTCACGTTTACATATTTCTCTTGATAGAATGCACACCTATTAACGGAAAACTAAACATGTGTGTACTTGATGTAATCTATCTGAATACCCACCTACCTCGAATTCAACGGAAAACCTGCAGACAACTACAAAATATCATAAAACAAGTAAAAGTATAGATTATTATTATTATTATTATTATTATTATTATTATTGTTATTGCTTTTGTTATTCCAATTAAACTTTCTGCTGTTATATTAGATAGATAACAGTCAAAAGCATTGTGAACTTTACAAAAAGTGCCCAGACGTGTTTCACACTGGAAAAGATGGCCATATGCGTACTGAAATTTATGAAAGGATTTCATGCCTTACATTCCAAACAATACCGTAAATAGTGTAATCGTGCATAGATCATGTCAATATGGTTTTGTTTCCATCTTGTTCAGATTCTCACGCGCTATGACGTAGTACTGGTTCAAGAGATACGGGACCATACGGATAATGCTTTTGAGAGTTTAAGACATATGATGAATGAAGAGCTTTTTGCGTGAGTAATGTGTTGCTATTATTTCGATTGCGGAGATGATTTTATATATATATATATATATATATATATATATATATATATATATATATATAATTGGCACATCAATAGATTAAAGGTGATATGTTGCTGAGGCAATTGGATGAAAATATCTTGCCGCTGCTGTCGACCTGGCCTGATCTGGGCAGGAATCGATTCATACTCTTCTGGTCGCAAGCCTTGCATGCAACCCGGTAAGCCAACCGCGGCTTCCTTGCTGGAATTAAGAAATATAAAACTCAAGATCACATCACAGAGTATCTCAAATACAACACGCATTAGACAAATAAACTACAAGCATGAGCGATTAGTGGAAAGAGTAATAATGAAAAAATACTACAAAGACGAGATATAAAAAATTAACATAGATGATCGTGATAATGTATATAACTTAGATATCTTTTTGTCTCTGAAAACACAAACTTATAATTGTTGTACAAACATTGTGAGATTGCTAGTTAAATCGCCCTGATTTCCCATTTTTACGGCGATCGTTCATAATCCATATATTTTTTACCAGGGTATTCTTGTTATCATTATACTCTGACACTTCATTTTTTGACCAAATTTTTCAACCATCTTAGTTACGTTCTGAATGAAAAAAAGATCTTACTTTTGTCAATGCTTATAAATATGCGTCTTTATTTGCCAAAATTACGGCCTTTTGTCGACATTAAATATCCTGTAACTGTGTGCTGTAGTAGATTTATGCAGTTTAGCTTATATCCGACCCATTCTGAATCGTACGTGGAAAGGAATTACCCGGCAGAATTAAAATTAAACTCGAAATGATTTAATCCATTAAAACCTTACAAACTTTCGTAGAATTTCATCCTCTGTCGGCGCTAACGTTTGCAATTTGAAAAAGTCGACGTGAACGCTATGTACATACTATTTCTGGGAGACGGAGTAGCCTAATGAACATGATTACGTGCAGAGGCTTGGTGCGGATCTCCGAGCAGGTAAAAAAACAAATTGCCAATACAGATATATCGTATACAGCTTGCAAGATACAAAGGCTACATTTAACATACCATGGATACGAAACTTCGCAGACAAAATTCTCTTTAACAGTGCCTGAGATTGAAGGTGGTCTACGATTCAGAATGGGTCTGATCCAAGCAACATAAAATTCTAAGGTGAAATGAAGTATCTATGTCAATAAATAGTTATTTTCAATTCATTGTTACATGTGAAAATTACAAAACTTAAACAGTTATTATTTCTTTGAAAAAGATGCTTTTTAAAATATTTTATAACAGATTTCAATTCAAGCAGGAAAGATAAAACTGTCTCCTAACATCGATTGTGTCGTAAGGAACTTGTCTTAGGACCTGCAGCCTAGTCATCGAATGACAGCGCACTTGGTTTGCTCGTGTCTTTCTAACCTTCGACGTGTATTCCACAGAAGATGCCAAGACAAAAATGATTCACTACTTCCTATTTTAGACTATTTCTGAAAGAAAAAAAATGTTTATTTTTTGTGACAAAAATGTGAAAACATCAACTTAGCATTTTCGTTTATACCTTGCTATTACTTTTAGAAAATTAAACACCTTTCAAAATTACGTACAAAGTTACCTGTTATTTGAAGGCAAACTCTTTTTCATGTAAGAATAAATCCATTGTTTGCAAACAATCTTTGTACCGATGACAGCCATTATTTTGTGCTACTTTTGTAGAAAGCACGTGAACGACGTATACGAGAAGGTCGTCAGTATTAGGCTGGGAAGAACAAACAGTAAAGAACAATATGGATATCTGTTCAGGTAAGAGTAAAACAATATATTTATTCAACCATGAAAATCAGAATACTCATCAAGCATGTGTTTCCGACAGCGTCGATTATATGATTACCTATTTCTGTAAAATAAATAAATTATTAAAAAAATCAATTGGTAAATTTCAGTACTTAATTTTCACAATAGTGAGGCTAATAATTTGATCGACGGTGAGCTGAAAAATTGACATAATTTTCTGGGGTCAATGCTCTAAGCTTTCCAAATACCGAAGATAATTGATAAAAGAGACGGAGAGAACAAGTAGAGCAGAAAAGAAGAAGGAACTGAGGGACAGAGTGACATGGAAAAATTGATTTAACTATCAAGGGTACAAGGTAAACAAAACAATGCAAAGTTTATAGTCTTCATTGCACAAAAATAAAAGGTTGCCTCATTAATTTTTCTTCCAGGAAGTCGAAGGTTCATGTGACCGATTCTTACCAGTACCCTGATCCAGGAGACATATTTGAGCGGGAGCCGTTTGTTGTCCGCTTTTCATCCCCACAAACAGGTGATAAGAGTTACTTCCCCTACTTAGAAATGCCATCATTTCAGAAAGCTTATTTGATTTCATGCTCCGTCACTGTTAAAGAAAGAGCGCTGGAATAGAGACGTAGATAATCACACAAGAACAATTTATACAACATAAATGGAAACAACTGCTACAGTAGCCCATAATAGACATACCAGAGGCATCACTTGACACGTGAGCTTAGTGTTTGTTGCTTATTGTGCACACGTTACTAATTAAATCCCTAAAGCAAACCTATGGAAACACCATAAGATTTGAAATTCAATAACTTTCAATTTCTCAAACCCAAACCGATAGCTCATAGCAACCATCCTTGATGTATGCTTCTGCGTCGAGAAAACCATATGAGCCGCAGCATTTTTAAAACTAACGTATATACTCGTGTATAAACCTCTGCCAACTGCCAACTGCATAGAGCCAGATCTGCCGTCGCATAAAGCGCCGGCAGATCTGGGTCTATGTAGTTTGTAAGGATTAATCAGTAGAATAAACAACATAGACCCTGATCTACGGGCGCATTATGCGACGGCAGATCAGGGTCAATTTTGTTTGCATTTGGACCAGGCTTATACGGGACTATATACGGCACATGTGCTTGCAACATGTATTTGCCCATTCCGCACCCAAGAAATAAAATCCTTATTTCATTATTTAGGTACCTACAAAAAACACAGACATTGCATCAGAAGGACTTTTTTTCCCGTCTCATTTCAAGGAATCAGCTTTTAAAAAGACGTTTTAAACTTAATATTTGCTTTTCATCATCAACCAATCATGGTCTCCCAAACCCGTATATACTCTTTTTTATTTTCATCCAGCCAATTTTGGCTCGTTTGTAATCTTTTTGTTAATTAGTACTGTGTGTCCTTAATGAAACAGAACTGTAAATTACACAACTTAGATCATGATTTACTTCAGCATCCGGAATTATTAGTCTGAAGTCCGCTGTTTCCAGATGCAACCTTTTTCGAAGGTGTGAAAATAATGCATACCTAGCACTTTTTATATCGTACATCTGATCTGGCAATTCTTTGTCTTTGCAAAGACATGGAAGAAATTTGGGGTTTTGTGGGTTTAACGCCATTTTCAGCATATAATAGGCTATACATGGCGGCCAATATATTTGATGGAGGAAGAACCCGGGAAGTACCACCTACCCACGGGAAGCTACTGACAAGCTTTCTCACATACCCACGTTGGCCGAGCCGAGACTCGATCTCACGCGGACAGAGGTGAGATGTGTGAATGATCTGTACAGGCGAGCGTCTTAGACCACTGAGTCACTTGGGGTCCCCATGGAAGAAAAATACTTTTAGGATACTAAAAAGCAGTTTATCTATCATAGTCATGGAGATGGTCTTTGTGATGTTGCCATGTCAAACTAACCTTGAAAATTAACCCCGAGACCTGCAACACAGAAAAGTTAATTTGAACATGATGAGTGGTTAAGAGTTTCATTTTAAAGAAAACCTAATTAAATTTGGAAAGTAATGTGTTAATTCTCAACATGTGTAATTTTATTAGACTCGATTTAATTACCACAACATATTGGTGCCATGACAAGTTTATATTGCAGTGGTGGCCGATTTCGCCATTGCTGGTATCCATACATCCCCTACACACGCCAGGGATGAGATTGGAAACCTGACAATGGTATACGACGCCACCAGAAAAAAGTGGAATCTAGACGTAAGTATCACTGTCTCACCTATTTACCTCTTCTAACCGTTCACTCCTTGTAGACCACATGTCTTTTTCAACTTTCATACAGTCTTGGCACTGGGTCTTCCTCGCTATCTCATTACAGGCTCCAAGATTTAAAAAAATGGTAGCACTTAAACTCAGACTCAACTCTAAATGCTGACACCTGATTGGTCATTTATTTTATGTTAACCAAGCAGACATCAGTATTGTGAGTTAAGTTGAAGTATGAGTATTAGAATTTTGTGTCAGTTTTGGTTCAGATGAGTCCAATTTACCGATTCCGAAATTCCACCTTTTATCATTGCTGTTAGTCAGAATTTTTTCAAAATGGCCAACTGGCCACTGGAAAATTGCAAACTAATCTTGGGCAACGTCCAAACGTTATCGTAATGATACCAATTGTTCTAAGCTTGTATGAGAAACAGTCTGAATAGTTAGATACCTGCATAGTCTGTACTTTATCACATGAATACATTCAATTTGTAATATCTTCATTATTTTCATCAGATTTACGTTAAATTTTCACTATCAACCGAAAATGTCTCTTTTATAAAACTAAATTTATAAAAGAAATGCACATGTTTTACAGAAGGTCATATGCTGATTAGTAGGCGTGGTTATCTAAGTTTCAGGTATTCGTCAGTTTTATTCCATGCGTACTATGGTCTCCTTTCTGGATGAGATGCATTTCCTTTCGCCTTATGTATTTAGAATACGTATAAACCGAAACAAATTGGTTTCTTACGTTATATCACGAAACTACGTAGGAAATGTTTATATATATATATATATATATATATATATATATATATATATATATATATATATATATATATAATGTTTTCATTATCGCATATTGAAAATAATTTTTTTTTCTTTCAGAATGTTATCATAATGGGGGATTTCAATATGGACTGCAAGTATGTATCCCACACTGCGAGTCTCTCGAACCCTCTACGTCATGATTCCCGCTTTGTGTGGCTGATTGGGGACGGCTTGGACACGACCATAGGGAATGACACACATTGCACATATGACAGGTCAATTAAAAGATAAAACCTCTGGAGATATTTTCATTGACGGCTTATCGCGACATGACTTTTTCAACCGTATTACTTCATTAGCACATAATTGAACAAGTCTAACGCTACTCTCTTCTTTGTTAGATTTGTCCTTGGCGGAACTCATCTTCAACATTCCGTAACCCCAGGCAGTGTCCATGTCTTCCGATTTGACGAGGAATGGCACATTCCAAAAGACCAGGTATACTAGTAGTAGTAGAAGTGGTTTCCTTCTTCTTCATTCACTCACGACGCGACAGATTTTTACTTTGTTTATCAAATGATGGTAAAATGTTTAATGTAAAATTATAACACGCTGTGCAATAAAACAGGCAGCATAAGATCTTTGATCTGAATGTGTTGTATCTAATGTAAAACGTTGAAGAATTGACCAAGTGCGGTAGACCATTTATAGTTCTGTTTTAAGGATATAATTGAACATGATATTTAGTATACGTTATCGAAGTTGTATTTAGAAAGGTGGAAATTTCATGGGATATAACATGCAATATTATTTTTCACAGGCAATGCTTATTAGCGACCACTACCCCATAGAGTTCGCCATAGAAGGCAAACGTAAGTACAGATTAAAATATGTGAAATACAAAATGTGCAGGACAGAAACACGTGAAACATGACAGGTACATGGGCTATCCAGAATCTTAAACATCCATGTTGCGGGCAAAAATCATGCCAAAAATATAGACTCTTGATGTTGAGACTGCACACCCCAAAACCTGACAGAATATACAAGCGGAAGTTATTTTAGAAGGCATATGAACACATTAGTCAATTAGCAATGATTTCACTGAACACATTAGTCAATTAGCAATGATTTCACTGAACACATTAGTCAATTAGCAATGATTTCACTGAACACATCGATATTCCATTTCATCAGCTGAAACTTTATTGAATAACTTCATGCTAGAAAAGTTTAGATTCTAGTAAACAAGTCAGTTGGGCCGATGTAAAAATAAGTCGAGACCACCAATTTTATTTTTTAATGAAACAGGCGTCTAGGGCTTTTCTTGCCTTAAAAATGGATGGGGAAAACTGATATCAGCACGTGAAGAATAAAGTGGTCTTTCGAACCATTGCTCTCCTTTTAACTTAACCAGCTTAATTGCAAATGGTACAACTTAACAACAATTTGGTCTTGCCATCATCAAGAAAAAGACTTTTTCAGAAATGGACAGTAGTCGTACCGAACCTAATTTATTTTGGATACTGCCCGATTAAATTACAAATACAATACGGTAAGTACTAACAGACTTTGTTTTAAATTAAATGAAATTTTCGTCAAGATTTTGCCTATATTTTCTTAATAATTAGAATGTGTTGCTGAACACTTTTTCCACTGCTCCGATTTTTTTATATCTACTACTCCCCCCCACCCCACATCTATTTCGTACCATTTAACTTCTGTATCATTTCGTTTTTGTTTCAGCCAAGTAACGACATCGAGGTCCTTGATGGTAAAGGAGAAAACAAGTAGGCATGATGAATAAATTCGAACAGTTTCCTACCTTTCTCTACTTTACTGGCTTATATTAAACACTAATGCTCATCGTCTACGTTCAGTCTACTTTCTAAATATCATATATTTCAAGGAATATACACAAGTTTGCCTTTGTTCAAATAATTTGAAGCACAAGGGAAGAGTTAGGGCCTGAGGGCAAAATCCGAGTGTTCAGTGTCTTTCTCAAATGCTCCGACAATGTTTGACAGTCGGCAAACAGTGTGAGTAGTATAGAAATTTGTTTTTAATCAGCCGACGGGTAGGGTGGGGTTGTCAACCTAGTGGGGATTGCGCGACAAGCCAACGGCGAGTGTTTCAGGTAGGCCGGACTTTGCACCAGTCGGTGGATCAACCGGATCGTGCATGACTTATCGGATGAGAGCGACGCCACGTGAGTCAGCTACCATTCTGCTGAACTCCCTAAAAAGCAAGCATGGAAACACACAACACAACACAACATTTCCGCTGAGTTTTTGTTCGCTCGAGGGGATAGAAGTTACTCATCGGAACGGTTTTGTTATTGAAAAATAGCATTGTATACATGAGGTGGGAATAGTTCTTGAGTCATCAAAATCAGCATGTTCTGTCATTTCCGCGGTTCCCGCTGACAACACAGAGCTAACGATGAATTACCAACGAGATCTTTCATGATCTCATCGCTGACTTCGGCATTTCCGCGCGCTATTAGTTCGTTTTTTGCCACTTTGTTGATTTCCGTGTGCGATGCAGTCCGTATTTAATTTTTAATGGTTGTGTATTTGTCGACTTCATCTAGGATAAGCTTGAACTCTTCTTCGGACATGGCGTTCTTGCGTAGCGCCTTAGGTATGTGGTCTGCCATTGTGTTGAACTTTGTTTCGGACAAGACGCGGATTTCATCGTGCTTTTTAGCTTTCATGGATAGTCTCCAGCTGATAAAATTTCTAGCTTCAGAAATCAGATCACGGCTTAAAGCTGTAATCTCAACGGCAATCGTAACGGAGGCAGCAATGATTGTTATTAATATAAATCCCCGCCACACCGGAGCCCAGAGACACAGCCGTTGTACTTTTTATATAGAGCGCGCCGCTGTTCAGCCTCTGCCCGTTGCGAGGTTTCTGCCTCGCAGATTTTGTTTCAGGCGAAAATCTGGTGGGTCTTGGATTTCTGGATATTTCAACATTATAATTCCTCTTGGGGTGGGTGGGTGTTTAGCTTCCCTGTCACGCACCTTTAGCCTGTTGATGCTGCTTACTTGTAAGCGGGCGGTGATGTCAAAGAAGGCGTCAGTACGCTTGATAATACTAGATCTGGAAATAGCACGATCTACAACATGTCCGTCAACAAACTCGCCAAGAGTCACAAATATCATGCCCTCTGTCTGAAGGTTTATCGACTGTTTGTTTTTCTGGCCGATTACTATGATGCGGCAGGGCACTTATTTTTCCAAGATAACTCTGCTTTTTTCTGCCGGTGAGACGAGTGATAGCCCTAAATAACCCAAAGGAAAGGTTATTGCTGAGAGCGCTTTTCCAAATACCACGTTGCCTTTCTAGTAGCAATCGTGCCCCAGACTCCGCGAGTGAATTATGAAACATCGCATGACTTAAGGGTGGAGTTATTTAAAAATTAAACATTAAAAAATAGATATGGGAAGAAAATTTAAAACTAACATTTGCAAATTAAACTGTACAGTTAATTTGGGACTGTTCAGTGGTTTATACGTAAAACACCTTAGTATAGAAGATGCTCGAGACATGAAAGCCAGAAATCTATACTGGAACATAGATTTTACATTTTACCTGCATACATATGTACATACGTAGTGCCATCTGTACGCAACAACCACATATGTAAGAAAATTGACAACGGTATATAAAACTTACCCTAATTTAAAGACTACCTGTTCTTACACCAAGCTTGTTCTCTTGTTGTAAATGTATTTTATTGCCTCTTTTCCTAATTGTCAAAATTATTGTCTGGAATGAGAATCACAAGTCAATCAAAGAATGATCGACTGGCAAATTAAGAAGTCTGAACATTAGATGTATCAGTTTCAGCTGCAGTTAAATTACCTCCGATTGGGATATTCCCAAGGTATTATTAAGTTTAATTTCAATAAATGAGAGTTTAGTTAGAATTTTGTCCGAAAACACGATGGATTATGTAACAAAACGCAAAAGACGCAAATATTGCTAAAAAAGAGATAGAGTGACACAAAAAGATTAATTTAGCAGCTTGGTGTCCGTCGCAAAGGCTGGTCTTATTTTACCAGAAAGACACCAAATGAGACAAGATAAAATGGGGCTACATACGGAAAAGGCATCTTTCTAAGCTATTTATAGCAAAGAGAAACCAAACTTCAGATAGAGACGGAGAAAGCGGGAACACAGAGACAAAAAGATTTTAATAGAATGTTTAAGCATATCCTACACAGATAGATTAGTCATTCTGATACATATTTGCTGACATATGCCAGTCCAACACTTACACGTCTCCTTCATATCCAGATTACTCATCCGACGTGACTCATATTTAATTGAGTTTGATCATCCCAATGAATAAATACTTTGCACCTACTCGTATTACCTATCAAGTCAATCGTTCTAAAGAGGATTTATGAAAACAAATTGCCTTCACCGAATGCCCGGATTAGAGGGTGCCTATGAACCGGTCATTTGGTATTTAAACCCGTAAATTTCCACTGTTTGGCTATGCAGGAATCTATTTAATTCGATTTACAGAGTCCTTGACGGACAATTTAAGTAAACGTTCCTTCTCAATCAACCCCGAGCTTCTTGGTTAGTATTGGAGAGCTGTAAAGCCTTAAATGAGGTGAAATTCTTTCATGATATTAGTTTATATGGTCTAAAGTTCCTTTCTCGTATGTATTTAGTTTGGACTATAGCTATTATGCAATTTGCCCCTGTAACGGGAATAAAGTGAAATATTTGTGCGGTTTAACGCCATTTTTCAGCACATGATATAGGCTATACAATGGAGTCTAGTATATTTTGGTAGAGGAAGAACCCATGAAGATCCCGGGAAGAACCGTCGACCCACGGAAAGGTACTGGCAAACTTTCTCACATATCCACGTTTGTCGAGCCGACAATCGAACTCACGTGCCCAGAGGTGAGATACGTGAGTGATTTATAAAGACTGACACCTTAGATGACCCGGCCACCTAGGGCCCCCAAAAATAAAGAATGAAGAAAATTAAGTTACCATATATTTCCTACAATCAGGTATTGTTATCAACATAAAAATGAATACAAATACACCCAGCATCAACAGGTGTATGATGATACAGTACCATATGGTCAGTTTTAAATTACTGATGTCAATATAAAATATTAAAACTCTGAAAAGTCGCAGTATACCTCAAGTACATAGAGTAGCTTAATATTGCAAGTGATGACTGATTTCTTCCTTAAAGAAAAAATAAATACTTAAGCTGTTCGTGACTGTGAAGAGAATAATAATGACCAGTATGATGCAATTCCATCTAGAGCATTTAAAATAGTTCGAGATTAGTATAATCCATCATATGCATCTGTGTAGGACAGGAAAACTCCACCTGAAGGTCAGAAGTTTACGTCAGACACGAGGCTGTGCCATGTGTCTGAAGCAAAATTTTGATCCCGAGGGTGGAAGTTTATCATCCTTCACTGAAGCATAATGATAGAATCTTTTTCTCACATTTCTGAACGAAAAATAAAGGCCAAAGAAAAAACATGGCGTATTGTCAGCACTGCTGTAACTTTCAAACGGCAGAACACCCATTGAAAATTTCCTTACCCTAAGATAGAGCGTAAAATGTTAGGAAAAATTCAGTGTCAAAAAATAAATTTCACTTTTATCCATAAGATTAATCGAGACGGGAAAAATTATGAAATAGTCCTCGATTCAACTTTGATCTGGAATTGATTTACCCTTCGGAAATAATAATATGAATTTTTAAAAATTAACGTTTACAACAATGGCTTTTTCGATTCGAAATGTACTAAAGAATCCGTACATGTAGCTAGGTCGATCAGTGCGAAACGGCCTGTTTGTGGAACACTTAACTTCAACTACTGCTCGTTTTCATACGTAAATGTGTTACAATTAATGTTTATCTTGATTATTGTGAAAGAATGTTCAAGTGATGATTGAAATTGGGAAGTTTGTGCTACTTTGTGTACACTATGCTCGCAGTGGAAAGTCAAAATAGTCCACAAGTCAGAATAAAGGTCACGTGTCAGGCAGGATAGCACTATCCAGCACCAGTGTTCCACACTGGAAAACACGATGATACACATATAGAAATGCGAGAAAATGTTATGTTACCACACACATGCGTTAATATACCAATCACCTACGATTATCATTGACCATCAATTTGTATTGGTAGCCAGACGAATATTCATCTCTAGTCAACCCATTCGACTATTAGAACACTTTATATTGTGATGGCTATGCCACGACATAAAAAACAATCTAAAGTGCTAAGTTAGGAGTGTGCTGTCTAGATTCAGCATCCATATTGCTACTTATTATCCTGGTCTGATAAATAAATGGAAACGATTATAATGACAACATTTCTCCACCATTAATTGGTAACTATAAATTGACTCTGATTTAAGCGTGTAGAAAAGTTTTTGTTATGATCAGGAAAATATATCATCGGGATTTTGTCTTTAAATCCAATCAGCAGACGAAGACAATGATACTATAGTATACAGAAGAACGGATTGCACTGAAAACTTCTAGAAGTATTTGTAGAAAATAGCAGAGTGAGTTTACGAAGAGATGAGACATAAAATTGCTGATACAATGATATTCACGAAAGAAGATACGAAAGACTTAAATTCAGCCAAAATTTGTGTAAAGGAAATCACCAAAGACCACGTTAAAATCAAGAAAGTAATTTTAATTACAGACATCCAATGTATAAACCACTTATAATCCATAATTTGTCGGGATATGATTTTCATATGCTTATCAAAACATTTGGTGACAAATGACACAGATCAAGAAGTGGCAATAATATTAAACAATGATAAAAATTCATATTGTTCAGTAAGGATTCCATAATCAATAGATTAGTATAGGATAGTAATGAAGTCACTATGATATGTCCATCCAACTGGAAACTGTATCAATGCAATCTGATTTCTAGACAGTGTCAGGTTCATGAAACAATTGTTAAAACAACTTACAAATGATCCTAATTATGACAAATTCACAGAAACAATGAAAAACATCATGAAAACATACAGCCCAAATATTTGAGATTTGTTTTAACCCGTAGAAGTCCATGAATAATTTTAAAATTTTTGACGAACTACCAATCTATCAACTTTATTCCAGTCTCAGAGGATCTAGAATAACACAGGGAGATTATGAGTATGTAAAAGATGTCGTGAAACAGTTCAAATTGAAATCTCTGTGTGACTTAAATAACTACTGCGTCAAGAAAGATATTCAAATGCTGTGCGCCATTTTGTAAAGAGTTTAGGAATGTCTGTATGAGTAATTATAAACTATATTTAGCACACTATGTCAAGACGCAAGTTTAAAAATAGGTGAAATGGAATTACAACTTACATATTATTATTTATATTATGTTAGGCAGTGAATTACTGGATATTCCGAGAGAAACAATTGTGATATTTCACTAGAGTGAAAAAATATGACAGTCAATAGACATTGATAACATTATGGTTAAGAAATGTAAGGGCTTTGTAAGTCGCTTGCGTGGTCTAAAGGTAAATATGGCCGCCTCGCATCCAGATGACCGGGGTTCAAATCCAGCAAAGGCAAATTTTTTTCATTTTGTTTTTATCTGTTGTTTTACCTTGATAATGAGCATTATGTAACTACTGATATTATATGTGCTAATACACATAAAATTGAACAGAACATAAACGGTAAAACCGCTGACATTATCGCGTGGAATACAATAAGAAATCAACTACTTCAGTGTGTTATACAAATTGCTAGACAATGCGCTTCAGCATAAAATAAAAAGAATATTTTCTTGCTCCGAGTGAATAACGCATATTTTTCATCTCGTGTCTGAAAAACTTAAGTATTTTCACCTAATCTATGAAATATATCCGTTATTCACTCGTTTCAAGCAAACAGCCTCTATATGTTCCTGGTGATATAATTAAGAATTATAGAAGAAATCAGCATGATAACAAATGGATACGCTAAAACACTATGTAGACAAAGAAGGTAAAATTAGAGACGACGAAATAACAAAGTAGGTCATGGTCAATGTCATTCAGAAGCTGATATGTCCATCCAACTGGAAACTGTATCAATGCTATCCTCCACCCAGTTCTAAATTTTTACGTTGCTTCATAATTATTTATAATAAATCTGTAATGTTCGAACTCTTTCACCAAATAAGTCTTGTTTTCGTTAATCGTTTGTGACCTGAAATGAATACCATTTTCTGGCGACAGTGTAAGATACAATGATGGTGCGGTTGGTAATTTCTCTCCCATTTATATGTAGGAAATAGACAGCTTAGATTTAAGACTAACATCAGATATATCAATTTTTTGTGGCTCATTGGTGCGTTTAAATTTAACAGTTTTCTTCTGGTTTTGTTTCAAAATTGAAATGTAATTATCTGTATAAATCAACACCAAAAACAACAATACCACCAGTAATATATTTTGTTTTGAACGACGCCAAATAGTATAATTTCTTTCATCTTAAATGCTACAATTGTACTTGCTCCTGTTTAACCATCAGCTTTTAATCTTTTAAAATTCTCATGAACCTTTCCCAAGTTGCTTCCATAGTTCTATCAATGTAGTAACACTCCATTAGTAACAACGGTTGTTATAAATATTGTCAACGGTACAAATGCATCGATTACAAAGCATCAAGTAAACATTTTCTGTATTTTATTTTTCCTCAGTTTTAAAAATATATTATTGATGTGTTTAAATGTTAGCAAGCTAGCGCTTAGTGCTGATGGAGGTAATCCTAAAAACAAAAAACCCAAAACAAAACCACGTAAAGTATCTCATTCCATGTGATGTGATGTGATCTTCTTTCAACTCTGTCTGTAATCCATTCAAATCATCATTGGGTACAAATTTACTTATTAAAGATATTATTGCTAGTATGCCAACCTGTGGTAATTAACTTATATATTTTAGTTGATCTTGCACTGACAAAGATTTCATAGATTTTCTTAATATTTGCCTTCCATTTTTCCAGCTACTTGTCTGTTAAAGTTTACCAGTAAACCCTTTTTATGTTCAATTTGCTATACTAATTAACAATTTTTGTTTGTATTCTTCATATTATGGGTAAATAAAGCCATTGCTTTTTTCTGCCCACGTAAAACTATTTTTTTTTCAACTTGCTCTTTATCTATTTAAATAGCTTGCAAATGACAGAAGGTCGTGTAGACAAGTTTCAACATGTAAAACACCTGTTTACGGTGTATATTCTTTCGATGAACAAATTACTGATGAAGTAATTGAAGATCCTATGACTGACAACAATTTATCTAATGGGAGATTCAAATCTTATGTAAAAAAGAATTTGTTAAAAACAGTTTTAACATAGAAGATACAAAATATCAAATAATTAAACTTCACTTAAAATTGAGGGGAACGCATTGTTTTCAATAAAGTAGGCGGAGAATCAATATAAATTTCTAAAAAAGGATATCTAGATAAGATGTTAGCACCTATCTTTAAAGCAGGGAAAGGTGGAAATAACTTTTTGATGTCATTAGGCTGGACGAAAGAAGAAAATAAATGGATGCCACCAAAAGGTAAACCTCTAGACAGATCTTTAAAACAGCTGTTAAGACATACTGCTATACAAACATAACCAACGAAAGTTCCTGAGAAAATATATATGAAATTAAGGAAGAAATTGTGACTGACACAATCAAATTAACTGGCTGATTAAGAAAAGGAAATACGTGTTTGATTAAATTGTTACGACTCTAGGTCTTAAAATAATGTAACAGAAAGAATCTGAAACCAACAGTGTTTGTAAAATTAACAACCAATTTAGTTCTGGACAATTAAAGTGAAAATTCAAAAGACACTTACAGTAACGTGAATTAAAATCCAAATAATCCAATAATCTTAAGTGTCCTAATCGCAAGTCCTAAATATCGAATGTTCTGAATGAATGAATGATCCGAGTGGATGAATGTTCCGAGTGAATGGGTAGTCTGGAGTGTCCTGATGTACCACAATAATGCAATCCACATCATCTTTGAGAATGTCCACAAGTATCCAAAAGTCATATATCTAAATCCAAAGGTTGATGAGTATTTTAGGTAACTCCAATGAATATTCCGATAAATAATTCCTTTCGAATTATGTATACAACAATACAACATTACGGCATTACAGCATTACGAGATTACAGCTCAACTACGATTCCAAACAATCTGATGATTCCAAAAACTGATAAAAAGCATAAAAGTTTTCAACACAAGATTTAAAATTTGAATGGAATCTTGTTTACCAAATGCTGTATAAATATAAGACAAGTCACATGACAGAATGTTCTAGAATATTATATGGTGTGTGTCACTTTTAACACATAACTCTAAGAACATTCCGGTTTTATCTGTAAACAAAATCAACCCTGACCTCAAATAGAATAAACAACTTGTTTACCAAAACCGTCATCGAACTCAAATATTAAGTATACAACCTAATTCAAGGACAATAGCTAAACGTGTCAACATTATACTTAACATTAAGGTTTAAGCAAATATTAAAGTCAAGAAACATTTATAATTTCCTAAAATATTTATATTATATAAACATCATACATTACAAAATCAACTGGTAAACTAGACGATGCTTTGAACAAGGCGTATTTCCGTTATAAATCTGCAGATCAAGAACGAATAGTTCAAACATAATTTACGCCGTAATAAGAAAGGGAGATTGGAGAATGCAAAGAATCTGTTAAAGTTGCCGCGTCAAAAATAGAAGCATTGAAAATAGTCTCGGATATTATCACAAACATTAAAAATGACTTGAAGAAAAAATTAAGAAAGAAACTAGTGTGCGTGAAAAATATTACAAAATTAACTGGACAAATTTAAAATTATTGCTCAGAATGAATTGGAAACTATGTCAAAGTTTTGAAAATATTTATATCTTCAGCAAGGACAAATTAAAGATATTATAAGAAGGACACTTTCTTTCTGAGAAAGACTGAAACTATTATTCAAATGAAAAGATTTAACAATTGCCACGGCTTTTACAGATTTGGCTGTAGCAACTCTTTCTCTGTCAAAAGGAAATTTGGTAAAAGATTTAACAATTGCCACGGCTTTTACATATTTGGCTGTAGCAACTGTTTCTCTGTCAAAAGGAAATTTGGTAAAAGATTTAACAATTGCCACGGCTTTTACATATTTGGCTGTAGCAACTCTTTCTCTGTCAAAAGGAAATTTGGTAAAAGATTTAACAATTGCCACGGCTTTTACAGATTTGGCTGTAGCAACTGTTTCTCTGTCAAAAGGAAATTTGGTAAAAGATTTAACAATTGCCACGGCTTTTACAGATTTGGCTGTAGCAACTGTTTCTCTGTCAAAAGGAAATTTGGTAAAAGATTTAACAATTGCCACGGCTTTTACATATTTGGCTGTAGCAACTGTTTCTCTGTCAAAAGGAAATTTGGTAAAAGATTTAACAATTGCCACGGCTTTTACAGATTTGGCTGTAGCAACTGTTTCTCTGTCAAAAAGAAATTTGGTAAAAGATTTAACAATTGCCACGGCTTTTACATATTTGGCTGTAGTAACTGTTTCTCTGTCAAAAGGAAATTTGGTAAAAGATTTAACAATTGCCACGGCTTTTACATATTTGGCTGTAGTAACTGTTTCTCTGTCAAAAGGAAATTTGGTAAAAGATTTAACAATTGCCACGGCTTTTACATATTTGGCTGTAGCAACTGTTTCTCTGTCAAAAGGAAATTTGGTAAAAGATTTAACAATTGCCACGGCTTTTACATATTTGACTGTAGCAACTGTTTCTCTGTCAAAAGGAAATTTGGTAAAAGATTTAACAATTGCCACGGCTTTTACATATTTGGCTGTAGTAACTGTTTCTCTGTCAAAAGGAAATTTGGTAAAAGATTTAACAATTGCCACGGCTTTTACATATTTGACTGTAGCAACTGTTTCTCTGTCAAAAGGAAATTTGGTAAAAGATTTAACAATTGCCACGGCTTTTACATATTTGGCTGTAGCAACTGTTTCTCTGTCAAAAGGAAATTTGGTAAAAGATTTAACAATTGCCACGGCTTTTACAGATTTGGCTGTAGTAACTGTTTCTCTGTCAAAAGGAAATTTGGTAAAAGATTTAACAATTGCCACGGCTTTTACATATTTGACTGTAGCAACTGTTTCTCTGTCAAAAGGAAATTTGGTAAAAGATTTAACAATTGCCACGGCTTTTACATATTTGGCTGTAGCAACTGTTTCTCTGTCAAAAGGAAATTTGGTAAAAGATTTAACAATTGCCACGGCTTTTACATATTGGCTGTAGCAACTGTTTCTCTGTCAAAAGGAAATTTGGTAAAAGATTTAACAATTGCCACGGCTTTTACAGATTTGGCTGTAGCAACTGTTTCTCTGTCAAAAGGAAATTTGGTAAAAGATTTAACAATTGCCACGGCTTTTACATATTTGGCTGTAGCAACTGTTTCTCTGTCAAAAGGAAATTTGGTAAAAGATTTAACAATTGCCACGGCTTTTACAGATTTGGCTGTAGCAACTGTTTCTCTGTCAAAAGGAAATTTGGTAAAAGATTTAACAATTGCCACGGCTTTTACATATTTGGCTGTAGCAACTGTTTCTCTGTCAAAAGGAAATTTGGTAAAAGATTTAACAATTGCCACGGCTTTTACATATTTGGCTGTAGTAACTGTTTCTCTGTCAAAAGGAAATTTGGTAAAAGATTTAACAATTGCCACGGCTTTTACATATTTGGCTGTAGCAACTGTTTCTCTGTCAAAAGGAAATTTGGTAAAAGATTTAACAATTGCCACGGCTTTTACATATTTGGCTGTAGCAACTGTTTCTCTGTCAAAAGGAAATTTGGTAAAAGATTTAACAATTGCCACGGCTTTTACATATTTGACTGTAGCAACTGTTTCTCTGTCAAAAGGAAATTTGGTAAAAGATTTAACAATTGCCACGGCTTTTACATATTTGACTGTAGCAACTGTTTCTCTGTCAAAAAGAAATTTGGTAAAAGATTTAACAATTGCCACGGCTTTTACAGATTTGACTGTAGCAACTGTTTCTCTGTCAAAAGGAAATTTGGTAAAAGATTTAACAATTGCCACGGCTTTTACAGATTTGGCTGTAGCAACTGTTTCTCTGTCAAAAGGAAATTTGGTAAAAGATTTAACAATTGCCACGGCTTTTACATATTTGGCTGTAGTAACTGTTTCTCTGTCAAAAGGAAATTTGGTAAAAGATTTAACAATTGCCACGGCTTTTACATATTTGACTGTAGCAACTGTTTCTCTGTCAAAAGGAAATTTGGTAAAAGATTTAACAATTGCCACGGCTTTTACATATTTGACTGTAGCAACTGTTTCTCTGTCAAAAGGAAATTTGGTAAAAGATTTAACAATTGCCACGGCTTTTACATATTTGACTGTAGCAACTGTTTCTCTGTCAAAAGGAAATTTGGTAAAAGATTTAACAATTGCCACGGCTTTTACATATTTGACTGTAGCAACTGTTTCTCTGTCAAAAGGAAATTTGGTAAAAGATTTAACAATTGCCACGGCTTTTACAGATTTGGCTGTAGCAACTGTTTCTCTGTCAAAAGGAAATTTGGTAAAAGATTTAACAATTGCCACGGCTTTTACATATTTGGCTGTAGTAACTGTTTCTCTGTCAAAAGGAAATTTGGTAAAAGATTTAACAATTGCCACGGCTTTTACATATTTGACTGTAGCAACTGTTTCTCTGTCAAAAGGAAATTTGGTAAAAGATTTAACAATTGCCACGGCTTTTACATATTTGGCTGTAGCAACTGTTTCTCTGTCAAAAGGAAATTTGGTAAAAGATTTAACAATTGCCACGGCTTTTACATATTGGCTGTAGCAACTGTTTCTCTGTCAAAAGGAAATTTGGTAAAAGATTTAACAATTGCCACGGCTTTTACAGATTTGGCTGTAGCAACTGTTTCTCTGTCAAAAGGAAATTTGGTAAAAGATTTAACAATTGCCACGGCTTTTACATATTTGGCTGTAGCAACTGTTTCTCTGTCAAAAGGAAATTTGGTAAAAGATTTAACAATTGCCACGGCTTTTACATATTTGGCTGTAGCAACTGTTTCTCTGTCAAAAGGAAATTTGGTAAAAGATTTAACAATTGCCACGGCTTTTACATATTTGACTGTAGCAACTGTTTCTCTGTCAAAAGGAAATTTGGTAAAAGATTTAACAATTGCCACGGCTTTTACAGATTTGGCTGTAGTAACTGTTTCTCTGTCAAAAGGAAATTTGGTAAAAGATTTAACAATTGCCACGGCTTTTACATATTTGGCTGTAGCAACTGTTTCTCTGTCAAAAGGAAATTTGGTAAAAGATTTAACAATTGCCACGGCTTTTACATATTTGGCTGTAGCAACTGTTTCTCTGTCAAAAGGAAATTTGGTAAAAGATTTAACAATTGCCACGGCTTTTACATATTTGACTGTAGCAACTGTTTCTCTGTCAAAAGGAAATTTGGTAAAAGATTTAACAATTGCCACGGCTTTTACATATTTGACTGTAGCAACTGTTTCTCTGTCAAAAAGAAATTTGGTAAAAGATTTAACAATTGCCACGGCTTTTACAGATTTGACTGTAGCAACTGTTTCTCTGTCAAAAGGAAATTTGGTAAAAGATTTAACAATTGCCACGGCTTTTACATATTTGGCTGTAGCAACTGTTTCTCTGTCAAAAGGAAATTTGGTAAAAGATTTAACAATTGCCACGGCTTTTACAGATTTGGCTGTAGTAACTGTTTCTCTGTCAAAAGGAAATTTGGTAAAAGATTTAACAATTGCCACGGCTTTTACATATTTGACTGTAGCAACTGTTTCTCTGTCAAAAGGAAATTTGGTAAAAGATTTAACAATTGCCACGGCTTTTACATATTTGGCTGTAGCAACTGTTTCTCTGTCAAAAGGAAATTTGGTAGCAGGTTCAACAGTAGGTGGTGGAGGAACAAGTGCTTGTGGTAGCATAGTCATTCGTGGACAAGTCAAACAAGTGCTGGCTATAGTATACAGTCAATCGTGGACAAGTAACAAAAATGCTGGTGGTAACATAGAGTCATTCGTGGACAAGTCAAACAAGGCATGAAAATCTTACTAACTATTTGTTCGAGCTGTTACAAAAGGCAGTGGCGGTAATGCCTGGAATAATTGGCAGTGTAATAAACTGGCTTTTAAAAGCTGCAAGACAACTTGTGGCATTTTTCGCTGATCGTGTAATTCTGCCTGCATGTTGTTTGCGGTTTTGATCAGAGACGTGGACACGGCAACAAGTAGAATACAAAAAATTAGTAACCTATTTCAAAATGTAAATTAAGTCAGCTCATACAACCAGTAGCATCCATATAGCATCCATATAAATTAATGTTTTGTTTCATACTCTTTGTCTTTGCGATTATAAGACCGTCACCATTTGTATTCTTCTCGTTTATATAGTATTTACCATACAGGCTTCTTTTATTTCGTTATCTATCTTTTGACAATTTTCTAGAGGCTGCTTATCAGCTGCTGGAATCATATATTTACCAAGTCGGTATTTATAGCAATATTCATTCCAGTTTAAAGCTATCGGATGACTTTTTCAAGTTGCTGTTGTAGCCAACAATAATATCCGATTTCATCACCATATCACACGAAAATAACAAATATGCCACTACCACCAAGAGCATAATTTAGTCTAACTTTTGAATCTGAAATATATTGCTGAAATTGTATCGTAATGTTTTCATTCGAGTGAAATACTTGCTGCCCTTAAATTATCTTCTCAAACAATTTTTTAACAGTGTCTTAAACAGCTAAACCAGATTGTAGAATATAAATTCTGTTTTGAATCCAAGCACCTACAATATAGATAATATAAGACATGATACTCTGATTTAATCTTTCTATTTCTTTTTCTGTCAAACTATTACTATAATGTAAAATGAAGTATTCGAACTTATTTCCTCATCCGTAGAAATCATTTTGTTGTAAAATTATTTAACTTTCTCATCTCGAATTCCCAAGTAACTTCCTTCAATCTCTTACCGTCAGTTTGGTGTCTCTCATCAATAGCTAAGTGAGGCGTTTTTGGAATCCAGCAGTGTCTGTCATCGTATAATACTGATCTGTTTTTCCCAGGATGTATCTCCTGTCATCACTTAGAAGTAGTTTAAATTATTACAGATTCACTTAGAGGTAGGTTAAAATTATTACAGATACTGTCAGATTGTTTTTAATGTATACTATTGTTATTCGAATTAACTCCTGCTCATTAGGCTATGATATTGAGCGGTCAGACAATACTTTTTATATTTGAAAGCAGACATGAAATTTATTTCACTAATTCTGGTATACTTTGATCTATTAAATGCCAATATGATAGTCAGCTGTTGCCATCCATACTGACCAATTAAGCTGATTTGGAAACAAATCTCATTTCGCACCGTGTTCTGTATCTGTTGGCAGAGTCATTACTGTCCAATCTCAAATGTTTAATGGTTTGCATGTGAAATAATTGTTTTGAGATTAATAGATTTCCATCTCGTTAAATACTGGTGCAATGTCTCGGTTGATTGAAGCATTGTACTGAGTTGCGGGACAGGAATAAGGAGCACTGCTTGCTATTTTTCTATTTTTAAAATCAGACAGAAGTCCTTTCTTTAATTTTGCAAAAAGCATGAAATATATAACACATTTTCCATCACTTTCAGTCATTTTTTCATCACCGTCAATACACATCCCTTGACTGTCAATCATTTTTCAATCACCTTCAGTCATTTTCTTAATTTGTTTCATTTTACATTTTTCATTTAACTGTATTCTGCTTTGCAGGACCGTTTATGCAATTCCATTTATTTTTCAGACTAGAATAGTAAATATTAAGATGGCTGATAAGTCAAGACAGGACACTTTTAATTTAGTACTTTAGATTGCTTTTGACGGCTATGCCATCAAAATAAATATTATTATAATAGCTGATCGGGTTGGTTAGAGGTCATCATTCGTCTTATTCCTCCAATTGGCTGCTGTGCAGATGGTAGAAATTAAGCAATAAAACAAAAGCCCTTAAACTCTTTTAATTTGAAAACCTGAACAAACAACAACTGTGAATCGAGGTCTGGTCTTACAGGTACATAACAGACATTCTGTGAAAACTTCATTTTAGCATGACGGGATATGACTAAATTTTATTTTCTAGGGTTGTCCAAAACATGCCAGAAACGGTCTTTTGGATACCACATTTTAATTCTAATACGAGAGATATGGAAAGTATGTACGGTCACAAATATGTAAGGTTTTAAAGTTGGTGCCAACCAGAGATACTCTCGAACTCCATGTAAAAAGAGTTAGTTTTCAATCAGATTAATTGATATAATCTTATCCTCAGCGTATTCTTAGTACGATTACTATAAAAGATACTTATGGTGCTAGTGAAATAGATTACTAGTAATTCAGTTGTGTTTTTGGAATTTTTCCAGATGGCTATAAGGCAAAGGCTCGATATATGTGTTTTATGCGATATTAACATGTGCTTTTTTATATGACTATGATACAGAAGAATGTTTGCATGGCTATCTCATGACAAGTGAATATGAGACAAGGTTCATGAAAGTGATTACCTGAGGGAACACTTTGCATTTCTTTAACTACAGTGGAACTACCTCCATCTAAAAAAATGTAATGATGACTTTTTAACAAGTAGAAAACTATCAGCAGGTCATATAAAACATATTTTTGAAAAATCCTTCGCGCAGTACCCTCAGTACTTTGATCTTTCTTCATTAAAAACAAGTATCATTTGAAGCTAAATGGATATCAACAAAAGAGTGCAAATACACAGTTTCAAAATATAGTTAAAGAGTTTGCATGTAAAATCTCAATATGAGAAATATTAAAGAATGCACATTCCCTCATATTTTAACATGCCATTAATTTTTCGTGCAATTTATGCAACATAAAATCCACCAACAAATATCAATCAGCCTGTCTAAATGATCTCTAAAAGATTGAAGAATCCCCTTGGTAATTTGACTCAGATTAGGTTAAACAAACCGTTCCGAAACAAGCAGTAGTGATGCTCATTTGATCTATGACTGTATTTTCATCTCTAAAGAGAAAGATTGAGAGTATCAATGGCTCCTACTGTTAATGGGTCTCTGTGAGAAACTGATCAAGCACGTATCACAGCTTGTACTCAGAAAAGACATCAAAAATATTTGTCTGGTTTTCAAGAGGCTAAACTTGATTAGAATTATTCTGACCTGACAGATTTTAAAAATTAAAAAAAACGTGATAAAAATTTTAAATGTGCCAATGTCTGAGCAAAGACTGTTCGTTTGGTGTTTGACTATTGAAAGAAATTACAAATAACGTTTTTCATGACATCAATACATTTAGAATGATGGTTTAGTGACACTAGAGCAAAGAGACGCTATATTTTGCCCTCAAGCAATGAATCACCTCATCAACAATGGAAGGTGATATCCCTGGAAAGAAAAACTTAATTCAAGTGCAGAGATTGTACGAGGATTAAATGATCGTACCCCGTATGTTACTGTTCTACTTAATCAAGCAGACAATCCCGCCTAATCAACCTTATTATAACCCTGCATGAAGTAGGAGCTAATATTGTATCTAAATTATAACTCTCAATGAGCCATTTGACCCATGTAATAGTAGCAAGGGTGATCCCAAAGTTTAAAGGCTTTATTAGAGCCCAGTGCTACGTTTTGGCAGTCGAACCAAATTAAACAGTATCTTACCGCGACTCTGTAACCAAAGGCATGCTTTATTCAGGTGAAAAAGCAGTTATTTTCATTTTTATTAAAATTTTTATTATGAAGCCATTTATAAACTTTATTCGTTCTTCTCACGGTGACATTTCTTATCATCAACATACTGCGTGCTTATTTCTGTGAACGCTCTCCTGTAAGCCATTTCACCGCAGTTACACTGTGGTCAGACCAAACACTCCACTTTATCGTAAGTAATAGCCAAGACAATGACAAAACGTCAGATTTTTCTGACCAAACTCACCATAAAAATAAAAAGGTAGATACTCAATAAACCCGTGTATATTATATATGGTGTATGCAATAGCGTAGATACTCAATAAACCCGTGTATATTATACCTGGTGTATGCAATAGCGTAGATACTCAATAAACCCGTGTATATTACACCCGGTGTATGCAATAGCGTAGATACTCAATAAACCCGTGTATATTATACCAGGTATATGCAATAGCGTAGATACTCAATAAACCCGTGTATATTATACCTGGGGTATGCAATAGCGTAGATACTCAATAAACCCGTGTATATTATACCAGGTATATGCAATAGCGTAGATACTCAATAAACCCGTGTATATTATACCAGGTATATGCAATAGCGTAGATACTCAATAAACCCGTGTATATTATACCTGGGGTATGCAAGAGCGTAGATACTCAATAAACCCGTGTATATTATACTTGGGGTATGCAAGAGCGTAGATACTCAATAAACCCGTGTATATTATACCTGGTGTATGCAAGAGCGTAGATACTCAATAAACCCGTGTATATTATACCTGGTATATGCAAGAGCGTAGATACTCAATAAACCCGTGTATATTATACCTGGTGTATGCAAGAGCGTAGATACTCAATAAACCCGTGTATATTATACCTGGTATATCCAATAGCGTAGATACTCAATAAACCCGTGTATATTATACCTGGTGTATGCAAGAGCGTAGATACTCAATAAACCCGTGTATATTATACCAGGTATATGCAATAGCGTAGATACTCAATAAACCCGTGTATATTATACCAGGTATATGCAATAGCGTAGATACTCAATAAACCCGTGTATATTATACCTGGTGTATGCAAGAGCAGTTAGATCCAAATTCTTGACGCGTTTTTTGTACATCAACATTCCTTCCAATTGAAACTAAATTGCCACTTGAAAGTTCAGATTGTTTGATTTATTGTCTCCATCGTTCGTACCCTGTCTTTCATTGCTTGATAGGTAACGAAGAAGAAAACAAAACTGAAGTTGTAGATATTATTAGAAACATGCATACAAACTCTCTCTCTCTCTCTTCTTAGTCAACCTATTTTTAGTTGAAATAAAATTATCTTTTTTTTTGGATAAGCTATGGTTAACGACAATATATCTATTTAAAACATACACACACAAACACACAAACAAACAAGCAAATAACAAAACAATACCCCCCCCCCCACACACACACACACAAACAAAGCAAGTGCTTTGTAAAATCTATAGGGTACATAACATAACTTTAAAGATATAACTTTCATAAGTTATCTACCATTAGTCATTCATGTATACTATATAAATAATTTCTTTGTTGATACACCGTACTTTTTTATTATTTGATGAGATATCTTATAAAGTTCATGAGGTATATCACATTACTTATATAAAATATCTAACCTGCAACATAAAAAAGTCCTTGAAAACATCAAAAGATATGTCATCAACAAAGATTAAATATAGATATATGTCCATGCATATGATACGTTTAACAAGATAAAAAGATGATAA
The DNA here is from genome assembly GCA_029931535.1 of Margaritifera margaritifera. Classification (NCBI taxonomy): domain Eukaryota; kingdom Metazoa; phylum Mollusca; class Bivalvia; order Unionida; family Margaritiferidae; genus Margaritifera; species Margaritifera margaritifera. The sequence goes on along the minus strand of JAQPZY010001407.1, from coordinate 653,948 downwards.
CATTTCAAATGTAATTTATAAAATCCCCTATGCTTTATGAGATCTCATCTCATATAAATTAATTTTCAACATATCTTAGAGATGTTATGATAGCTGTGCAACATATTTTAAACTTCCTGATAATACACGTAAAATACATCTGCAAGCTCATAAATTTATTTTTTAATACATCATGTAAAGTTTATTATTAATGTTAAGACCTTATTATATATCTTACAATTCTAGCAAATCATAGTAAAATTAATGATATTATTCACAAACCTTAATAGATATATTTAAATTGTCGCTAATCATATTCAGATATCCTATATGTGTTGATGACTTTTAGAGTGTATCACAAATCCATATTGTCAGAAAGAGGTCAGATTTGTGAAATACCTCAATTATGACATCATTTGGCCTTTTACAGATGAGCTTTTCCCTAAATATCTCTCATATTCAGTTGTTAATCAAATTATATACTTGCAGGTAAACTCCCAGTATTTAGGCGCCATTGAATTACCCGGATGAGTGAACTTTGACACTTTTTCGACAGGAAGACTCTTGTGTTCTAAATGGCTGTTCAGATTCAAATAACAAAAGTTCAATACATTTGCAAAACTGAACTTCCTCTCCGATCTACCTGGGATTGGTAATCTATACATATGCTCAATTTACGTTGCAAAAAAACTTTTAAAACTACTGAGAAATATGGGTAAAGCAAGTGACTACAGCTTTTGTGGTTGAATGGATGCTCGTGGATCTAATATCACGGGGCTTTACATATATTGAATATTCTAAAATCAAATTCATTCATATGATCTTAGATTATAATCTTTACTGAATCATCACGGATTATGTTGGATTGTTTATTTGAAAGCCCACGAGAAGCGTGTTAAAATGTAGTGTGTATCACTGATGATTGGTAATGGTATTAGTTAGGTTTAAATTATAGCTGTATTTAAATATTTACCGACTATATATATATATATATATATATATATATATATATATATATATATATATATATATATATAACGTATCTAACCAGCTACTTTCAGTCTATCTTCTGTTTTTCTTTCGTACTACGTCATTAAAGCCAAACACGTTAAAAAACCTTAAAAACTTTAATTCATGCAGCCAACTAACTTACGATCTAAAGAAAACAGTATGAATCAAATTCTCATTCATAATTTTGCTCGTTGTTTCCTGCCCACTATATTTAAGGAAGATGCCTGTGTATGTAATTCTTTGTCAGTCAACATCAAGTTTTTCATTTCATTTTTATTTTACTCTATGATCAATTTGTTTACCCCTTTATTGCCGTTCTTTATTAACTTGCTTTCAGAACCAATTTTCCCCGACACTACTGACACAATTGATGCCGGCAATGTTTGCATATGTGCAGCTATTTGCGATCTAGATCAATGCTATGAGTTGACAAAAACGCTTAAATCCAAAAGTTGTTTATATAATTACATTCATTCATACATACATACATACATACATACATACATACATACATACATACATACATACATACATACATACATACATACATACATACATACATACATACATACATACATACATACATACATACATACATACACACACACACACACATACATACATACATACATACATACATACATACATACATACATACATACATACATACATACATACATACATACATACATAGGGCTTTCATTGCAAAATAATGCCATGAAATCGAATTAACTGACTAATCATGCAAAACCACCCCCATTGCACAAACTTTGGCCACCTTATCTCGAACAAATACAAATAGGTATCATGGAAATTCCCGCATTGTATTCTTAGCATCACCAAAAAAAATTTAAAAAATAAAAAATGCGGAAATCGATCCCAGTGAGAATAAAATCGCAAAGTGACACAAATTAAACATATAATTTACAAATATGGTCAGGATACAGAAGTTCGCTGCTTATGGCACGCTGCAATTCGTTAAACTATTTTGATATATTTACATAGTGTTATGCATTAAAGACAGCCAAAAGAGACAAATATAGATGGATAACTAAAACAGACAGGGCACGAAAAAAAAAAAAAAAAGACAAACTGAGCCCGTTTTAAAGAGCCAGTCATGCATTTTTAGCCACAATTTTTAAACAGCAATTGGTTGCATACAAACAAATCTTTGTCCAGAATCAATACTGTAAACAGAACACCTACTGCATATGTCAGTATGTATCGTATTCCGTAATGACCGGATTTGACATGATGATTGCTGGACTAAAATAGTGGGTTCTCTATGACAAACTACGAAGGCATCTTACACAGTTTCGTATAATAACTGTCACAGTGTTCAAGTCTGTTGTGACTGGGTGGTATCACATTTGGATACGCCATTTAAGCAAATGACAAGCATTTAAGATCAGGCGATAAAATTCTTTCACAGGTGAAGAACTCTGGGTCAGGCACGATATTTGGGGGTATACCTGCGTATTGGCAGATATGCCCACCCCAACCCGTCATCAAGCTTTTTGAGAGCTGCTGAGGTCAAATCAATTTTATACTTTGCTTTTATTCCTGAATTTGTGAAGGAAGTCATAATATGATGACAATAATTTTGATTATTATAACATCATACTTTTCATCTAAAATTTCCATTTTCATGTAAATTTGAATTATTTTATATTTTACATCCCAAACATTTTTATCTTATTTTCTCCTGCGACATTTTATTATAAATAATAAGTAAAGAGCTGTTATATATCCATACCAATATCTTCACATGCATAGTAAAGATCTACAACCGGAAGCATTGAACACACATCCACTGCTGGCTTCCGTCACGGGGACCAGTCCAGTCTGATGCTACCGGTACTCTCACAACTTTTGTCGTTACTGCATATTATTATACGCAATATTCAATGTTTTATGTAAACAACACTAGTTTTCTTACATTATACATAAAATGTTTCTAAATTTTCAAGATGGAAATACAGCCCCATAAGAGATAGATTCTGTTTTACAACGCTTAACAATGGTTGGCATCCTAAATTCCACGAAAATCAGTAAAATGTATATGGAATGAAATGCTGTCAATCTTAGAAAATAACCGATATGTATATCCCTGCTTTGATTCAAACCACCCATATAGAAGCTAAATAATATGGTTCTACCTGAAATCTATCTCTCATACTTTCAGACCCCTGCAAAAAAAAAAGAAATTACATTTTGCACCCGCACTGAACTCACAGAAAAGGTTAAATCTGATTTCCTTCATTAATTCGTCGTCAATTCACTGAGGCATAATTATTTCCCATTTTAGGAGGCAATATCACCAGCTCAAATTTCACAGCAGCTATTAATGATGTGAAATATCTTACTGGCAGAGCTATACCCTTAAATTCGATACCCTACCCCCCTCATAATCCCGGTTACTGTTTAACACATTATCATGCCTTTGCCCAATACTCTTATTTCTAGTTCCAAACTACGCTGTGCATCGTCATCATCCCTAACCCAGACTTCGGTTAATAGCAATCCACCAAATCCTTATAGGTGGGACATTTTGTATGCAAGCAACTTTACGTTAATATGTCATAAATCTACCTTATTTTATCGTAAAAAAGGAGCTCATTTTCTTGGTTTAAATAGAAACGCAAAGCTATCCGTGTAGTAATACTATGTAATAATCACGCTGCGCATTAATTCCTACTCGGTTCCGAAGACCTTCGCTTTGTTCCGGGTTGAGTGGAAAAATGTTTGAAGAATACATATTCGGATGACCAGGTTTTGTTTGAAATGTTGTTTTTGTATTTTAGATTGAAGCTACTCCTTTTAATATTGAATATTTTTTAGAGACTGAGTTGTTTGTAAGGTTATGGCATCATGTTGAACAACAAAGCAGAACAACTCCTACGAAGGTCCCGACAATTGCAATGATTGTAAAAGTCTATATAAATTCTGGATTATATCGTAGAGTACCCATACTTAATGCTTATTACTTTTAATATATTTCATAGGATAACCGTATCAAATTCCTTGACGATATATGAACATTATTATTGGTGTGTGTCACCATCACTGTCAACCCCGCAGCGAACTTGAATATTCAGGATAACCTCCTCAATAAAGATCATCTAATAAACGTTGTGTACACCATTATTTACTTGTCCATAATGAAGGATTACTTTTATTAACTTTTTAGAATTAAAAGGCCAATTCACAAATACTCTAAAGAGATCCCAGCGTGAATGTCTAATATATTGAAAGCACATTCAAGGAATCTCTCCAAGACGTAATAATTCGCAATAAGCCAATATGACACGGATTTCAGCGCTGGAAACACAAACCCGGAACATGCTGTGCCCAATTTACTATCTCTTTGTAAGAAGAAGTCGTAAATTGGCTATATGCAATAAATGTCAAGGTGAATTTTAATATATCGAGGACTGCTGTTAGAGTAGACATGCTGCATAGAAACGGTTGATAATTGACATTTGTGATATGGAACGTAACAAAGTAGTTAATGCCCTGTCGTCAAAAAAAGGGAGTTTTGAAGAACGCACGAGATGTACTGCCTCGCACGTGTGTTAGAATATAACATTTGGAATCATATAACATTGAATGTAGCTAAAGCGATAAAAAATATAATAGGAATTCGATACAAGATCTCTTAAAAATCCAATAATAATTTCTAGAAGAGCATTAAAGTGAACCAAGACGGGAATCCATTGAGTAAATATATCTTCTGGATTGTGTCAAGTAACTATGTTATCGGAAAAAAACCCACACAAAAATAATCACATTTATTATATGATTCATTTCAGCGATATTTTGCCATTGCATAACACGACGTGATTGACTTTACGTGACGTTATGACCTATTTTTTGTGGCATCGTGCAGCTGATATGCAATGATCGCTGTTCTGAAACAAATTTAATTTAAACGTTTTACACTAAATCATGTAACAAAACAATTATATTTTGTTTTCGTGAATATAAAGTGTTATGAACCAGAAAATCCTTCATATTGACCTTCGCTTCGTGTTGGTCAATATGACGTTTACCGGTTCAGGTTGGTCAATATGATCTTTACTGGTTCGCATTGGTCAATATGACGTTTACTGGTTTATAAAACTTCATGTTCACCTCAAGAAAAGTAAATAATTGTATAATAATTAATAAACAGTTCCTAATTTTTTTTCCTGCCAAAATGTTGTGTTGCCATATGTGCGACACGGGAATTTGATTGACCATAGTAAAAATAACGATAATCAAAGAATGTATTGCAATATACCAGAGTAATGGCGGATCTGAAGGTAAAACTGAAGCTCACAAGATGTAGGCAACCGAATGTAGTCATATAATTGCTTACCGTACTAATAGAGTCAAAGATGGAATGAATTTACGGTACAGTTAAGAAATATGCTCCAGACTCTGTTGGAGATTGAGGATAGTCAGTTCCGAAAATTATATTTGTGCTCAGTTAAGAGTTAAATATTGAGTAATGAGTCACTATTTAGATTACTTGGTTCTAAAGATTGATTGGATGAAAATAATGACCCTCTTAGAATATTATATTTAGCAATGCCTTGGAAGAACGTTGATTGCACAGTCAATCCCCTCACGAAGAAGAATGTAATATTGTTATTATTTCAATTGCATCATTATTTTAATGTCCTGTTCTCGGAATGTATCATTTATCACGGTAAGATTCTCAGGCCTTTAATATTCATTGCAAATTACTCGGTAGACAGAGCATATGTAATAACTTGATGCCCACTAGTTCACGTCTCTGTATATCATACACCCAGTACTCCCGACCTCTCGGAATATTTGTCAGACCTCACGTCTCTTTATATCATACACCCAGTACTCCCGACCACCCAGAATATTTGTCAGACCTCACGTGTAAAGATATAATGTAACATTCTTTATGAGACATAAGAAAAATTAGACTTTATATCACATAATGTATCTTACCGGTGCATTCGTTGAGTCTGCCATATACTGTATCTTACAGGTAGATTCAGTGAGTCTACCATATACTGTATCTTACAGGTGGATTCGGTGAGTCTACCATATACTGTATCATACAGGTGGATTCGGTGAGTCTACCATATACTGTATCTTACAGGTGGATACGTTGAGTCTGCCATATACTGTATCTTACAGGTGCATTCGGTGAGTCTACCATATACTGTATCTTACAGGTGCATACGATGAGTTAACCATATACTGTATCTTACAAGTGGATTCGGTGAGTCTGCCATATACTGTATCTTACAGGTGGATTCGGTGAGTCTGCCATATACTGTATCTTACAGGTGGATTCAGTGAGTATGCCATATACTGTATCTCACAGGTGGATTCGGTGAGTCTGCCATATACTGTATCTTACAGGTGGATTCGGTGAGTCTGCCATATACTGTATCTTACAGGTGGATTCGGTGAGTCTGCGATATACTGTATCTTACAGGTGCATTCGGTGAGTCTACCATATACTGTATCTTACAGGTGCATTCGGTAGTATTAATCACAAATGTTGCTCCTAAATCGCCAGATTTTGCAAATGTGTAATAATACCTTACGATTATGGAGTCGTATTACAAGAATGTGAAAATTGTACATCTCGTTTGAGTTTCCCACTCTAGAATTGCATTTATTTAAACGTAATTTTTATTGAATATATGTAAAACCTGACATGCAATAGTTCAGTAGATTTCATAGTAAAATATGTTCATAAAAAGTCTGTAAATTAAACACTACAGTGTTAAATTTGAAGATTTATGTTACTTGATCCTTCTGACAAGATGGCATGAAGATATATTATGATATATGATATTTAAGCGACAAGTTTGCAAATTTTATTGCAGTAAATAGGTCGGATAGTCATGCCAATCTATTTAGTCAAAAGGTTTCTTGTAATAATACCTTACTGGTCGCATACAAAGTTATGAATATGCACTTTTTAAAAAAATTATACTGGAACGCAACACACTGCTTTAATATAAGAATGATCGTCGTTTTGCTGACAAGAGCAAGAAACCGTCATAAGGTGACATCATGAAAATTCCAAAACAATCACTCAACAGATGTTACTATACAATTTCTAAACATAGGCAAATGAAGCAGATTAGAAAATCGAAATTGATTTGTGCGGTACAAAAACTAGACCACTTAAATTTTAAGAAATATTCCAAACTAACTCTGTCTTGACCTGGATGAATGTACAAAACTTCTTCCACAAATTGGTGTTTTCGTGCAGGTATTAATTAATTAATTAATTTAACTTGTACAACAATCATCTTCACTTTAAATTCAAACAGACATGAATTCTGTTATAAGTCTCGATGTGGACGTGAAACTAGAGTACCTGAGGACTAAAAGAGGACAACACTATACCCTTGTATGCAGTCTAGGTTATGGAATCAACAGCTCAAACAGTAAGCTACTGAGCAATTGATTTACCAAAACTGTTAGAAACTTGCTTCTTCTATACTTTTAGCTTTTATGGTTAATGCAAAGATAGAGTCAAAGAATTAGTATAAAATTGTGTACTATATTTTGTAGATTTTCATTGGTATTTTCATAAATTTTACTTGATTAGTAAAAGTTAAATCTTCTTTGTTCATTTCAACATTTCAACCATCGCCTGAATGAGATTTCTTTGAAGAAAATAAAATGTGTTACGAAGCAAAGGCAAAAATTGCAGAAGCTTACATCATCTCATCGTAGAAATAGTCTCAGAAATTAAGTGGGTTTTTTTACTTTGAATTACCTTTTATTCTCTCTCTCTCTCTCTCTCTCTCTCTCTCTCTCTCTCTCTCTCTCTCTCTCTCTCTCTCTCTCTCTCTCTGGCACCACTATGGTTATTTTATTTCTATTATTGACAGATCATAATTATCTATGTTCATTATTCCCTGGCGATTGACGGCTAATTATTGAAAATTGCGGTCGAATAATATGTCAGAAAAAAGAGCAAATTTTAATAGCAAATAATTTCATTGAAATAACAAGCACTGAATTTGCAGGAGTGTGCTGTCTATTAGAGTATAGTTATTTTTTCTGCAAACATAAATAAAGTGACAGATTTGTTGTGAGCAGAATGTACGACTTTCGGTCAGGACACCCCGGTGCGGAAGAATGCGAAGCCTGTAAATATACGAAATTATCGATTGCGATACCTTTGATATGATGTGAGTGGTTATATATAGAAGGATCTAAAGGAAATACCTGAGATAGGCTTTTATCAAATACATGTTTCTAGGAAATACATGAGATAGGCTTTTATCAAATACATGTTTCTGGGAGATTAAATAAAATGTAGGAATTATTCCAGCACACCTGTAAAAGGAGACATTGATAATTTTCTTATGGTACTGTGCAAGACAACACGACTGCATCATCTGAGCTTGCAATATATTTACTGCAACACATATTTTTCACACAAAGGCTGCTGCAGAACATTGTTTGGCTGAGGTGTTATACTTGACTTCAATAAGCAATGACGGAAAGAAATGTCCGATATAGGCAATAAGTCTGTATACCTATAGCATGTCTTGGACTTTCTAAACGTTTGTCAAAGCGTTGCCTATGCAAGTGTACTGCTATAACGTTAATTAGCAATGATTAGAAGGAAAGTGTGTTTTATCAATAAACTTAAGTAGTTTAAACACAACCGTGCAAGCTGGATACTTTATTAAATGAATTTCAGCGATAACATCGATTGTATCGCTTTAGAGTCCAATATTTAAATAAGTTAATTAGTCATTTTGGTTGGTTCAATTATTTGTTTTTCTTTACGTATGTTTGTAAACATAAAGGAAATATATTGTCAAATAACAGATTTCCAGTCACTAAAATACTTAGAGGGATTTGCTGGCATTATTCTTCCTTATTTATTTATTTCTAATGTAAATTTTTGTTTCATTTTTACATCAATCATTCGCTGGTAGAAGTAGCTGATTCATGGATATAAAAAGAAATTACGAACATTCTCTATGGGTATCGCCAAAATGCAAGGCGTTGACGTAAACTACTTCTGTTACGGACGACGAGTAGGTGGATGATAGTCCCCGACACCGATTTTCGTAGATTAATATATCAGTGAATATATATGTGTGTCAAAATTTACTCTAAATTTTTATTATTTAAAAGTCATTACTTAATTTATAATATTACACATATTAACAATTAGGAGTTACCTTGCAAGATTCAATCAACTTTGGAGAGGACAATTTCTTTTTTTTTTAAACGTACTGCTTAATTATCATTGCAACTATAATGATATTCTCCGTTCCTCAATTGATTTTAATTTCCTTTTGTAAATCAAACGATGTCGATAAACTGACAATATCATAATAATGTATGGTATTGTTGTTTGTGATCCTTAAATGGTGTTTTAGCGGGAGCAATTAAGCAAGTTCACTTGAATGAGTAAAGAACGCACCTGCAAGTCTTCTAATGAATCTGCATCACATTAAAATGATATATTGAGAACAGGTGTATGGGTAGATGTAACAAGGGATTCTTTTGATCAAAATTCAACGCCTAACTGACATTTTCTTATTTCAAAAGAAAATTTTAATATCAATGAGGCGTTTACAGATGCATATATGACGAGTTACTTTCAGGTGTTTGATAATTAATGTCGTTTTAAAGTATGAATAACAGACATTAAATAAAACCTTGATGTTGACAATAACTGTAATAAAAATTAAATATTTATGACTTCATTTTTTTAAACCAGAAGAAAAAGTGCTTGCCCGTATTCGTGTAGTGTATGTATGTATGTATGTATGTATGTATGTATGTATGTATGTATGTATGTATGTATGTATGTATGTATGTATGTATGTATGTATGTATGTATGTATGCAATGGTTCAACAGCACGTCAGCACAGTCCTGACTAGATAGTGCCAATTGAAAGTTTAGTTCCCAAAAATATCAAGTTTTTTATACTTAGATATTCTTTAGACAGATATGCATGTTCGTTGTGTCAATGTTGTCTATGTGTGCTAATATCAGTACCACTATCAAGTTGCATGTCTGTTGTATCATTGTTGTCTATGTGTGCTAATATCAGCACCAGTATCAAGGTGCATGAATATACAGATTCGTACTAATGCGAGAAAATATGATATTTTTCAAATCGAATAATATATTTTATATACTAAACGGGTATGAGGTTACAAAAAAGTCGTAACTGATTAAAGATAAACATCCAGTATAGTCTCCAGAGAGAGGTAACGCTATAGGGAAAACAAAAATTAGAATTATATTTCAAATATTGCACTCAGAAAGCAGCCCAAAGAGAAAGGAGAAAAACACAAAGAACAACGCTCTCTCTCTCTCTCTCTCTCTCTCTCTCTCTCTGAACAAAATCAGGCAGGACAATATCCATCTGGCAAAAGAATTTAGAAGCTGTATTGATAAGAGACAGGTATGGCGTCCAAAGTTGGAAATAACTGGAGAAGCACAGTTGCAGCACTATATTTCCAGAAGTGATCCATATGTTGATACGAAAACCATCCAGAAAGGCATGAATACTAATCAGACTGATTCGTAAAGAAACAACTTATTTTGTATATACAATTGTTTACATAACGTCACTTGCAATATCTGGAGTTGATACGAGTTTTGAAAAATTAATAAACACTGACCTATTATTATATCTCAAATTGCAAAGAATCCTTATAAAGAGCAATGTGTCTACCTATGTTTTGACTGGTTTATTTACTTCACATGAATGAATTTCCTCTTCCCGGCACTCATAAACCCACATATAGTATAAGGGAATGATATAGGGTCCAAGGGAGTGCGAGGGACTATTAATAGGTTTAATTGTTAAATTGTTTAAATTTTTTATTTTGTTACAATTTTTTTTACTATTTTTGTACAATTGCTCCATTCAGTTTATAATTTTTTACTTTTACGTTAAAGATTTGAATTTTATGTACAATTTGTTCATTTTTTTTTACAACTTTTTAGTTTTTTTGGTTCAGATGTACAATCTTTACAATTTTAAAGCTTTTTCTACTTTTTTCTTTTTTTTGACACAATTGTCTTAATTTTCTTTTGAAAAAAAAACAATTTTTCTTTATACAGTTCTAAAATATTGAATACAAAGTATGGTTTTTGTACAATTGTTCATTTTATTAATTTTTGAACTATCCTTTTAATTTTGTCCACAATCATTTTCAAATTTAATACTTTTTTAAAGTTTTATAATCTTTGTTTACAATATTTTTTTTTTAAGTTAGAATTTTTGGTTTAAACTTATCTTATATTATTTGTGTTGTAAATATTTGTGTATTTTTAAAGTTATGATTTTATTTATATTCTTAATTTTTTTTAATTTTTTTTTTAATGTTTGGATTTGATTTTGGTAATTTTAATATTTGATATATTTTGTTTTATTTTTTGTCTAATTTTTTAGTTTATATAATATTTTAAATTGTTGTTTTTGTGCATTTCTTGTTTAAATTGTTTGCTGTATTTTTTTCTTTTAAATTCATTTCATTTGATTAAATTTGTAGTAAGATTTTGTTCTTCATTTTAGTTTTAAACATTTTTGTTTTTAAATTTTAGTTTTATAAAGTGTGTTGTTAAATATGTAGCTTTTTAACTTGCTTGAATTTTAAAAATTGTTTCTAATTATTTTTGACATTTTTGTTTAAAACGTGTACATTTTTTCTAAATTTGCTTTTGTTTTGTAAATATTATCTTAAAATCTTTTGTTGTAATTTTCTATTTGTAAAATGTGCATAACATGTTTATTTTTGTTTTGTAAAATTGTTTTTTTTTAAATTTTAAAGTTTTTCTTTTGTTTGAAATATTTTATTTTACTGTATACATTTTTTGTAGTTTAATTTTTGAAATATTTGTTTCAATATTTTGCATTCGCTTTTTTATTTGCTACATTTCTTGAAGCTTGTTTTTGTTTTTACATTTTGTAACATTTTCCGGAATTTTATTTTTAGCGTCTGCTAAAGTTCTTGTTAGTTTCGATATTTTAGTACGACTTTTAGTCTAGGCCATATTAATATAATATTTGGAATTTGTTTGAGTCTCAGCTAAAGTTCGGGTCAGTTTCGGACTTTTAGTATGACTTGTAGTCTCCGCCATATTTTAAAAAAATAATATTCCGGAAGTTTTTCAAGTCTCAGTCATTTACAAAAGATGCTGTGGATTTTTTGCAGTCTCTGATAAATTTCGTGACAGTTTGGTAATTTTAGCATTACTTTTAGTCTAGGTTTTATTTTTATATAATATTCAGAAATGTTTTTAGTCTCCGCTAAAGTCCGTTCAGTTTCGGTATTTTAGTAAGACTTTTTGTCTTGGTCATATTTTAAAAAAAAAATAAATAAGTGCGCATTCGCGTAAATATTTAGTGGGCATGCGCGAATACATTTTACATCGCGCATTTGCACATTTTTTTGGGTCTAAATTTGACTCTGTCACATGTTATCTTGAAAATGAACGGCGCCTATTCGGTCTTATATCATCAGAGTGACCCCATGGTATCCCACAATGTTAAACCTGTAGACATTTCTAACATTAACTTCCAAAGGGCCCCATAGTCTCCCAATGCAAGATGATCGGAGAGAGGACTTTTCCGTGAGGCTCCGTATCGTCCCCTTACACTACTTCTGCATGTTGTAAAAACTTGCCATTTTCTAATATCTATCTATGTAATATGTGACGTCTATTTTTGTGCATAAATATGTTTACATCATTCAGACATATCAGGCATATACAGATGATTGTTTTTTATTCCTGGCATATGTCTTATATTCAACCGATCTTATATACTTGCTATTAATTCCTCATTGTTAAGGTGCTGTTGAATGAACCGGGTGAGTGAACCATCACATTTTGTAAAGATCGATAGCTACATGCATAGTAGGCTACTGAGGTTCAAAGTAAGAAATTTAATTGTTTTAGAAAGCTAATGATGGCTTCTTCGAACACCCTGGACTTATTCTAAATTTACAATGTAAAACCGGGGAGCCGCGGTGGCTCAGTTAGAGTGCCGATGGCTCAGTTAGCGTGCCGGACTCACGACCGAAAGGGTGCTGGTTCGAATCCTACCATAGGTCCAGCCTGGGTCAGCTACCGTGGTGTGTCCTTGGGCAAGGGACTTTACTCCAATTGCCTCTGCACTAAATAACCTACTTGTGTTGCTGTGCCGTATAGCACCAAACAAAAAAAAAAAACAAACAAAGAATGTAAAACTCTTTACAACCTCTTTGGATTAAGAGAAAGCGTGTATTTATCACAGACTCGGGAATTTGTATTAACATAGCTCTTGTTGTTGCAAAATCTCTCGTGGGACTAAAATTGGATCTTGGCAAATATTTAACATTCAAAGATTAAATTCATTGATGTGATTATTGATTATTAGCTCTGCCCAATCAACATAACAGAGGTAAGATTGTTCATTCAAACACCTTCCTAGTTTGGTGAAGTTAATGTGTACTTTACTGATAAACTAATTAAATACCTGATTATAATAGTATGCACTAACTTTGTATCAAACAAGCACACTCACCCATACTCTTTGTCTCTTGTCCGGTAAATCTTAAGGTAGGTTCTTTAGCTACCTGCATTTTATAACTAACCTCAAGTCTTCCAAATTTCGTAATTTACCTTGTATTTTTTTTTATAGATAACAAACCTTTTTATTGCCATCATATGCCCTCTTTAACTTTGAAGTGTGCACTAACATGCTATCATATTTAAATCTCAAGGGCACGACTGATTGTAGCAATTCGACATAAACACCACTATCTTCCATGTAGGCCAATATGTGACTCCAAGAAAAATGCGTCAGCTCTGAATTTAATGAAAATAAAAATAATAAGCCGGACATAAACATTCTAAACAGGGTTGAGATCGAACAAATATACTTTCCTTTGAGTGTAAATCTCTGCGTCGCTTTTTACCGAGTTATGCAACTTGATCATAAATAGTGACAATTGAAAATTAAACAGTAAAGTAAAATATTAGAGCCCTAATAGATAAGTACAGAATCAATAAAGAGATCGAGAGACAGAGAAGAAAAAAGCCCAACAAATCTGAATATGTTTTAAGGAGCCAGTTTTTCAGTTTTAAACCATATTTTGCAACTGCATATAACAGGATTCACATGCATGCATGTCTTGACAAAATACCAGAAACACTATGCCTGATACTTTTGGTGGTCCACACTGCACACTGTGCTGAGCTGTTGTACATTACAGCAAATACAAGATGAAACATTAAATTTCCACTCCACACATATGTATTTAAGAAAAGTATTCTTCTCAACCCATAGCTGATGAAAGCAAAATGGCTAATACAGTTGCCTTGGTCAGGACACAAGTGGATATACTGACCACCTATCCAAACGGTATCCTTGCCCGTCAGTGTCAACCCGGCAATTGGATCCAAGAGCCAAGCCCTTCTGGCATAAAGATTCCACCTCAGGAAGCGGGCAGAATTGAAACTCTCCAATCTGATATGCCAAACCAACTTGCCCCTCGGCATCCCTGACCTTAAGTGTTCTAAAGACTCGCCATCATTAACGAAGGTTGAGTGAGCCTCTCGCATATTCTCGAGTGGTTCTATCTGTTTAACTACACCTGCTTCATAGGAGGTAGAACCTACTGTAACACACGGGCCAAATTGGATTTGGATCTTTGCCAGTCTCAAAAAGTCTCACCACTGCGCCAGTCCTAACCTTACATACATAATTCAAGAAGGCCAAGTACGAAAGATTTTTAGAAGAAACAGTCCTTGTATTTCTTCAGACCCATACACCTGATAAAGAGTATTTCTTCAGACCCATACACCTGATAGAGAGTATTTCTTTAGACCCATACACCTGATAGAGAGTATTTCTTCAGACCCATACACCTGATAGAGAGTATTTCTTCAGACCCATACACCTGATAGAGAGTATTTCTTTAGACCCATACACCTGATAGAGAGTATTTCTTTAGACCCATACATATGATAGAGAATATTTCTACAGACACATACACCTGATAGAGAGTATTTCTTCAGACCCATACACCTGTTAGAGAATTTACTGAATAATATTTGTAACATTCAACTTAGATAAAATATCAAAGGTTATCTTGTCATGTTAGTTTTTACACGTCACGTGCAAGAGAGTTATCCAATTTGATCGAGACATCCGTTTCGAGTAATTTCTTAACCTTTCAACAAATATATGGTTAAAATTAGCCCAGTTTAATGAATGGAAGTTTCTAAACTGACTCATTGATGCTTTCAAGTAGAAATGCAATACACTAAAGGAATGTTTGTAGTACATGCACTCTAACAAATGAATGTGTGTTGTCCAGTGGTTCTCAAACCCCGGATCGCGACCCAAATGAGGGTCGCGAGGATCCTCGCGACCCTATACTGGTACTGAAATTTGGGTCGCAAAAGAGAATATTTAGGGTCGCGATCAAAAAAGTTTGATAACCACTGCTGTAGTCTGTTTCAGTCACTTCCTATATCTTTTTGTGAGGTTATCAAAAATGCATGCTGAAATCACTTGATACACTGCCTTTAGTTGAGGTTGTGAATTATTTTATTTTTTAATACTGTAAGCAAAGTCCATTCTCCAGTGTTCCGTGTAGCTGGTGCCTCATGGTGTCATGGGTTTTTCAGACTAGACTGGTGTGCTGAAAATATGCGACTGAAATGGAAATAAACTGAACAGCAGTACCCGAGCAATGACGCAGTTAGTCAGGGTTGGAGGATGCGAGTTAAAAAAAAATGTGTTGAAGTCTTTTGAAACAATTTGATAACCAATCAATATGATCAACGTCAGTGAAGCTCTGCATGCTCGTTGTGCTCATAAATGAAAGAGATAAATAATTACTTTATCCTTGATTTGTGAGAGTTATGCGCCAAATGACCTTATGGCAACACTACAAAACCTATGACAAATTTCCTCAGCATATGGTTTCATCTTCATTAAAGGCGGGTATCTATCAACGATAACCGAAATTAATAGAAATTTGAAACGAAAATTGCCACTTCATGCATCTTTATTTATCAAAAGTATTCATCTCAAGCCCTAGCTGATGGAAGTAAAATGGTCTCAGTGTTGGATTTATCAGGACCCAAGGGGATATAATGACCATGTACGTAATGTATTATGGCCCGTCAGTATCAACTCGGCAATCGGAGTTGGCTTACAGGCTCCTCCTGGCATAAAACTTCCACCTCAGGGAGAGGGCAAGATCCTCAATCTGAGATGCCCAAACTAATCTGCCCCCTCGGCATTCCTAACCTTAGGTGGGCTGGACACTTCCCATTGTTATCAAAGATTGAGTGGATCCCTCTTGGCATACCCTTAAATGGATCCATCGGTTTACCTACCTAAACCTGACCCCATCCGGCGATGCAGAGTAGGTAGTACCGAACAAGCGGATTGGTCTTGGATTTGTACCATGTTCCTCATCAGGATCGGATCTATAAGCGCCCCTGCTACTGAAAAGTAAGTTACATTCATGCATTATGGGTCTAAAATAATCAGCATTGTTCATACATTTAAAAATCATATTCGAGTTGCTATACAAGATAGATAAATATAATGTCTATAAATTTACTGATTAATTTATATATACAAAGTTGTGTATTGCCAATACCATTTTAGCTACATGCAGAAAGAGGGATTTTCTGGCACTTTTTAATACTATTGTAGCGTCATCCGATTTCTTTCAATTCCTGGCACTAGACCAACACATAATAATATTTAGATATACGGCGTGACGCACAATCAAACACTGTAGCCATCTGTTCTTCAAAATCATTGGAAAGCCGTTTTATTTTCCATGAGATTATTTTAAAAGGCAATGAACCAACAGTAGCAAATAAAAGTATTTTGAATACGGTCACTTCGCCGATTTCATTTACAAAAGAAGGACGAAAATAAACTGCATCATTGAGTCCATAGTCAACTATACACCCACTGCTTTTGTTAACACTATCAGTTATACACTGTGTTTTTTTTTTATAGAGATGTCACAATTTCGTATTATTGTTCTAGATCCTAAACAAAAGCCACCAAATAAATAAGTCTTTACTTAACAACAACAGTAAGCAATATATATATATATATATATATATATATATATATATATATATATATATATATATATATATATATATATATATATATATATATATATATATATATCCATACATACATACATACATACATACATACATACACAAAATCATACGATAAACTTAAGAACTGTACACAAAGAGACATTCTCCATAACAGACATCCCTTTTCTGGTTCATCAAAAACAAAAGACAAACATTATTGCTCCTGCAGAAAGTAAGGTTCTAATAACTTCTGATTACATGATTACATCCGTAAATAGAGATTTTGGTTCTTATCCTTTGTTGATAACCTAATATAAAACTTGAATCTTATTCCTGTCATTAATTCGTGACGATTTAAATTCACACATTATAAAATCCCGTTATACAGGGAAGAATAAACGGTTCAATTTTTATCGTAGAGCTTGATGATTGCGAAATATGCCACGGGTAACACTGTATCTCGGTAATTGATACATATCGGGCTCTTTGCCAGAAATATAGTTGTAAGATTATCGATTATGTCGGAACCTAATAATGTCCAGTTTAACAAATCAGGAATCATTTATTGTTGTTTTATCCCCCCCCCCCCATCACCGCCTTCCTCCGTGCAGTAACCAATGATGATCCACTAATTTCCTAAAATGGTGTTACGATTTGTATATCTGATTATTGCTAATACTTATATATTACGTTGCATGCCAAGATATTTGTCACTATTGTATTATTACAGTTTAATTGGTTTAATTTAGAATTTTACAAGTTTCATTTGTTTTCCTAGTTATAAGTGACACTGTCGTAAACCCATTACTATTTAGCAAACACGGTATACTTAGTTTATAAACTGACATTTCTAGACAAATGTGTAAAATTCCATTATGTATGTGCATTTTCCTTCACATATCAGCTCGTCCATTTAACAATTCTGAGGCTATGCATTTTCTAGAGTATTTAAAATCTAAAAAGGGAAACAAAAAGAATGTATTGATCCATCAATATATTATGGGGCCCCGATTGCTTTGATCTGTATATTGAATCCATATAATCAAGTACATGTATACGTCTGTATATACAAGACTTTGACGACATCAAGGCTAAGTGGTTATACGGTTGTGGTTACTGAAAGTGACAACATTTATTAAAATTCACAAGCTAATCTCCTTGCTAAATTCATGAAAATGAATGAAAATAACGTACGGTTTGTTTAACTGTTGCCGTCGACCGCGCGAATGACTCGCGCAATGAGGCGAACCAAGGAAACAATAATCCTAAAATAAAAAGTGTGTATAGAATTGCTAAGTTGTCCATAATGAAATATGATGTTATTAAACTCCCACATTTAGAAGACCGAATCACAGACACACGGTTAAAAGATCTAAGTGTAAATTTAAATAAATTTAGGATAAAAATGTAAGTACATGAAAGGATCTTACCACGACTTAAGCGGTTGTAGGTGAAAATGGATTCCAGCAGTTGCGACAAAAATCAAGAACCTGCTGTGCGCAATTTTAAATTTCGTTGCAGCACGTTATGCAGAATAAAAGCCTAGCTGAAATTTAATGTCTCAATGACTGATGTGAACATAAACTTGTATTGAAACGGTTGATTGTTGATATGTGTGATTGCATGATTCAATAGCAGTTGATCAAAGTTTCTGGCGTTGGCAGAACCAAACTACTGTGCATAAAGAAGCAACAGCTTTACATGTATTCCAAAATGCAAATCTCATCCAAGTGAAGGTAAATGTAATGATAATAAGAAAAACAAATCAAGTAACTAAAAACTGTTATTCTTGTATTTAGAAATCCCCTTTTCTGTGTCAAAAAGCTATCTCACACACACAAACACACACACACACACTGTGTCTATATAACACCTGATGGGGTCATTTTTAAATGAAGCATGAGAAGCTTACTCTGATATCGAATAATTTACTTTCATACTCTGATATCGAATAATTTACTTTCATACTCTGATATAGAATAATTTACTTTCATACTCTGATAGAGAATAATTTACTTGCATACTCTGATAGAGAATAATTTACTTTCATACTCTGATAGAGAATAATTTACTTGGATACTCTGATATAGAATAATTTACTTGGATACTCTGATATAGAATAATTTACTTGCATACTCTGATAGAGAATAATTTACTTGCATACTCTGATAGAGAATAATTTACTTGCATACTCTGATAGAGAATAATTTACTTGCATACTCTGATAGAGAATAATTTACTTGCATACTCTGATAGAGAATAATTTACTTTCATACTCTGATAGAGAATAACTTACTTGGATACTCTGATATAGAATAATTTACTTGGATACTCTGATATAGAATAATTTACTTGCATACTCTGATAGAGAATAATTTACTTGCATACTCTGATAGAGAATAATTTACTTGCATAATCTGATAGAGAATAATTGACTTGCATACTCTGATATAGAATAATTTACTTTTATACTCTGATAGAGAATAATTGACTTGCATACTCTGATAGAGAGTAATTTACTTGTATAGTCTGATATAGAATAATTTAATTGCATACTCTGATATAGAATAATTTACTTGCATATATTTTCAAACTTAAACGATGGTAAAACTTTTCTAAAATGAACTTAGAAAATAAAAAGCTATTAAGGTCCAAAATGGAATAGACTGCAACCAGAAAGAACCAGGGTTGTTCGTTATAAGATGCAACAATTGACGCTCTAGAGTGGGTTAGAGTGAACAATAAGATACTAATAGAGCTATGTGTGATAAGATGTAACAATAGACGCTCTAGAGTAGGTTAGTGTGAACGATAAGATAATAAAAGCAAATTGTAAGTATGCCATCATCCATATTCCCCTATAAATGCAATAATTAAAGTAGATAACGAAGATCACTAAGAGTAGCTTCAAAGGAAGTTGAGAAAAAACGCAGTGTTTGCGTATAGTAATGAGAAATGCAGACAGTCATCAGCAAATGAGTACAGGTAGGGAACAATAGAAAACTTAGGAATGGGTGTGATGGAAAAGAGATGAGATAATATGACATAATTTTATGCAATGAAAAAATATGATAATAAGTGAAATTCTGTTTAAAAATAAAGATATGTATCAACATAGAATCAATAGTGTTTTACCGTATGAATCATATACGATTCATCGTAAGTATCATGTATAGGCATTCATTGTTAGGTTTAAGTGCCATTAAAGTCGCGAATTTTTAAAGCGATCACAATTTAGTAACTGTAAGGGTAAGATTGGATTTTAATTTAGGCAGCCCAATTGTAGCAGATAGTCTGGTACCCTGACCCATTTTCCTATATCCTTCTGAAGATAACACAGGGAGCCAGCGTAGTAGACTATGCAAAATTTAGGATCACTTTATGATACTGGAAGATCAATAAATGGTGAGGTAAGAAGGAACTTTGCAATCGAGTTATGAAATTGGGTCAAAGCTCTTCGGGAGATTTAGGACAGCTAGAGGTAGGAAGCAGAGAGTTATTTAGATTTGAATAAAGTAAAGAATATAAGTGGACGGAATTTGAGGACAAAGTAGAAGAAGAAAAAATGGATTCAGACCAGGAAACATTCAATAGAAATGCAGAAAAATGTTCGTAAAAAATCCAAGAAAGCTAAGGAATAGATCAGTGATGATACTTGAAGAGAAAGATCATGAGATTTAGATGAATGTGCTGGAAAATAAAATGAACTTGATGAATTATAATACCAACAGAAGCAGGGACAGCTATCATAGCAACAACAAAAAATCATAAGGTGGCTAAAAAGCATTACATAGCAACCAAGCAATCAGAAACAAACCCATATATGAGATCTTCAGATAGAGGACGGACTCATCTCGCAAAATGTGCAAGAGATATCTGAGATCGTGTATAATTTCCTTTTTTTTAACTTTGTTACTGCATAACAAAGTAGATACATCATATA
Source organism: Margaritifera margaritifera (assembly GCA_029931535.1). Classification (NCBI taxonomy): domain Eukaryota; kingdom Metazoa; phylum Mollusca; class Bivalvia; order Unionida; family Margaritiferidae; genus Margaritifera; species Margaritifera margaritifera. The sequence goes on along the minus strand of JAQPZY010001407.1, from coordinate 632,909 downwards.
TAATAACCATAGCGTGACTATTATGATATGGACCCAGTACCATTAACCGAAAAGACGTTTTGTACAATCTCAAATGGATTCGCATCGTAACATAATTTAACATTCTTGATATTTCGCGTTTCAGTAAGGACTCAGCCACGCTACACACACACAGAGTATGTTAAAAGGATTCAGCCACGCAACACACACACAGAGTATGTTATAAGGACTCAGGCACGCTACACATACACACAGTATGTTATAAGGACTCAGCCACGCTACACACACACACATTATGTTATAAGGACTCAGCTACGCTACACACACAATGTTAAAAGGACTCAGCCACGCTACACACACAGAGTATGTTATAAGGACTCAGCCACGCTACACACACACACAGTATGTTATAAGGACTCAGCCACGCTACACACACACAGTATGTTATAAGGACACAGCCACGCTACACACACACACACTATGTTATAAGGACTCAGCCACGCTACACACACACACAGTATGTTATAAGGACTCAGCAACGCTACACAGACACACAGTATGTTATAAGGACTCAGCCACGCTACACACACACAGTATGTTATAAGGACTCAGCCACGCTACACACACACCTTATGCTATAAGGACTCGGCCACGCTACACACACACACAGAGTATGTTATAAGGACTCAGCCACGCTACACACACACACAGTATGCTATAAGGACTCAGCCACGCTACACACACACAGTATGTTATAAGGACTCAGCCACGCAACACACACACACATTATGTTATAAGGACTCAGCCACGCTACACACACACAGTATGTTATAAGGACTCAGCCACGCTACACACACACAGTATGTTATAAGGACTCAGCCACGCTACACACACACACACACACACACACACACACACACACACATTATGTTATAAGGACTCAGCCACGCTACACACACAGTATGTTATAAGGACTCAGCCACGCTACACACACACAAAGTATGTTATAAGGATTCAGCCATGCTACACACACACACAGTATGTTATAAGGACTCAGCCACGCTACATACACACACAGTATGTTATAAGGACTCAGCCACGCTACACATACACACAGTATGTTATAAGGACTCAGCCACGCTACATACACACACAGTATGTTATAAGGACTCAGTCACGCTACACACACACACACACACACACACACACACACACACACACACACACATTATGTTATAAGGACTCACCCACGCTACACACACACAGTATGTTATAAGGACTCAGCCACGCTACACACACACAGTATGTTATAAGGACACTCTACACACACAGAGTATGTTATAAGGACTCAAGCACACGCTACACAAACACACAGTATGTTATAAGGACACAGCCACGCTACACACACACACAGTATGTTATAAGGACTCGCGGTAATATTAAGCCGATTATTTATCCTTACTCATATGATTTTACGAGCAATTTAAAAATTTACGCATATTAACTCATCTCAAAAAGCAATCAGAAGCTTAACCTATTCTTATTATACCTACAATAATTGACAATGCATCTTTGTAACTGTGATGCTGAACACATTTTTAGTTGTACTTAAACGCTGAATTTCTTCAAACATATTCTATCAACGAATAAACTTGAAAACAGTATGAAGTGATTTAGTCGCTCTCTTAATGCAATATTTTTTATATAAAGGTCGTAAGTTGATCATTAAAATGTTGATTTAGACGCTTTATGCTAGCGGGTCTGTCTGACAAGATAACATGAAGGTAAATAGCGGATCTGTCTGACAAGATAACATGAAGGTAAATAGCGGTGTATGGTGTTCAAGCAACATATTTGCTAAGTTTTTGGGGTAACACACAGATGAGATAGTGATAACAAGCAACAGGGACCAGCATTGGAAGTGGACTCGTGATTTCATTAAGAGTATTTTTAAACTATTAGAATTCTGTTCAATACTTCAGGATTACTCAGTATTAAATTTGCATTTGGACAAGTTACACAACTTCCTATTACTATAGATAATTAGCGTGACTAAGCCTTTGTTAGTTTTTTTGTTAGTTAGTAAGTCAGCTACTTCATGAAGCTCACACATCTTCAAGAATCATTCTCATTCTTTGCTCATGCTGGTATTAAGTCACGTGTGTAGTAAAATGGCAATACCTATCGACAACCGACAAGAATTGACCTTCTTTCTCACTCGTGTGACAGAAATCTCGTGCATTCGCGATCCTTACCTTGCTGGTCCCCATATGGTTGTCTCAGTTATCCTATTACAGTTTGATGACGACATACTATACAAAGACACACTTTGATGACGTGATAGTGCTGAACATTAAATGAAGGGGAATATATTAAAAAATAATCTTTTCTTTTTTCTCTTGTTTTCTTTCTTTTCTTTTTTTAGTTTCTGAAGAACGTATGAGTGATAATAATGATCAGTACATGTAGATGGCACCAGAACAAACAAATTCCATTTTCATTTTCTGTCTTGTAAGTAATGTAGCTCCTCGACTTGGATTTCCTTCTCGTTACTTTTAATCGGCACCATATAGCCAGTACTGTGATGAGGTGAGGTTAAACACTACTAGTATTACTATTACTAGGTCCCAACCACAATATAGAATATAGATTATATTCGCATATGACATGTTCCGTGTTAAAATCTTCCTCAGCAAGGTGCCGATATCCTATGAACTCAACTTTCACGTTGATAAAATTTTGCTCATGAAGATTTGATTTTTTTACTTAGGTGAACAGTTTAGTCTATTTACGTTTTCTTTCTTTCTTTCACAGGAAATTTAAAATCTTTTTTCGTCATATTATATGTATTTATTATTTGTTCTCTTTCTCTCTCTCTCTCTCCAATATTGACAGTTCATGTATACATTGGTTTTTCGGCCTTACACAGTTAACAATTTGTTTTATGATTTTTTAATGCAATGTTATTGAACCAATCGGAAAAGTAGATATTTGAACTGGAATAACTAGCCATACGCGTGCGAGAATCTGCTAAAAACAAAAGAAGAAAAAAAAAGTACATGTACATCCTGTATCGGGGATCCACAGATAAAATTACAAATTTGTACTCCGGCCAGAATTCCACGGCACAGAAAAATGCCTTGCATGTAATTATGTTGAATTCTGGATCGTAATATCATTGATATGACGTAATTAGTTATAGATAAAAGGATTACAGAAAATACCTAGGATACAAACTTATCACAACATCGATCCCGTTAGATTCTATTACAAGTAGAAATTATTCCTTCAAACAGAAAAAAATTGAAACCTATTTGCATAAGGGTTATTCTATGTTTATTCTCCATATTTCATTTGTCTTTCTGTGGAATGTCTAGGTGTTTAATCGTACAAACGTCTCTATGAAAGTATAGAAAGGTGGTATATCCCTTAATAATACATATGGAGCATACATTTTGTATATATCTTTTAACCATTGAGCCAAGGTTAGATGCATTATGATACAATCACCTATCATATATTTATATGAATGACCTATTCAACCATTTTGGTATGAATTTTACTGTTTATTTACTTCGATAATAACTTTCAAATAAGTATTATTGTCCGCATTATAATCATCAAACTGTATATGATCTAATTAGATTTAAAGTTCTTCAAAGTCTGGAAAATAATCGTGTCGTGTTACACTTTCTTTTTTCATTAGTACTACGCTTTGTTCCATTATCGTCCATAAGAGTTTCGTCTAAAATCATAATAATAAAAATATGCATAAAGTTACATTTGGAACTATTATATCTATACCCTTGAGTTAAAAAAATTTACAATTCATACATATCAGTTTTATTGTTGTATTTATTAAAAACAGTATTTCAATCCTGAATAAAACTTTTGTTCTTATTTAAAAAGTTTAAGATAACGAAATTTCAATAATTTATCAATTTCAGTGATAGATATTCAAAACATATGAAGAAAAAGTGAGTTCAAATTTCAGTACCATCACCACATACGATATTTGTTGTTGTTCAAATCCATGCTACCATAGTACAATCAAACCTGTGTTAAAGTTCACATGTAATAAGCAATCACCGGTCTTAAACAGCTAGTTTTCATGGTCCCAATTGACTAACTTCCTATAGAAATGTACCTCAATTAAGCGACTACCTGTTGTCAGATGCCACCTTTTTCACTTGCAGAAGATGGCTGCTAAAGAAAGGTTTGACTGTAAGAAAAAGTTGTGGATTTTTCATACTTTCCGTCAGTTCTATATACAGACCATGAAGTATGAAGTATGAACCGAAATAAAACTGTACAAACTCTATGGTCCGTGAAGCCGATCATACTTAAATCTGCACAGCGTTTTTTCGGTTCATAGTTCAGTGAACGTAAACAAACATAAACTGGTCAGTCTTTATAATTAAATTTTACATCTAATAAGGACAAAATTAGGAAAATTCTTTGAAAATGTATGTTAAATACACCATTCCAACCTGGTCTAACGTGCATGAACACAGGCAAAATAGCAATCAATTTCCGTAATTTGCATACAGCCAATCAGAATACGTTGCATGACAACATAGCGCAAAGTTGTCCGCGGTCATTAAATCATTATATGAGCATCCTCCTTTTAGATTATATAGTACAAGTACCCAAAGTTACATCCATGGTCCACAAATACGAATATGATTAAAATGCGACATTAATTTCTATTTGTCTAATTACTTTTACACTTATTTCCTGATGTCGACATTTGGGAGTAGTGCCTACTTTTGACCCAGCTAGTATAGAACATTCGCTATTAAAGAAAAGAGGTTTTATTCCTTAGCTTTTGCAGTATAGTTGATACTTTACTGGAAATGACAAATATGTCTATTTAACACGATTTTGTTCCAGAGAGAGAGAGAGAGAGAGAGAGAGAGAGAGAGAGAGAGAGAGAGAGAGAGTCGCTCTTATTTATGTGTTTGTGGACCTCATCAATGCACAAAGTGATAAAAACGCTCAGAATTAAATAAATTCGGGTTGATAAAAGCTAATAGTAAATCAATGAAAAATCTTTTCTTAAACAAAAAGCAAAGCAGTTGTTGTTTGTGTTGTTTACAAATTTAGTTTTTGAACAAATGCAAGCTTGAGTCTTCTCGATAAATGCCAAATGAAGAGACCGCATACAATTTAGAGCTATGTATTTTTAATAGACTGCATCTATGGAAATGTGCGGTTGTGTGTATGTAACCACGTGTGTATGTGTGTGTGTGTGTGTGTGTGTGTGTGTGTGTGTGTGAGAGAGAGAGAGAGAGAGAGAGAGAGATTGAAAGGCTGCACACTCGAAAATAGCTGACTTACTTGACTTACTTTTTGAAACATATCAGTTCGATTCAACCAGTTTATGTTTTACTTCTCTGCTGTTCAGGGTCTATCCATATTAAGTTCCTTCGAAAAACACGCTTACCATCTCTATAAATCCCGATACTAGCTTTAGTTTCAGATGAATTTTTTACCATCAACTTTTCGACGGCAGTCAAGGAGAGCTTCCACTGTTTTCATGGGTGAGTATGCTAAATTCGTAGCTATCAAAATCTACAAGGAGTTATTTATTTAAATTGGAATTACAACTGAAGAGAATGTTAACATCTTTTTTCGTTTAGGCTCCAATTTCATTCAAAACATGTAAATAAAACCATAGACCTAGACTTGTCCAATCGCGAGGTGAAATGAACTGTTCAGATAAACTAATCAACTCATCTTAGCCTTTCTAGATGTAACAATGTTCAAATGTCAGAATCTTACTTGGAGGAACATTTGGAATGTCAGGGCCCGCGACTGACTCTGTCTGTCTGTCTCTGTCTCTGTCTCCGCTGATTATCTACATTTTTTTATCGATCCAACTTTCAGCTTTATATTTTCAATCTTATAAAGTCGAAGTTGTTTTTTTTTTTCATTCGCAGAATTATTTATTGTTCACCGTAAACATGGTATGATCGCATTGCCCTCGTTGTTGATGTAAACCAACATTACGTCAGTGTACCTTGCAAATATTTTACACCTTATTTTATGCGAATGTCGGAAAAAGTAGTGCCAGTGGGCGGGGATAAATTATTATATGTATTTGTTCGGTTCATACATGTATAAACAAAAGAAATTCAAAAGGGCCTGACAAATCATATTGTTGGAAATCGTAACGAGAAAAGAAAAATTTAATTTAATTATTACAAATTTCATCACTACAAAACCTTTGCTTGTTCTTTGGCTTTTGTTTCTAGTTTGTTTTTGTTTGTTGTTTAATCGAAGCTTACCTTTGACAGAAAGTCATTATGACAGCCAACATATTCCTAACAAACAACATTGTTTACGGATTAGCTTGTTAATTGGTCGTTTTGTTTCTTTCCAATTTAAATATTTTAAATTTTTATATCAAGCTATAGGTGAACGATTTCAATGATAAAATTAGCTTCAGCAGATTAAATTATATCAGGCCCTGCTTTCAAAAAAGTGTCTCAACTTCAGTACCTACTCAACTCAGTGTTTTCCCTTTGTAAAATTTTATACAGTCAAATTTAAGGTCTCTATCTCTACTTTCATCCTACCTACGTTAATCATACCTACAACCAGCTGGATTCAAGGTTTAATACAGTTATGTTACAGTAGTGTACAAAAAGTCAACAGGCAAAATGCGAGCCGAGATTTTACTTAGAGTTTAGACTTTTATGACAGTGGCAACAGGTAAGTAAATTTAAACATCAGATTTCCTCAGGTTGGAGATCATGGTTGTTGAGCATGCCCAAAATCCAAATAGAATGAGTGGTCAGCCAAAGGAAGACAAAAGGTTTTGGTGACATTTTTCACCCAGCAATACTCAATATATAATCTTAAACTATTATGAAGGGATAAATATAATTGGATAGTAAATGTTTAAATTATAACCACATCAATATGAACAATTAGAATTACATTGCTACATTCCACAAATTTGTGTTAAATAATTTCTCTTATCAGAACACAATGACTGCCTGGTTTCCAATGTATTTATATTGCTTCTAAACTGATGGTATTCATGTTCCGTGCACACAAAAAATGCTGTTGTTATAAGGGCAAAATTATAACAATCTTAACTCATCGTTGGAAATTTATGATATTTTAAAGGTGATTAAAGGGGAGTGATTGAGTATATTCACGCAAATAAGGAAGGTAAGCACCTGCATGTCTTATTGGTATTCTGCTACAAATACACCAAAAATGATATATTGATAGTAAACTACTTCGCATTGATGCAGTAATGCATGTAACGTCTATATATAGATTTTAGTTCTAGTCAAATTTACTGGTATCTGCAATATCTTGGGTCAGCTTTCTTTTAGCATTAATAATAACAATAATAAAAGAATTATATATATATATATATATATATATATATATATATATATATATATATATATATATATATATATATATATTCTTATTTACCATGACCAATGGTAAGGTATGATTAGTTGCATTTTGCTCGCGTTTAGATTCGATGGGTAAAGTTCATGTTCTTGAATATATTGTCTGTTGTTTAAAAAACAAATTAAAAATCAAAAGTTAAAAAATAAATTGAGTTACATTTATGATTGTAAAACGATACCGTTCAGAGTAGCAAATATCTCCATTGACAGTATATTATATGAATATATCGATAGTTAATAATGCAGATAAAATGCTAATGTGAATAGCATACCTGAAAGCATGTTTATAATCAAGCCAAAGTATTCTAAAGCATATTACTTTCGCTCGCATGCATTTTGTGTGAAAGTATTAGACTTTTGTAAATCAGATAAATTGGAGATACGTTGAAGAAAAAGCAAGCATATGATTGCCTCCGACTCAGTCATAGATAAAGAGTGAAAATATTTTTGTAATTGCTTCGGTGATTGTAAGTTGATTAATAATTGACTCCTGAGGCTGACTGTTTTCTCTCATTTTATATCGGCACCAAAGTCATAATGGTATTTATTGTTAATGAAAGGTACACAAAAATGCATCCATCTGTCTTTGGAACTGATTAAAACTAACGCCCTGTTGTTAGTTTAATCACACAGAGAGCATACTCTATTGAGTCATCAGAAATTTAGGTCTGGAACATTATTTTCATGTTGGACATGGAGGTTTCGATTTAGCCATCGTAGATGAAGTTTTTTTTTTACTTAGCCATCGTAGATGAACTATTATACATGTTAAATCTTATTCATTTCATTATTCATACCAATAATCATTCAAGCATTATAAATTACCATTCTAATGGGTATTTGAAGCAGGTCAGCTTCAATGTAGGGCTTTATGAATGCGAAATATGTCATTGTTAGCCTTACGTTCCTTTATTTGATATCCTATCACCCTAATTGTCCTGGATGCTATTGGAAAATTATCAAACCTTAGTGGGACTTATGACGTGAAGACTTGCAACACAGGAGCCATTTTCTTGTAGCCACTACCCGTTCCTCCTCCGGCTGTAGTCAATGAAAGCAGACGACTATTGAAATCATTGTAAAAGTAATATGAAATTCGCGTTAATAATACAGACCCTTAAAGCTTGACAACATTAATTAAAATTCACAAGACATCTCATACTAACTCCTTGCCAATGGATGAATGTAATTTATGGCTTGTATCACCTTTGCCGTCGATCGCGCGACTTATTCGCACATTCAGATGAATTCCGGGAACAATGGTCTTGTAATAAATAGTGTGTTTACAATTGTTAAGCTGTCAATAATGAAAGAGTATGTTATTAAGCTCACAAAATTTGAAGACCGATTCACAAACACTGTAAAGAGGTTCCAGCATTAATTTAGAATAAATTACGGATAAAATGTAAGCATATCAAAGGATCTCTCTGTGACATACGCGTTTGCAATTGGACACGGATTCCAGCAATTGCAACGAAACTCCGGAACCTGCTGAGCTCATTTTCATATTTCATTGCAGCAACTAGACACATTAAAGTTTATGTGCAATAAAAGTCTAGCTGAATTACAATGTCTCAGTGACTGCTTTAAACGCAGAGTTGTACTGAAACTTTTGTTTTTTTGACATGTGTGATTCTTGAATTTAATAGCAGCTTACTCAAGCTCTTTCGTCAGGTACAGCACAAGCTAAGTTATGGTCTAAAAGAAACAACAGTCTCAGTGGCGTAGCAACCGCCCAAGCAACCCCCGCAACTACGATAGGGGAGGCCCAGTAGGGGCCCAAAATTCCCATAAAACAACTTTTTTATTGGGAGGGGGCCCCATAATTAAGTTTTGAGGGGGATTTCTGGCTATGCCACTTAACAGTGTTACTTATATACATGTTTGAAAATATTACATAGGATAACCTTTGTAAAGCTAAACGTATATATGATGAGAGATACATAATAGTACTATCTTTAAACAATCCAATATATTTCGAAAACGTTTACAAAATTGTGCATAAAAACCGATAAGACAGTGTGTAATGATACCTTTGCATAGGAACGGTTCTAGGATAAAGTTTTCAGCAGAGAGTTGCTATACAAAAATTGTTTTGAGAACCTGCTTTCCCTGTGACATGATATAAGATTTTAGAAATACAATCAGTGCTACATTTAAAGATTAATTTGCAACTTCTTCGATATATTTTGTACCTTTTCTATCACTGTTTCGAACTTTTCTTAAATCGACTTCTTACGTTCCACTCTAGGGTTCTGGAGCACCGCTAAAAGTGGTGTAGGCTCAAAGCGGACATTTTTGATCTACAACTCTCAGAATATAGATACAGTTAACAAACATTTAAATGTATTTCACCTGCTTGGATTAATATCTATTTCGTTACTATTAGGAACACCATATGCTGTCAGCATATGTTTGAAGCAGACAGCTGATGAAATTACTAAAAGTGCACTTATGAAATTAGAAAGAAAAAAAAAACCGGCTACTTTTTTAAAATATATAATTATATAATTTACCTTCAAAGTTCAGGTAGAAAATAGCGATACCGAGCTAACAATATTTTACGAGATGCACATCAAAAGTAAGGCCTAGCTGTGTATTCTCAAATCCAAAATCAAACCCCATTATTCAGATATCAAATATAAAGAAGATTGTCGGTTCTTTAAATCTTCCCTAGGTTATACACATTTCTTTTTCTATGACAAGGATTACTAGTGGGGAAAGTCAGGGGAATACATTGTCTGTAAATTTGGAATCATGTGCAAACATGTGAAACTTCGGAGCAAAACCTTAGGAGAATACTTTGTTTCATCAACTACTGTTTGTTTTGTTCTTTTTTTAAGAACAAACAAACACGCAACCATTCACAGCATTTAATCATAAACATAACAGCTAATTATTTGACGTATTGGTGGAGCAGACCTTATTTACCGGGGATGGGGTGGGGGTGAGTGGGCTTTAATTGCCAATTGTACTGCATAGAAATCCTTCTTCCATCGACATTACATGTAATATGTTCTGATAATGAGATCGATAACTTTACTACAGTTTTAGGTGCACAAAAATGATACCCTATTCCCATATTATACTGTAACCCAGTCTTCTTTAATGTTGACCAATCCCCTACAGTACTACCGGTATAAAATTGGTTTGCACCATGGGCTTAACTTATGCTCTCTCTCTCTCACTCAGGAAATATGTATTACCTCTAATATTCACAGCTCATTTATTCCTAATTTAGTTTATTTGTCATTGATCATTTTTATGAAGTTTTATAGAACCAATCCGAAAAGTAAATATTTGAGTTGGAATATCTAACCAGGTTTTTTGCGGGATTGTGCTCTAAAATATCAAAGTGGGTCTTGTGTCGGGAGTCCCAATATATAATTACAAATTTGCCTAACATGTAATTATATGTGATCTTGGATTTTAATACATTTGATGACGTAAGAAGTTATAGATACATTTGATATGACGTAAGAAGTTATAAATACATTTGATATGACGTAAGAAGTTATTGCTATGACGTAAGAAGTTATTGATACATTTGATATGACGTAAGAAGTTATAGATTCATTTGATGACATAAGAAGTTATAGATACATTTAATATGACGTAAGAAGTTATAGATACATTTGATATGACGTAAGAAGTTATAGATACATTTGATATGACGTAAGAAGTTATAGATATAAGGATCAAAGAAAATACCTAGGATATTCATTTATCATAAAATGATCCTGGTAGATCTAATCAAAAATAGGACGTTGATTATCACGCTGTCTAAGTTTATTTAGGATGATGTATCTAAGATTATAGCCGTTAAATGTTAGTCCAAATAGGAATATGGAAATATTTTAACAATGATGTATCTATGTTTATAGCCGTTAAGTGTTAGTCCAAATAGGAATATGGAAATATTCTAACAATGATATATTTAAGTTTATAGACGATAAATGTTAGTCCAAATAGGAATATGGAAATATTTTAACAATGATGTATCTATGTTTATAGCCGTTAAGTGTTAGTCCAAATAGGAATATGGAAATATTCTAACAATGATGTATTTAAGTTTATAGCCGATAACTGTGAGTCCAAATAGGAATATGGAAATATTTAACAATGATGTATTTAAGTTTATAGCCGTTAAGTGTTAGTCCAAATAGGAATATGGAAATATTTAACAATGATGTATTTAAGTTTATAGCCGTTAAGTGTTAGTCCAAATGGGAATATGGAAATATTTAACAATGATGTATTTAAGTTTATAGCCGTTAAGTGTTAGTCCAAATAGGAATATAGAAATATTTAACAATGATGTATTTAAGTTTATAGACGTTAAGTGTTAGTCCAAATAGGAATATAGAAATATTTAACAATGATGTATTTAAGTTTATAGCTGTTAAGTGTTAGTCCAAATTGGAATATAGAAATATTTAACAATGATGTATTTAAGTTTATAGCCGTTAAGTGTTAGTCCAAATAGGAATATGGAAATATTTAACAATGATGTATTAAAGTTTATAGCCGTTAAGTGTTAGTCCAAATAGGAATATAGAAATATTTTAACAAAGGCTAATCAAATCTGCACATGACTCTATTACAAAAATCAACAGGGAGTTTTCTTTGTCTCTTCGCACTTTAGGAATGTCAGTATGTTAAGTTGTCTTTTGCAAAACAAATATGAACATGTGACAACATAATATTCATCATGTGTAAACAAGGACAAGGTACTGGTCTCCTGCTATCAGAGAATTTTTGCTGTTATCATTATTTGGAAATAGATTCTGATTTATTGTTCATTATCTCTTTGAGTCCAATAAGAAATAACAAACTTTCCAGACATAAGAGTTTCGAACTAGAGCAAATGAAGTCTCTAGAAAAAAAAATACCGTATATCTTTAAATAAATATATAATTACTCACTGCAAACATTGGTTAGATATATATGACAAGACAGCCTACTATATGAAGGATCTTAAATCTTAACGTACCCTTTGTTTAAAATACGTTATTACTGTTCTTTTTATTTGTAATATAGAGATATTTTTACACACGGTATTACCCAGGGATGGGATACAATAATCTATGCCAATTTATTACGCTTTTGGTACTCATTTTCGTTCTCTAGGGGATTAGATCTGTCTGTTTGTCACAGGATATTTTAGTGTTTAAGCAATGAAACTCGTGTATGAAAACTCGGAAAGGTGGTATATCTCTTCATAATACATGTTAATCTCATAAAATCACTTAGACAAGATTGGACATATTCGGATACATTCACAGTGTATAGTTCTAAATTGATCGCTTTTTAATGGGAATTTCAATGATTTTTATTTAGACTTAATAACTTCATAATTATAATTAGATCATTATACGTCACTGCAATCATTAAAAGGTTGTTAGAAGCAAGGGAAATCATTTTCTCTTGTTTCGGTCTCATAAATTGTAAGAATCAAATAAAATTAAAAAGTATTTTTATTTGAAAATAAAGGTATTTTAGTTTCTAGCTGATTTTCTAGGTGAACATCATCGTTTCCCCCCTGGAGTAAACTGTTACGATATTAAGACATCATTTTTACTTCTGTATGAATGGACAGCAGTTTTTTATTTCTTAATAAGACTGATTTTTCTTGCCAACCTTTCTTTTAAAAAAAAACAAAAAAACTTTGATGCCAGGTTTTATCGTATTTATCAATTACACATAGCACTGACTAACGTTAACTACTTATAAAAGTGTAAAATTGGAACTTAAATGCTTAATTCATAACAACATCAATATAATCCACAGGTACATTCTTCCAAATTTGATGTAACTAATTTCTTTAGAGGAATATAATGACAACCTGGTTTTCATTGTAAGTATTTTTATTACTTCTGAATTGATTGTAATATTTATCAATGCTTCAAACGCTGTCGTTGAAACGGTAAAAGTATAACAAACTTAAGCTTACAGGTGCAAAATTATCATACTTCAAATGTGATTCAAAGGTTTAAATACCTGTATTCACCCTAACATGTAAAGTATGCACCTGCGTGTATTTTAGGTATTCTGCTACAATCATACAACCATATATCATTTAAAAGTAGTTAGGTAGGCCCCTTTCGAACAGAAACATTAGTGCGCAAATACTGTCTATAAAGATTCTCAATCGCAATACTTCATAATTTGTAAAGCATTTTATCTTTCAAAACAAAAAGTTTAATGTAAATGAAGCATAACAAGATAATGTTAGCATTGGATATTATTTAATACAGAGTTTAAATGTTTCATCCTTCAATAGATTTGAAAATGTAAGGGGGTTGATATAAATTATTACTAACAGTCAGATATGAACCGCTAGCTGTATTTACTCTCCTTGTGTTGTTTATTCGACGGTAAAATTTAGGGAGCGTGATTTCTTCGCTAATCTGTACACACAATATCTGAGATACTGTAGAACTTACCTGAATCAATAGGTGAGAACAGTCAATACTGTTAACTTTATCACCCTTTTATGGATGGTGTGTTGTCAGCTAGATTATCTCTGTGACTAGACATGCAGCAAATATGTTGTATGCACACAATAAGCAGTATATGTTGTATGCACACAATAAGCAGTATATGTTGTATGCACACAATAAGCAGTATATGTTGTATGCACACAATAAGCAAGTATATGTTGTATGCACACAATAAGCAGTATATGTTGTATGCACACAATAAGCAGTTTATGTTGTATGCACACAATAAGCAAGTATATGTTGTATGCACACAATAAGCAGTATATGTTGTATGCACACAATAAGCAAGTATATGTTGTATGCACACAATAAGCAAGTATATGTTGTATGCACACAATAAGCAGTATATGTTGTATGCACACAATAAGCAGTATATGTTTTATGCACACAATAAGCAGTATATGTTGCGTGAACAATTAGGTAAAAGGTCCTATTGACAATCAACTTGATAACTAATTGAATACGTTTTGCTCCTAAAACGAGACAAAATTTTCTGACCTAAATTTTGGGATTCTCATAAATAATTCCTGAAAGATTTAATATATTTTCATGGTTGAATACTTGTATCTTTTTACATATTTTGAAAGCCCCTAAACAATGTCTTTTCAACACCTGGCACAATGTGTGGTAATTCTGTCAAACCTTTCATTCATGAACAATTGCACCATTTTCCCCCCAAAAATAAACCACATATCTGAAAATTCTGGGGTAAAATATAAATTTTTTCATACAAGAATAATTTACTAAATAAATTGTCTGACACTTAACGTTTTAAAGAAGAGAATATTTCCATGATTCCATGAAAAATCAAGTCATTGGTCGCCTAAGAAGCTACATATATAATCCTTTGATCCTTTACAGTCCCATTTCTATGCAATTTCTTTGTTCACGGCTACAGTAAAAACAAAATTAATACTTTAAATAAATCATAAATTAATTTTGCTTTTAAGCACGAGTAACGCCTCACTATGGTGAGCGTTAAACGCTATACAATTATGATGTTGTTTGAAGTTCTAAAAGCATAAAAATAATACTTCTTTATAGGTCATCATGAATAAAACAACAAAATTAGTATTTCTTTTCTGGGCCATCGCCATCGCAATTTTCACCATAAAAAATCACTTAAATAGTTATCAGAATTAGATAAAAGTATTTATAAGCACGACTAACGTCCGACCTAATATTTATATAAAAATAAATAAAAAGTAAAAGTTTGTGTCAACTAAATAATGGACTTCAGATGTACGAAATGAACAAGCATTGCTTCTTATTCTTGTCCTGCGTCTCATTTTAACATTCCAGTTAACCAGGATAGTGTGCAAATATCTAAAGGGATAAAAAATTTAGAACACAGAAACAAAACTGTTCACACATAAACCATTAAACATTTTTGATACCTACATTTTAAGATTTAGCAGTGATGGCTCTATTAACAGATATAGATCGCAGTGTGATGTGAAATTCTGGCGGAATAAACTTAATTGTGTCTTATGGATAGTAACAGCTTGACGTGGAATATATTAATAGTATTTAATAGGTGACAGTGTACCAAAAGGTAGTCAAATTAGTATAGAGCTTTCATGTCTACTTTCAAATACGAAAACTGTTACCTGAATGTGCAGTATCGTTACCTAATGAACAAGCTTTTAGAACTAACAAAAACATTATTCTGAAAAAGCTTAACATAATGTGCAATAATATTAACATCCCACCAAATCATGATTGGAGAAACACTAATGAAAGACACAATACTTGATTGGCAATAGACCCGAAGAACATAAAAATGTACATCAGGATTTTGGACAGCCTACAATTATTGATGTGTTAAAGGCTTACAAACGTCATTGCAACTTTGCAGCATGCACTGATGAATACAGGAGACAATTGTCAGCTGATGACATTAACTCAACGGTTACAGATAGGTATACCTCTTTTTATCCGATAGTAAAGGACTGACAGAGTAGCGAATATCAAAATTTAATCAAAGTGTTAGGTCTTATGCGGTATTAGTTTAGGTGATCATATTCAAAACAGAACATCTTTTACACAGCCAGTTGCCCCTGTTCAAGGCACTGTGTTACGGAATTATGTATTATTTCGTTTTTAAATAATGATATAGGTTTATGATCTCTGCATTATAGTCTAACAGCTGTCGTCTTGCAGAAAGTACATATACGGTATTTCAATGTGACTCAGTACATTGGACGTGGGAAATATTGTCGTTTGTAACATTAGTATATCACGTGATTTAGCGCGTGAGGGTTGAACTTCTGACCTAGATTATATGATTCAATTTAAGAGTCAATATTTTATTGACTGGTAAAAACGTTAGTGTAAAGGTAATTTAGCGATGTCACGCATAACCTAAATTCTGATTGGTTCGTAGAAGGTAGTTTTCTAGAAGGATTAAATTGTTTTTAAGTCGCAATATAGTTTAAATTGGTTTTTCCTTTTTCTGTTTTGCTCAGTCAGAAGCTATATAATAGGATGTATTTCTGTATTTGGCATTCCTAGCATAGTTTGTCAGCCTGAGAGGTCATAAACGAATTTGGTTCATTTTGTGTGAGGATATTCTACATCAGTGATATATATCATCATACAGTACATTCTGGATTAAGTACTGCTTCTTAAACTTTAATAATTATACAGCTCCGTGGAATTATTGGAAACATTTCTAGAACTTGTGATATTCCATATTCACAAGGACTATTTGGAATTTATAACACTTGGATATAACTGATTCTTGTTAGTACAGCAGTACATTGAAGGTTTCATTCGGAACCTACTTCATTCGGAATATTTGGATTAACTTCCGGATCAGTGAACTTTAGAACAATTTAGGACTTTTAAGGATATTCTATAATGTAAGTTATTTAAAACTTCTTTATTTGTTGAAATATTTTAATATTTTAGAAAAATAAATATTTGTATTTTAAATCTTGAAAGCTTGTTTGAGTATTTTCTTTTGTTACATTACGCCTAGTCGTAACAACTGTAGACAAAAGTGTTTTGATAAATTATTTTGAGTAAAAAAAATCTATCATTCAGACGAAAACATGACGATACTATTTCAGCAATCTATTTCAGATTGCAAAGTTAGGCTAGACTATGTTGTTGTTAGTAATGGCATATTTCTGTTGCCTAATGATAATGGCATATTTCTGTTGCCTAATGATAATGGCATATTTCTATTGCCTAATGATATGGTTTTGAAAATGGATAGCATTGTTGGATATAACAGTAGCTTTAAAAAAAATTGTCTTCAAGCTTTCAACTAGGACTGAACATTGCTATAAATACCAACGTTGCAAAAGTTTTGATTGATTCCAATAGCTGATAAACAGTCTGTAACAATTCATGAAAATATAGAGAATGAAGTAAAGGAATATTATGTGGATAAGACCTTTATAGACATGAAAGGCAAAAATGGTATTAATCTCGTAAATTCAACTGCACGTGCTTTAAAAGACGAAATCATGACACAAACATTCAGTTATATTGGTGTTGTTGGTTGTACGAGCTAGCCTAGTTTACTTTTTAAAATAGCTTATGAATTCCAAACTGTGTTTTGTTGCGGTGTCTACCCTTTTGATGAAAATTGCAAATAACAAGAGAACTAGTGCTAGGATAAGTAAAATGACGTGATCAACTAAGAACGAAAGAACCGCTGCAGCTGTTTCAAACGTAGCTTATTACATTGCCAATAATGACAGGCAATGCAACTGCTGCTTGTTTGGATAACTAAAAATCATTAATTTGTAATATTTTTCGAGCTATTTTTATTTTATTTAAAAATAAATATTCATTTGGGGTAGGAGGAAAATTAGGCTGAGTAGAAGAAGTAGTAGCGGGAGGAGGAGGAGCAGGTGGAGCAGGGGTAGGAAAACCCCTTTTCATAACACTTACTATAAAGTTCTTGCAATCATACCTATAGTTGTAATAATGGTGAAAATTGTTACGGCTTTCTCGTAAATAATCTTGTTAGCCTTTCACCCAATGGTAAATTTTCTCTAACGTTTGAAATGATTTTGTATTAGTGATTCTAAAGGTAGATTCTAGATCTGTCAAATGGCAAACTTTCTGTGCCTTTCTGTGCCTTTTTACTTTCAACGTATTTCAACAGTTCTTGCAACTGAACTTTTTTGGCTGCAACTGGTTCTTTGCTATTGTCTCTTTTAATCTCCTCGATCTGTTTGTCATACGTTTAAACTATTCAGCAACTGTAACAGCATTTTTACTTTATTTCTCTTTCTCCTCGCGGATCAAATAATATTCGCACTTCAAGTGGAATTTCTCCGTACTGAACTCTTTCGTACTAATCATATATTACAGTCTCTGCTTCTCTTACTTGCTGGCCAAATGGTTCATTTGTACTAATAGCCCAAATCTCTATTTCCTTAGAACTCTTATTGGCTGTCTTTGTGCAATAGAAAGTTCTAAAGGTTTAGTAAGGTTCTGCCAAGAGATTTTTCATTTGATGGTGTCCATTTATCTCCTCTTTTGTCTGGCCTAATTCATGATACTATACATTTACTTTCAAGAGAGTCGTTACGTAAATTACGGTTAATACATTAAGTGTGTACTTGCGTACCTATTAGGTATACTGTTACTTGCCGATAAAAATACCATACTTCAGTAACCTTTTCAAATATAAGGGTCAATAATGAAGATAGAAGTTCCAAAATGCAATTTAAACCCTTTGGAAGTGTTCCTCATCTCCAAGGAAAATTTCAGTATGAATGAGGCATATAAAAAAGGATCGAAACAATGTAAATATAAAGAGCTTGATACAGTTTTCCGATCTAAGAGCAAATTGCAAATTTGCATATAAAAAATCAATTATTATCGCCCATTTCTGAAAGTTAAACTTTATGGAAAACAATATAAAAGTGTAATTTATTCCAACACTTTTAAATAAAACGAACTCTATGTTGCTAAAAACAAACAAGCAAATAAATGGATAGAAAATAGCGATAGATAGATAGGTAGGTGTGTGGTTTATACACATGTATATTTCTTTGTAAAGAATATTTGTCCTCATGCTGTTTTGAAGGAAGATCCGTAATTATTAGATGCACACTAATCTTACAAATTCGTTTTTTCTAAATCTGCCAATTATGGAGTTGAATCATTGATAAAATCCTTCAAAGTGATCAAATGATTGCTATTAATATGTTTGTCAAATTGCAACAGATATGCTTCAATTGCCAGATTCGGTTAATAATAATAATAATAATAATAATAATAATAATAACATTTATTCATATTAAAACATGTCGGCAGGTAATAATTGCACATTAGTGTAAATTGGTATCATTATCATAAACATTAATCTATTTGTTAAGTATTCTAAAGAACTGTTAGTATTATTTTATTAATTGTCTCGTTAAGTAATAAATCAGGAAATGCAGTAATGTTTGAGAGGCACCACAAAATCGTATGAAGCACATATTAGCTGAAGGATTATAAAAGAGAACGGTAAAATGATTTGTATTTTGCTTTTTTATGTTTACAAACTTTGTGAAATCTTGATTGAGAGAGCAATACTAAAGAAAATCTTGAAAATCCATTGATAATTCTGAATATTATACTTAAATGACTTTTAAAATTTTAATTTTGAGTGAACTAAATGCTTCAAACAGTGAATGGCCTCTACTTGAAAGGAATACCGACGGGATATTGTCCACAAAGAATGTGACATTCTGAGATGCGTTGTTTACGAGCTTTTTTCTAACTTGAAAGGATAAAAAGGAGATAATGTGAGTGATCTTCAGCTGGTAAATGATATTGCTATATACTGGGAGAAAAATTGTGGACAAACAGACATTTTGTAGTTGCTCTTTTCGTTTGCGTTTTGTTGGATTTTTGTTTTGTTTTGTTTTTGTTTTTAAATTTGCTGCTCCGTTCATCTCCTCTCTATATAATCGTCACATTGGCCACCATACAAAGATGTAAAGAAAAACGATGATGGGGTAGCTGATGTAATTTCTTCTCTTCTGTTGCTTCTGCTTGTTTTGCATTATTCTTTTAAATCATTTTTACTCCCAAGATCTGAGCGACTGTGGATCTAATAACAATAATAACAATCACTAGATTTAAACAGTTGATACAGTGACTAATAACGCTCAGTCATAGAGGTGTGTTCTCAGCTGGGCGCTCAGTGTGATTACCGACGCGGCAAATCTGTCGAACTTGAACAATTTAACAGTAAATATCGGATGAGCCATTAACTGAAAGGTCCTTTGATCATACACTATTGATGAAAGAATTGATAATGTTTATTAATATTTTCGCCTGAAAAGGAGCTACATTTTCTGACCTCACTTGTGTTGGTCCCCTAAATAATTGCATGTGGATCAAATAAATGTTCATGTTTATAAATAAGCAGTTAGATCTTGTCTCCAGCTATTAAATAGTCCTAAAAAGTGTAATTTGTAACGCTTCGCACAGTGTATGGTAAATCTTCAGTTCTTAGTGTTAATGGACTATTGCACCAATAAGCAAAATGGACAACATCATTTCCTTTTGTTTGGAGGGGGGGGGGTAGGGGAAGGGAGATGAATATGTTCATACTCGAATTATAATTTGCAAAGTGAATTGCCTTACAATGTTCTGTTAAATAACGTTTTAAATAAATAGTAATTGCATGCTTCCATGAAAAACTAATAAAATAGTCTGCAAACAGGCAAAAATATAGAATCATTTGATTCTTTACATTCCTGTTTCTTGTAACGCCAAAAAGTCCAAATATTGACATTGGTATACGTGGCATAGGAATTATCGAGGAGAGACAGATTACTCTGCCTTTATAGATGGAGACTCAAGATTGTTGTCACTGATTAGCATTCCCATGCTATAAAATACCTTGAATAACAAAATCTGGTTTACTCGAATAAACATTCAATATCTTTAATAACAGTCTCGTAATACATCATCCTGGCTTTGTTATACAACGGCTTGTTCATTTATTGAGTAAACAATTTCATAAATGTTGTACTGGCAGCGGAAGAGGCACCAAATTTCTCTACCTAGGAGTCAGGTATATAAAGTTGTTTTACATGAAATTGAGAAAGGTACAAATATTAAACATGGCAAGGAAGAATCCATATTGACTAAACTGTGAGCGTTAGATCACTCATGATGGCTTTCTTATAGCTCATATTCTAGTATTAGTCTGGAGAAGAAAAGGATATAAGGGGGAAGAAAATAATTAAATTTATATTAATTTTTTTTATCTCAGTGCTAAGGTTAAAAGTGTGTTCTTTTTCTTCTTAATGTGGTATAAAAATTCGTTAAGTTTCATACCTAAGCATGTCTAAAAACATCCCACTTTTTGGTTTATTCTTACTGTCTTAGTGAAATCATGTTATTGTTATATACAATCAGAGAACCTACGTGATTATCCTTACTTGGCACCTTAAGATCATAATGCATTAGGTATCCATGTATTCGTTTGGTTTTGTCATCCAACTCCTTTTTGTATTTATCGAGTTCCTGTTTTAATTCATTCATTTTAACAGTCAATGAAAGACACTTTATACCCATTTCTGTGCTCAATTCAGTTTGGAATATCTCTATGCTTTAGTTTAAATTGAATCAATGCTGCAACTTAATGCGAGAGTCTTTTTATTCATTTCAGTTGTAAATACATCAGTTTCCTTCTAAACGATTAAAATCTTTTCACAAGTGTTTTAATCTTTTGTCTAATTCGTCAATACTTCCTTGTGTCACACAGATATTATCAATCAGTTCTAGATCAACATATTCTTTTCTGTCTGTATCTGATTGTTATATTGCAGCAATAGGCCCATCTTTGAGAGCTGGTAAAATCTGATCGTTGAACATTTTGAGTTTATCGTTTAAATCAGTAGTTGTTAAATCGTCATTTTCACAGTTATGATCATACTTTCATTCAAATATATTTTGTTATTATTGTCCTGGATCCTTTTGGTTATTTCGGTTAAATCATTCTTCTTTTTTAACTGCGACAAAGTAGTAGCGTTTGCAGTGGTTTTGTTATTCGATTTATTAATGCTGGTGATAAAATCATTAATTAGCTTTTAATTTCTGGATCTTTTGTTGGATTTAATTATTTAAGTCTTTCTGTAATTTTGGTTGGATATCATTATTTAAGTCTTTCTGTAATTGTTTCAGTTGATATTCTGAAGCGTTATGGTCTTCCAGAGATTTCTTTATTTTTCCAGTGCCACTTCCTAATTCGGCTTTCTCACTGTTTATACATTGTTCAATAGAGTGGAATTATCGTTGAAATATTTGGTATTTCACCTGCAATTTCTCTTACAGTATGCACTCACTTAGCGACACTTGGGTGTAAGAATAAACTTTGTCTCCTTCTAACACGCTCCATCCCTTTCTACTGATTGCATTTAATTTTACTTTTAAAAAGATAATTTAGTCATTCATAAATAGCATTGTAATTGTAATCGTTGAAATTATATTCGATTGTGTTTGTTTCTAATTTATGTTGCCCAGTTCTATGTTGGCGTTGTTATCGTCAAATTAATTTTATTTATAGATACATGCACATTGTAATAAGTGAAACATTTTGGGGGACACAGTAGTAGTTCGTACGAGCGCATAATCAGGATAATCAAACTCCGGATAGTCGACGTTTGCTGTAGTGATATTTCAAGCACACAATATCAACACTTTCTTCAGTGTCGCTATGTGCCGTAATTTTATCTCTAACATTGTTATGTTTTTTTTTTACAATGTTGCAAAAACCATCATAACTTAAAACAGTGTTTGTTTCGTTTTTGCCTCTGATATAATAAAATACGTTTTTCGCTTTCATATCATTTGAAGCATTCTTACAGCCAACAACAAAATCTAATCTCTGCAAAGAACTTTATAGTTCACCATTTCTACCTTCTATCATAATTTATCTAGCTTACATTAGAACTGCTACAAATCAGGCAACTAAGATGTATATTTACGATGTATCCTTTAACATGTTTTGCACTTACTTTGTTTCCTCCGTTATCATGATAGAGTTTCTGTGCGCTGTAAGCTTCTTCCAAATTTCTTTCTCCTTTAACTTCTTTTGCTCATGAAATAAACGTATCCTTAGCTCCTTGTTCTCTTGAACATCTGTTCTGTGTATTTTCTTCCTGATTGCATTCTTTATCACCTTGTATATGTTGTACTCTGTAGCTATCAAATGAAATTTCTCATGATTGATTTCATTATCAATTATTGACTTACGTATCAAAACGCCAATACTTTTCAAGTATTCAGCATACTAATGGCAGACGTCACTCTCTCATAGTGGTTTAAAACTTTATTGTTTATCAACTTTTACTTGAGAGTTTGTGTAACACTCCTCATTCAAGTTGTGCCTAACCCGCCAAAACCAGAAAGAAGATAAATCCCGTAGTTATACCCGCAACTCCTACACTTGCAGTTGCTATATTTATTCCACAAAACAGTCCTCATGCTAACTTCTACCCAATCTGAAAACGTATATGCTGTTTTGTTTTTCTTTCTGGCACCTCTGTACTGTTTGATCTATTCAATCAAAGCATTCATAATTTGGCTGATCTTTTACAACCTGAAAATAATATCGTTATCTGTCGGAAGTGTTGGATACAAAGGTGGTACAGTTGATATTTTTCTCTCCCATTTACATAAATAAAACAGACAGCTAAGCCTTAGGATTTGAAACAAATTTATCAGGATTTTAGCTGATTGGGTATGTGTTTCAATTTAACAGTTTTCTTCCGTTTGTTATTCAACATTGAAAGGATATCCTTAGGTACACTAGTACTCATATTGTAGCTGGAGCAATTTGTATTGCTTTATTAGTGTTTCTGGTAGGATCCCGTGTACTGTCATGTAGTCAATTGTTCACTGACTCAGTGAAATTGGAATAATAAACTTTATCTTTTCCAAAAGCATGCTGCTACCGACTATAAGCGCTGAATTAATAGTTACATGGTTAATAGTGCTAATTATGCTGTTTGTCTCATTTGCAAATTATGAATGAAATTTCACAACATTTTTTAAATTGAATTTGGTTGTTCGTTGTTACAGTAACTAATGTGACTGGTTGTTTTGATGTGTTTTATCAGGCATAACAACCTTGAAAATGCTACTAACTGTGCATTTTGCATACATCAATACCAGACCTAAAACAGCAATACCATCCGCTGTCCAGTAATATATTTTGTTTGAGATTCGTCAACTTGTATCATTTCATTCATCTTATAATACTACAGCCATTTCCTGCTCCAGTTTTAACCTCTTTGTTTTAATCTTTTAAATTCTTGTGAACATTTCCTAAGTTGTCTACCAAGTTCAGTTCTACACAAATCCTTCTTCACTTGTGAAGTTACCTTCTCTGGTGATTTGTCAACCTAACTTTCTTCCTTGGTTTTATCTTGGTCATCGTCCATTTTAAAAAAAATGATATTATCATGTGATAATTATTGCAAGGTTACTTGCAAATTCATCTACATCATGTTTTAAGTAATATTTACATCGACTTAAATTCGTCTTACAATTATGTTGAAATTAACAGTAGCAAAATGTTAACTGTTGAAAGTTCATTGAAAATAAAATAGCAAAATTGAATTGTGGATATTAAAAGGTGCTCAAAATGACAAAATTTATTTTAATAAAAGTAATGGTTGCTGCAAACCCTGTATGAATGCGACAGATTGGAGAGAGCAAAGAAATGAGTTGAAAAATTGGAGAGAAGAACGCAGATAACACAGAAATGATTATATGAATGAATACAGAAAACAAAGATACCACAATGATGAAAGTTTTGGGATAATTCCCAAGGAAAGAGTTAAAAATGTACAGGCATTGAAACAGAATATAGGGTTATATCCAGCTTCGAAATTAATCTGATTTCCATCTATTGATTTTTTATCACAGATGGATGAATATTTAGCAAAACAGAAGGATGCTGTTGATGATGGTTTAGATATAGACGACTTCATTCCTTGTTATTCTTTTGACATATTTGATCCTGAACATCAGGAAAAATGTGTTCACTGGTCAAGCACAATATATATGATGCTAGTAAAATAAAATGGTCAATCATAAACAGCTTACTAAAGAGAAAATAGAATAGCACAAAAGAAAAGTCGAATCTTCCAAAACTGCCACCTTTATCACTTATGAGATTTTAATTACATGTTTTAGTCTGTTTTGTCTATTATGTTGTTTTCCTTAAAGTCTTGACTTTGTAATAGACAGATACTCCAGTAATAACAACAGTTGTTACATTTTCGGTCAGTAAAAAAATGCATGAATTACAAAGCATCCAGTGCACATTTATTTAGGAGTAAATTCTTTGTTTTGCTTTTACTGTGTTGACTTTTTAAAATTAATGCGCTTTAATATTGTGAAGCTAGAACTCAGTTCAGATAGAAGTAACCTATACATTAATGATAGAAACTCAGTGAAATATCTAATACCATTGGTGTGATATAATCTTCTTTCACCTCTGCAATTCATGCACATCATTAATGGATAGCAATTTACTCATCAAAGCTCTTACTGCTACGATAACAACATCTGACAATATCTTTGTTAATTTGGCTGATCTTACATTTACAAAGATTTCATATGTTTTCCTGATTGCTTTTCGTCCATTTGTTCCAAATCCTTGTCAGCTAAAGTTTAACTAGTTATCTCTTTGTGTGTCGCATTTGTTATTCTTTTTTTTCAACTCTTGTTTGTATTCTTCAATTTCATGGGAAATAAAGCTTGTTATCGTCTGTGAATCCCATTTCTTTTATGAACCATTTAAATAGCGCAAAAATGGAAAATAATGGTGGAGAAGATTTTGATCATACATTTCAACAACCTGTTCACGACAAAGATTGCTATGAGCAACATACTACGGGTGCAATCATTGATGATCCAATGACTGATATTAATTTATTTAATGAAGAATTTGAAACTCCTCAACAAACTCCTGTATCTACAACTTTAGTGGATCAATACAAAAATTTTTTTTATTAAACACGATGGTGTGAATTTGGAATGAGTTTAAAATACAACGTGCGGTGGGTAAGGCACTTATAGGCATCGCCTGTTACCTGATACATGCTTGTGTCTCGAAATATTGAATACATGAATATCAATCAATCAATCAAAATAATATAATTA
This sequence comes from Margaritifera margaritifera, assembly GCA_029931535.1. Lineage (NCBI taxonomy): Eukaryota > Metazoa > Mollusca > Bivalvia > Unionida > Margaritiferidae > Margaritifera > Margaritifera margaritifera. Next base: position 606,844 of record JAQPZY010001407.1, on the reverse strand, counting down.
GGGTTTTTGGAACTAGCAGATGTGGAGACAGTTTAACAACGTGTATGGGTTTTCACAATTGCAATTTCCATTAGTATTCATGTAGTAAAGAGTAAAAAGTAGAAAGAGTAGGTGTGGTCCAAAACTTTAGACAAGAATGGACCTGTGCAGATAGATAGATAGATAGATAGATAGATAGATAGATAGATAGATAGATAGATAGATAGATAGATAGATAGATAGATAGATAGATAGATAGATAGATAGATAGATAGATAGATGTTTGTTTGTTTACACATATATTCATTCTTGAGCATTAAGTCTCGACATGTATTTTAGAAAAAGCTTAAGTTATAGACGCACTATAATCTAACAAATTTCAATCAAATCAGTTGGCCACTTAGAGTCTAATTTTCCTATAATGCCAATCAACATACAGGCTCAATAATATGTCTACGCATGTCTTTGTCCATCTAAAACAGAAGTCTTTCAAATAGATTATTTCATCAATCCGCATTATACATTCTTTTTATAAATGAATATGTTCTTTTATTTTCCTGTGTTTACAGAGCTGTACCACTTTTAATAGGTATAAATCTTAACATGTCATAATTTGGATATCGTTCATGTATTTGTTCGTTAATATTTATTTGCTAATGAGATGTTGTAATTTTAGTAAAGGAACATGCGAAATGCACCAAAGTTTGTGGTCGCCTAATGCTCAAAACAAATTGAGGTTTTTCAAAAGTCTAGTTGAATTGATGATTAATTCTTTTGAAGGAGAAGGTAATGTTCCTCAACATATATAATTATCATATTATAAATATTAATAATTCTCAAATTAATTGAAATAGTCTAAATACTTGGCGTGTCTTTAAATGCTGTGAAAGGTGAAACGTGTAAAGGTAAGTGGTATTTGATGAATATGACTTTCTACACGTTGCATACACATCATTAAAATACCTATGCTTAGATATATCACTTTATCAGCCTTAAGTTCATAAAATCTACAGTCAACAAAGAGATCAATATATTTCATTTCCAAAGGCAGCGATGTTATGCAACGATTCAGTATGGTATGAATACACAGAATAATATACCCTATCATGAGACGTATAGTTGTATCCTACCTTCTCTTGGCACAAACATTGTATCCTACCTTCTCTTGGCATAAACATTGTACCCTACCCTCTCTTGGCATAAATACTGTACCCTACCTTCTCTTGGCATAAACATTGTACCATACCTTCCCTTGGCATAACATTGTACAATACCTTCTCTTGGCATAAACATTGTTCCTTACATTCTCTTGGCATAAACATTGCACCCTAGCTTCCCTTGGCATAAACATTGCTCCCTACCTTCTCTTGGCATAAACATTGTACCCTACCCTCTCTTGACATAAATACTGTACCTTACCTTCTCTTGGCATACTATTGTACAATACCTTCTCTTGGCATAAACATTGTACCCTACCTTCCCTTGGCATAAACATTGTACCCTACCTTCCCTTGGCATAAACATTGCTTCCTACCTTCCCTTGGCATACACTTTGTACCCTACAATGCTTGCATTCTCAAAAATCATACACTATCACAAATAACACCATCCTCCCACTCCTACCCTGCTAATGGAGATCTTAAGCATAAGAATGTCCCGTTATGTGGAGTTTTCTTATCCAAAAGTAAATTAATTGTTTGTGGTATATATTGCTCGGGTAAATAATGCACCTATGGGGTTCAACAGAGTTGGAGTTACGAAGAAGCCGCATGAAGTATACATTACTTCAAGCTTTAACAAGAGGCCAAACTAGGCCTTATGTCGTTTACCGGCCTTAAATAACTGAACAGTTGACAATTTCAGGAAGCCGGCTTATCTAGTATTGTTAGAACACAGCCTATATAAATTATCTCTCCAACCTTATATCATGTCAGTTGTATTTTGTTTTCATTGTAGTCTCAAAACAATTCCCCCTAAAGATAAAGATATAATTAATATTGGATATTAAGAGTTTGCTCATGAATCGAAACCATCAGTGATAATATAATACTATTAACCACGTTTTATCAAAAGTGGATGAGAATTATAGTCTCTAGAGTAGCAACAAGATCTGCCAATAAGATGCAAGGTCATCTCATGAGCATATCTCTCTTATTATAGAATATCTGAGACCAGACGATATAAGCTTATTTACCAAGTTTTATCAAAGTCAGACTGAAATTCGGTCTCTAGAATGGTAACAAGCTCATCCAATCAGATACAAGAGTACCTCATAAATATGCGTAAATCTTGCTCATAATAAACTCCTCATCTTTACGATATTAAACCATTTGACAAGTTTGATCAAAAGCTGACCAGCAATAGAGTCGTTAGAGTGTTGTCAAGTTCAGCAAGAGTGTTGTCAAGCTCAGATGCAAGACCGCCTCATTAATATTGATGGATCTCGCTAATTCTAAAAATATGTCCGAGATCTTAATGATATAAGCTTTTATTCCAAGTTTTATTAAAATTGTACCAAAAATATATGTCTTTCAGAGTGGCAATATGCTCTTTCAATCGGTATAAGCCTATATTCCAAGTTTAATCAACGTCGGATCAGAAATATATCCAAGTGTGGTACAAGCCATTGTTGACGAACGCATGACGCATGGCGCACGACAGATACAGGGCAATACAATAACATCATTTGGTCTTGCGGCCAGGAGTAAATGATTGTATTTTTGGAGTTTAAAGGAAAACGAACTCTAATTTTCATTTGTACCTTAAATTAATATACTCTGCAATGAAAATATATACCAACATTTTATTTAAATCTACTGCTCCGTGTTAAAGATGTGGCTGACAAATTTCAAACATTTGCGTCTATATTCTGTGCTACTAGAGTCGCCATAATGGATGAAGTTGTGACGTCACAAAGCCAAATCAAATCTATCGCCCATACATTCGCCTACCGACTCGCCGGAAATTAAGTTTGTTTTGGAATTCTTTTAAAAAATTTTTACTCAGAACAACGGTGTTAGACTATACAGTAAATAATAAAGATGAATTCAGACTTTGGAGAGAACACGATGAAACAGTTTATAAGGGTTTGTAGAACCTACTCCGGAAACCAGAGTTTTCACTACGGCAAAATAACTCTTACTGATTCGTTATGCAAACTCAAATATTATCAAAATACTGCTAAGATGCGTATTTTTACTATAATTGCAACTGCATTAGTTGGTAAATTTAACGAGGATTTCAAATGGTCAGAATCAAACCATGTCATCGGGTTGAATTCGGTCATTTCCTCTCGATTTAACCCTTTTTGAAAACGTGAAAGATGACATGGGTTGCAAAGATTTGGGGAAAGAAGCCATTGTTTAAATTGTTTAATCTTACATTTATGATTGAACATCATATTTATTTTTGAGAGGGTACAAATCCTGTATACCACGAAATGTACAGATAACTTGTCAGGCTACTCGAGCGCTGACCAATAGTTGACAAGGAAAACGTTGTCATCTGATTGATGCAATAATCTATTTCTTTGATCTTGTCCTCGTGTGTAAACGCGATGAATCGGTGAATATCTCGCTAAAAAAACGCACTATAAGAATTGAAACAAATGGCAACTTCATATTGTTGTCACTTTGATATTCAAATATTTCAAAATTGAAATTGTTTGCAATTTCATTTCTAGATATATAAAGGAGTCACTCTCACATAGTTTTCTTTTAAAGATATATATATATATATATATATATATATATATATATATATATATATATATATATATATATATATATATATATATATATATATAAGATTGATTATTTCCTTCCTGCTCAATAATGTTCAAGCAATTGATAAGAACAATCAAGACAATTATCTTGGCCCAGTCAAAAGAAGGTGTGTTATCTCAAGAGACCGCCTCTATGCCGATGCAGTAAATATGTCGAATTCAAATTTACTTACAATAAATGTCGGAAAGTTGTTAATTTAAGAATGCTTTGATCAGAAACTATTGACAATAAATGTGACGTTTAATTAAATAAAACTTCCATATAAAAGACGCTACAGTTTCAGCGTTCAATTTTACCGTTGCCATTAGTATTTATCCGCAGATCTAATAAATTTTTTCGTGCTTAAATAAATAAATAAGCATTTTAAATCTTTTCTTCAAAAATTGAAAGAACAAACTGTGTCTTTTCAGCACATCCCACCAATATCGGTAATTCTTCAAATTAGGCATCTCCTTGATGTCACGGAATTGTATTAATCCCTTTTATTTATTAAATACATGTACTCGGGTTTCGTTTTCGTGTACAACGATACCCGAGGGTGAGTTATGTATATTGTACAATATTTCGAAACAGTGAGTTCGGTTCACCCTATGCCGCACGTGCGAAGTGCTTTCGATGGGAAAAACCGAATACATCAAGCGCAGGGACGATGTAGGGCTGCATCGTCTGTGTATAAATGCCTCACCGTAAGACTAAATCTTTACATTACGGAACGTCTTGTCAGTGAGCAGTCTACTTAAGGATTTGCACGTCTTCAGCTGTAGAGGTATGTAAATTATTTATCAATTTCTGATGTATATTTTCTATGTAGCTTCGGCTTGAGTAGTACAATGTAAATATTTTCTATTCTTGTTTGTGACTTAATAAGAGCTTTATATTAGCAATCTAAAGTGGCATTTTTAGGAAACGTTTAGTACCATAAGATTCTTATCGGACACGTGTAGGTTCACTTCTGAACTTGTTTATTGCTTTGTAATGTTGTGCCGATAATGTCATTTGTATAACTTACCGTATATAACGTCAATACGTGTTATAGTATATGCCCGTGTCAATCATAATACACGGTGTTAGATTTGTTTTCAGCTGATCAGAGTCGACGAGATCCCAGCTATAGAGCTGACCATAGAAGTTTACCATAGCAGCTGTAGAGCTGAATTAACAGTGTGTTGCTTGAGTAGCAGGTGATCGGGCGTTGCTGACCGATTGGTGGGCGCTGATCGCTTGATTGACCAAGGAACTGAACGGTGGTCGGAGACTACCTGTAATGCTGACTGCTTGATTGACCAGTGTGACTGATAGCCAAGTGTGCCAGTGACGGAGTGTTTTGTGTTACTCCATACATGTGATTTTTTTAGCCTTGGGCTAATTTTGGGGTTTGTGATACCCAGTGGTTTGGGATTGTAAAGATATTTTGTGATATCTATCCCATTGTTTTCATCATTTTATTATTTGAATAAAATACCAGTATACATTTTTACTATATGAGTAAAATACATCATTTTTACTATTTGAGTAAAACACATCATTCTTTTCGTCGTCTGAAATTACTGTGAATCATTAACCTTTGTCCTTGCACTGTGTAAGGTTATTTATTTGTATTCATATTTGGGTTACATTATTAGGTTCGTGCGAATTATGTTAATTTGTCCAATATTTGGACCTTATACACGCACGTATTAATCATAACCTTTTTTTCCATTCAAGTCATTCATCAATAAATATTGCATTTGTATCACCATCAAAAGTGTTCTGTTATAAATCCGAAATCCAACCCGGTTATCTTGTTACACTTGAATTCTAGGGAAAAAATATGGAGGTGTTCATACAAAAATAACAGAAAAATTAATTGCCTTGCAGTTGTCAGACATTTAAGAAATTAAAGAAAACCAAATAATTATATGGTCTGTGAAGGGTCAACAAAGATGCTAAATATAACATTATTTGACTCTCTCCACATTTCATTTAGTAGCGCCGAAGAGTCCAAACATTCGTGCATTACATAAATGACATTAATTATTACGGAGAGACCGCAATTAACACCTTTCTGGATTGAGACTCAACATTGCTGTCACTGAATAACGACGTATAATTTGCTTTCATGTAACTTTTATATCTGATAAGTGACTCTTATAATAGCTCTCTTGCTTTGTCACATTACTGATTGTTCATTTATTGAGTAAACATTTCAAAAAGTCTTCACTATGTCACAGGGTGAAACGTGCACTTTTTCACACATTAGTCAACTTTTTCTAAGGCTATTCTAAAAAGAAAATTAAAATATTAAAACTTAAGAAGTAAAAAAAGTGCACTTATTGGAGTGATTGCTGGGTTACTCGCTATGACTTTAGGATCTTGCACATTATATGTATATCTGGGGACAAAAGAGAATAAAAACAATTTATACAAAATATGTTATATTTCTTATTCCAGTAAGTGTGGGATACGTGTGCTATTCTTCTGTAAATATTAATAATAGGTTTGTTAGTTTCCAATTTTTCGTTCACTTTCACTGCTGTGAGAAGACCAGTTTCCTTTGTAGCAATGTAGCAATCTATTGTTGTAACTACAATTCAGAATTTATATTCTTAAATAATTATTTAAAGAAAAGGACTCCATCACAATAATTAGCCTACATAAGCATAAAGGTCGTATAAGACTTATGACGTAATGAACTAGATGAATCAATGGGATGCCATTTTGATCTTGTCTAGAGATTCAAAGCGGTGAAATTTGCTAGGCAACCTCGGACCCAAAAGAACTAATAATAATGTTACTATTATGTCATTTCCGGTATAAGCAAACCAGAAACTTTTAATTAGAAAAGGTGATTGACTAAGTTTGTATCCCTTTAGACCTTTGGTTTTGATGATGAATTAAATCTTCTAGACTGAAAGTTTTGCTTTAGGACTAATTATTTATTGCCAATAACATGCTACCATTTAACACCAAGATTGTATTCGATTGATTTTCAAACATTCTATGACAACAGTTTTAGAGAATTTTCGAGCAAACCAAATGTTTATCCCAATCGGAAACAGTGGTCTAGCCCCGTCTATCCGTATGTTAAAGTACCGGATAAG
>JAQPZY010000125.1:0-49069 GCA_029931535.1 Margaritifera margaritifera | reverse complement strand
GAGTATAAAGAGAAAGAGAGAGTATTGATCGATAGATAATAGTAACCAAACAATGGCACTCAGACAGCTCATACAGAGTTAGATTAACCGAATACACAGTGCCATCATTTGAACAACAATAATCTGCTTTTTTATTATTTCAAATGTTCCTCTTACAAATAACGATTCTGTATCAGACGATACCATTAAACCGTAATAATTTTATCGTAAGAAATATTTTCAGGACGGAGTCAGGCTGCTCCTTGAGCAGTTCCTTGATGGAGTACCCTTCTTTACAAGCAAATAGACAGATATCAGTTCTACAACTTGTCAGTTCCCCTCAAAATAGTTGCAAAGTGTCACTCAAAGAATACAGACAACTGAATGTTCCGTGTCTGTTTTCAGTGGAGGAACTATTTCTGGTGGAGCTATCTGTATAAATTATAGCTCCTTCAAAGAAAATAAAATTATAAGGCATTATCCTTTGCAAGCTCTGCTTCTAGTGAAAGTTACCAAAAAAAGTAGACACATCTAATATTTAAATGGCTTGCCAGATGTCTGTGAATATTTTGTTTTCTTAAAAAAACTTAATTTGTTAGTATTTCAATTTTTTCAATGAATTAAAATGTTTTAGATATTTATAATATTACTTTATTTTGATATCGGTCCAGTGTTGATATATCGTAATACATAACGTGGTGAGAAGATAAGTCAATCAATACAATTATCATTTATTAAAGTGTTTCCGCATTGGCAGACTTCCACTTAAAAGAAGTTTCTGCATGAAAGAGTACAGTATTTGCCTCATGGAGATCTTTTTATCCTGTGCTATATTTGTTCCGAAATTTAATAGCTTTATCTTACTTACTCTTTCTTGTCATTGATTTACATCTACGCCAAGACGTGATTGGAAGCTTGTGCGTTTAAGCGATGTGAGAAAACTCTATAATATATTAGACTTGACTTTTCTGGCCATACAATTGTTTTTTCTTTTCTTTTTCCTTCAAACTTTCTAAAGTTTAGACGACTCTGATTACACCACGGTTTTGAAGTTATTTTGTATACGGACGCATCTGTATTTTTCCGAACACTGAAGGCAAATACCCCACCGCATAAAATAAATAATTTTCCGCCATCCTATTGACCATTTACACATAGGAAATTATATAAAAGAATATATTGCATAGAACACTGTTATATCAGTGTTTCTTGAAAAAATGACATAATTATTGTACGAACAAACAAAGAATATACAAGTAACGTTGAATTTCGGTGGCTAATTCTTTTTTTATATTGGCGATAAACATTCCCAAAAGGTTTTTATTGATGTCTGACCCAACAGTAGGTGTACACGTTTCACTCGAGAGATTAATCTGACCTAAACAGAAACCAATCTATATGCTAGTTGCTTTTATGCATTTTCCTCTTTTGCTTCAAGGCATATTGCTACTGTCTTCAACTAGAAGTCTTATAATGTTTGTAACGAAGAGAATAATTGCTAAGTTCTTAGAAATTTAGAATCTAAGATCCAATAAACTAGATATAAGATACGTCTATAAATTAGGAAGAAATTATAAATAATTAACAAACTCTCTTGTTACCACCGCACAGACTACACGGTTACATTGAATCAGTTTTCAATGACTGAAAGTTGAAGTTTAGAATTTAATTACACCCATGGATTAAGTTTGAATACTGGAATTAGGGAAGTAAATGCCATTGCTCGAGCTACTTTTGAAAGACAAATGAATACACAAGAAGAAGGGAGAAACGGACATACTGTCCTAGATATAGTACCTAGTATCCAGGACGAACTTAAAACAAATGAACTATAATTGTACATGTACGAATACGATTTTGTTCTGACCTTAAACGAGAAAAACAAGCAGCTAAAAGAAGAAAACGAAAAGCTAAAATTAATTTCGATGTCTCTGAAGAAACATTTAATTCTTTGGAGAACCAAAGCGGTAGGAATAATTTAGTGTTTTGTGGGTTTCGATGTGTCAAATTGACCTGAACCTTCCATAGATTGTGAGAAACAAAACAAAGCATATATGAGGAGTGACCTTGACTTGGAACCGATTCAGTTCAGATTAAACGTGCGCACAGGGGAGATGGAAAAAGTAAAGCTTGTCCAACCATCGCGCAATTTAAGGATTGGAAGGATCGAGAATATGTTTATGCCAGAAGTCAAGATAAAACTAAAGAAACCGTGAAGAGGGGAAAAGGACTTGAATGAATACACACCGCGTGAGGCATGCCCTTGATAAAAAGATGGAGGTTAATTTAAGTTTTAACAAGCTGGTTATTGAAGGTATGCTTTTCTGTTTGATAGAGAGATTAATCAGTTGAAACCGCTAAACGAGAACAAACAATTAGTATTGACATATACAATAGAATGGTATACAAAACCGTAAAATCCCCTTATGACACGAAGTAACGTGGGCATCAAACACTTAGTGGCAACAATTTGCATGTGGGAGGCGGGCAAATGTGACTTTGAACGAACAGAGCGACAAAGACCCATTTTAAACAAATAAACTTTAGAGGCCATAGATTGCATGTCAAAGCCTGACTGACGGTAAACAAAGTGGAAAGCAAAGGATATGGATGGATTAAAAATACACTTTATTTATCTTGCTGGAATATTCATGGTCTGTAGGAATATTAAAATAATTATCAAATGAGTTCATATAATTCTAATTTTGACACATGTACCCTTTGTGAAAGCATTATATATATATATATATATATATATATATATATATATATATATATATATATATATATATATATATATATATAAACGACACTCCAACAGTTGGTCGAAGTGAGTAAAATCTCGTAAAATACCGGATATTTTAAGTCGCAAGTGCGAGATGACACTTTATTCTAATAAGATTCATCTGAATTCGAATCCTGTGAAAATTAAATTACACAGTAATTATACAGATACAACAGACAAATGTTAATTTATAAAAACAATAAGAAATATATATGTTTTTCTACGACCCAATGATTTCAACCTAACACAGCTGAAGACATACAGTGTTGTCTTACTAAAATCTGTATGGTGGGTGATTTCTTAATTTCAGCAGAAGATCGTTATTTTTGCACATCTTAGGCAAGATACCCAACATATTAAGCTGATGTATTTCAAGGAAACATATCACATGGTTTCGCTATGGTAACATCTGCCATGTTATGAAAGCACGGCCACTTCCTGTACAATTTTGGGTACAATCTGTTGTTTTAAGTTGATATATCGTCGCAAAAACAACGTTGTTAAAACAAATTTCTTTTCGTTATTACTCTCGAAGGAGCTTATCGATGGTCCGTTGAACAATTATTCCATAAAGTCTGGTGCTATACTTAGTCCTACAATGTAAAACATGAATCCTGATATTTATGACAGAGGCGAATCAAGGTCCTACTTCCAGCACAAGCGGCGCTGTGTAGCGTGTTCCCTTGTCGACTGACCGGGCAACTAGAAGCAACATATTTCACATACTTGGCAGCCCATATTGACACTGTTGCGCAGATCTATTTTTCCTCACGGAATAAAATCCTAGAACAATGAAGTGGATGCGTTTTCAGGACTCATGCTATTAATTATATGAAATAATGGGAACCAGGCTAGAAATGGATGAAGATAAATAGAGTACATTATGATTCTGGCTGGCCATAATTGGTTGAGAATCAAAAGTAAAATTTTAGTAAAAAGAATCTTTTGAGCTAATCCTATTTGTAACTGACAAAATAGAGACAATGTTTTATTGATGGAATTTGATTCCTTTTACATACTTGACTTTGGAACACTCATTGATGAAATTAGCATCTGATTCTTTAGGTGCGAATTGAAAACACATGTTTCAAACACAGGTAAATCAAAACAAATGCAAGGGACATATAGCTTTCTCCACACAGAAGTTTGCATCAACGATGGGCCTATATTGAAAAAATAGGTTTGATCATGAGAATTCCGAAATTTAAAGTTATTAAATGTTTGATATCGTGGTGTTTACATTGGTTTGCTATGGGAGCTGAATTAGTAACGTGAATCCTTCATGAAATGAAATAAAATTAATTGATCGTATATGCACTGTTGGGAAAAAAAATAGAAATGATAAACAAAAACTAATAAAAATGATAACAAATCGGAAGAAAGAAATCTTATTAAGGATCTAGAGCTTTTGAAAATGAATAAATCTGACTTACAGGAAATCATCCAAGTAAATATGAAAGACATCAGCCGCAAATATAGCGTATCCCCGCATCTTGAGCAGTGCCCCAGCAACAGTGCAGACCCATCCACCCACCCACCCACACATGCAAGAAAACCTGCAAAAGTTACATAAATCTTGTATGTATGCCACTGTTAATAATTTACATTTCGTGAATACTGCGTTTCGAGAAAGTAGTGTTCGACTTATTGGCTACTATATGGATTCACAAAGGTGGAGCAGACAATTTGTGCGACTTTACGCCCTGATGAACATTAAGGAATGACCATTTAATCTTCGGGGGAGGAGGGAAGGGGGCAGATGGGTCTGCAATTTTCTTTGGAGTCGGGATATTTTAACTATCATTTATTTAACTAATATAATGGATATAATATGGGGGTTTTGTTGCTATCAATCAGAGCAAAAATGTTTTTGTCAAGCTAGTTAAGAGCCGAATTTTTTTTTCTTGAAACAAAATCCCAGCCCCCCTCCCCCCCCCAAAAAAAAAAATAAATTAAACGGTCTGTCCCGAAACAGTATACATCAATTCGCACTGTCAAAAGATGTAAATGCAAACTTAAACATTTCTAATTATAATAAAGAAGAAAATAACATTCCGTAGAAATGTAGCAAAATTCAGCAATAGCGTTGTTTAGCAGTGGCCCTCGTGTGACGTCACGGATCAGTACCTCATATCCAAAAATAGAATGTAGCCCCAGTTTCGGACAAACAGTTTTACAATATGGCGTGTTAGTACCATTATCTAGATTATAAAATACCGTACTTTGAGAAATTTATAATTTAATTGCACACATTCTCAGGTGATGTTTAACCTAGAACATATACCAATATAATTATCACTTAATTATTATTCTAATTACTGCTTCATTATTTTGATTAAAAGTTAATTTGCTTTATTCTTTTTCTTTAAGTACGTTATTTTATTATTAAATCTGATTGATTGTTTTGTAAATACTTTTCTTGCTGCCTAACAACCTATGCATTAAGCTGGTCTGTTCTATTTGTCTTAAACACTATTTATAAACTTATTTTTGTGTTGGATGCAATATAATACTTATGTAAACAGACTCTTATTTTAAGATCCATTTCAGACTCGTTATATATTTTTCTGACTTTATTGTTTTATTGTACTTTCAACAATTTTAAAATTTGACTTCTTTCTCATTTGTAATAATAAAAATACATATTTATAAACGTTAGTAATTCTTTTCTATTAGATGCAACTGATGTTAACAGAAAATACAATAGCATGTGTAGAAATACTGGGTACGAAACACCCCGGTTACGAAAAGACAAAAATCTATGAACTAACAGAGTCTTTTAATCAGTACAGTCCCTTGAGTCATTGCGGTATTTTTGCAACATAATGACAATCAAATGATGAAGTAGCTTGTGCTCTAACATAGGGGAAACATTTTTCCTGTCAGTTAAAATCACGGGATTTTTTCTAGGGGCATGGGTTGTTTAAGATCAAATTTGATAGCGTTAGTTTGTTTTACTCTATTCAAAATGGGCACAGTTAAACAATTTTTATTATCAAAATGTACTTTATTCTTGTATATCACATCCAAAGATTTACAACTGAATCGTACAAAGATCCTATTATTATTATTATTATTATTATTATTTATCTTCATATATCTTTGCGGGGCAAAATAATTCATAGAGGCAGGAAACAGTCAGTCAATTTCCATAACAACATTGTTTCACAGCCATTATTTAATAGTCCCTCTTGGACAACACACAAAAGTAATCACTTAGAAAAAGATAAAAACAACAATAAAGTCGCACGGTACTAAATATATGGAAGAAGGGGAACCAGTGTATAAATGGGTGAAGATAAAATAGAGTATATATGGGTTTGGCTGGCCAAGTATGGTTGATAATGAAAATAAAAGTTTATTGAGAAGAATCTTTTGAGAGTTTATCCAAGTTGTAAGTGAAAAAAATTGAGACCCTGTTTTAGTGATGGAATTTCAGTCCTTTTACAGACCCGAGTTTGGAAAAACATTTCTGAAATTAGCACCTGACTCTTTGGTGCGGAATTGAAAGCACATGTTTCAAACATCAAGGATATGTCTATACTGATAAATATAGGTTTGATCATGAGCATTCAGAAATTTAAAGTTATTGAATTTTTTATAGCATGGTATTTGTATAGGTTTACAATGGGAGCTGAATTAGTACCATGAGTCCTGAACGCTATATCATCTGTTTGTCCGAAAACAATATGGCCGAAGGCGCAATGCCTTGTGGGTAAATTACATCATATGATATTTATAGAACATGAGGTGCTCGCTAAACAACGCTATTGATAGTATGAAGACTGTCTTTTCTTTACAACAAGTAACTGACAATACGTACTGTTGGACGGCGCGGCTAGTGGAGATCTTTTGAGGTACAGGCAACAGGAGAACCAGAATCCACTGGTCATTGATGGGACGAAAGGTATCTTGTGGCGGCGCGAGGGTTAGAGGCGTTAGGAGGCAATGTTCTTTAGTGGCGCCCCTACTTTGGCGCAGAGAACAGTTTTTATGTCAATAGCTAACCTCCAAACCCCCATCTAAGCCCCGGTTACAGCTGCACCCCCACAAAAAAAAACTCCCGACGGCGCTTTCCTTCGCCTGGTATCCGGGGGCAACCCCCCCTCCCCCCCCCCCCATTGCGCCGCCACTGAAGGAACTCTTGCACATGGCGGCATCATGGAGCTACTATGGGCACCAGACTGGTGTAAATCAAGTCAAGTTTGCATTTTTCCAGATGGAAAGTCTTTAGTCTCAACTCGTTTTCCTCTCTCTCTCTCTCTCTCTCTGGTGCAGCATCCTGGCACTCATCCTGACTGTTGTAACATGCAGCTAATGGCACTATTTGGGATTGGTAACACAACCCTGTGTGGGCTAAAGTCAAAGTCTGAGAACAAGTCCAAAGTAGATAAATCAGATTTTCCTTTGGACTTGGATTGTCGTTGACTCTTAGTCCTTATGGATGTTTCTGTTACGATGATAAAGGAAAAATGGTAGCAATTACATTTAAAGAATTCTTGTCATTTCTTTTAAATAATAATTCATATATGAAGACGCAAACTCAGTTTCGTTACCTTACATGCATCTTGACATGAACAGAAATTTAGAATAGGATGGTGTGTAAAAGTTTAATACTCCAGGAGTCGACATCCTGCCTCGTTATGTCAATAGCCAGCATCCTGTTGACAAGTTGTCCTGCCCTCGAGTTTCTGTACTTATCAGATTTACGATACCAGCTTCATAGCTGAATATAGTAACTAATACCTGGAAATATAGGCATATCACGCAGTTAACACGAAGGCCATATCTGACGCAGTTACACCAAACAAATGTCAAGGTTTTGACCTACAAGAATAAATCGGTTAAAACTGGAAATGAAACTGAAACCCTCAGTATTTGACTCGATGTGATAAGCTGTAGATCCGTACAGGTCATGTGGTAATAGAAGATATGTGTCTCCTCAGAATATATCTTTCTAAAAGCACAGGTCAAGAACGAAACAAAAACTTATAACTTAAAACAAGCAGGAGCTCGCATGAAACGAATTTGAATTATTCCAAAAACCGCACGTTTGATGAGCTCAAATATGGTTAGGATAAAGAGAACATATAGTACAACAAAGTTCGATTACACTAGGACACAACGTCATAACCAAACAAAATAATAAAACAAAATACATAAATAAATAAATCATACACTCGAAATACAAAGCACCAGGATGAGTTGATATTTTACATTTCAGACAGTACTTGCGAGATAGCATTATTTTTTTTTTACAAACATTCATATGAAATTGCCAGCAGTAGACATTTATTTGTATCCCCATCTACAAGTTAACTTAGCAAATCAATCTTTATTTCATCAATGTATTTATATGATCCTTGCCTTCCTAGGTTAAAATGTTAACTGTTTGCATCACATCACGTGGGTGCGCTTAGACAATCACGGGCAGTAACTCTGCAAACTATGTCAAAATCGCGTTCAATCTATTAATTTATCCAAGATCTTGTTAAATTGCAAATTCACAGTAAAATTGGTTGGAATTGTTAAAAACGTTGTTGCTTAGATATTCACAATTCATTGACGTATTTTAGGTCGACGAAGGACTATGTTTAATACAATGGTCAAAACTGGCGGATGGTCGCATTGATCGGACATTCTATAAATGAATCTTCATAGTAAATGTTATTATTATAAAAACATTACTGCTGGAGTATTTTAAAAGTAAGACCGTGATACATCTATCATTAGCTATTACTGAAAACAGAAACCTAATCATGGAAGTTATTTTCAACCATTTTAGGAAACAGCTTAGCACGTAATTTTATGAAATTTATAACATAAAAGATTAAGACCTACAGCGTTTGAAAGTTTGTAAGGTGTAAGAAATTCGGGGATATAAACTCTCTAAAAAAAGATCAAAATGTACGACTGTGATTGAATCTACTATCTTGTGAAGAAACTTCAACGCATATTTGGTCGAAACAACATTATAATGTCTGATTGCTAACATGCTCATTTTTTAGAAAAATACGGACCATAACTTTTGTCCCTTGGAAAGATTGTCTTGTCGAGAGGTGTCATTGTTTCCTAAATTGATCACTAAAAATGTTAAAAGATCTATTTACGAAATTTAAAAATACCAAACCAGAATTTAGGACGAATACTTTTATCTAAGTTCAACGTGGGCATAATGAAGAAATAATATTGATATATGTATCAGAATCAGATGTCATTGTACTCACAAGTTTCATGTCTATTTGCAATGGATAAAGTTGAGTGCACTTTATTTATACTGCCTTTCCTATGGAGGAATTACAATTAGCATAACCCTTGAGTTCTCTAGTATTCAAGACACAAGACATCATATTATGTTCAAATACTGTTTTAATTCGTAGGCGAGAACTCTCATCAAATTAGGTAAAAAAGCTGTAATAAATGGAAATACAACCATTGCAAAATATGAAATTACTACATTTACAATAAATTAAAGAAACGTATATGTAGTACTGAAACAATCGACATATATCGAAAGTAAAAAGTTCGTTATGTCTTTCCATCCTTTTCAATTCACGAATGAATTAATGTCCATTATGTGCTTCCATACTTTGAAATTCACTAATGAATTAGTGTCCATTATGTGCTTCCATACTTTTTAAATTCACGACAAGGTACGTTGCAATTAAAATCTCTGCCGTGACTTAACGAAGATTGTTATTGAGGGTTTAAACGATAACACAAAAAGAAGGTTTATGATGAATCTGACACAAACAAATGGTATCACATGCACTCGCAGGACACGTGGCATTGCGTATTGTTATCAATCCCTATATCGGAACTGATTGTCACTTTCAATTAACATCCATATCAGAAATTAAATCTACGAGTCATTAACGATAATTTACAAAGTTACTCACACTGTGGTGGGCTTCAGATTCAACGAAAAGAGCTGTGAAAGCACTTTCACATTCCGGCCTGGACGTATTACAAACGAAAATAGGAAACTGATATTTATGAAGAAGAGTTTTAAAAAAAGGGGAGACAAATCTAAAGGACTACTGTAAGCGAATGTTCCAACGGTAACAGCACACTCCCCTCCTGATATCTATATAAAGAAATAGACAAATGTGCACTATAAGTGTCAAGTTACTCTTTCGTCTCAACATCATTGTCAAATGAAACAAAATCTATGTGATGGCCTAAGGTCATTTCATATTGCATAAAACAGGAAGGCGTAGATCATTTCACAGTAGACTCCTCCGTTAATAACAGAATCATCTCGGTAACCGGTCTCGTGTAGATTGTCCGCTTGCCTTCTCTTATAACACGAACCTCAGCTTTACGAACTCTATCATCTCCGCCTGGAATCGAATTCACGATCACGCCCACAGGACATTCATTCCTACAAAGGGTCTTGTCCTTTAAGAGTACAATGTCTCCTTGTTTAATGTTAGTCCGATCGATCTGCCACTTGCGTCTGTTTTACAAAGTTTGGAGATATTCACGCCTAAACCGTTCCAGAATATATCAGCCAAGGTGTGTACACGTTTCCATTGCGCCTTGTATAGATCCTTCATTTCGAATGGTCCAAAGGGCTCTGTAATGATGTATATTTTCTGAGTAAGTAGCACTGAAGGACTGAGTATCACTGGAGACTCGGGTCGGATGAAACACGCACGATGGGACGTGCGTTAACAATAGCACAAACTTCAGCCATAAAGGTTATGAGCACTTCATTTGTAAGGCTTTTGGACTCTACCTCAGTCTCGAATACGACGGGTAATTCCGATCATGCGCTCCCACACCCCCCCCCCATATGCGAAGAGTGAGGTGGATTAAATATCCATATAGTTCCTTTGTTGTACAAAAATTCCATAACAGGATCATCCTCCACATTAATGGCATCAATCTTAAGGTCGTCAGTCGAACAGGTAAAATTAGTGGTTCCACGGTCTGATCTTAACTCCCTCACGTTACCTATGATCGAAATGAACCTCCGAAGGGCATTGATGAATGCAGATGTACTGAGATCTTCGATCACCTCAATGTGGATGGCTCTAATCGTAAGACATGTAAAGAGTATGGCCCAACGCTTACTGTTGGCTAAACCTCCTCTAGTCCGGCGTGCTATGACTGACCATGGACCAAATGTATCCACTCCTACATAGGTGAAAGAAGGTACTGGTTCAAGGCGATCGGGAGGTAGGTCGGACATCTTCTGGTATTCTTGTTTTCCACGCAATTTACGACATTTCACACACTTTTGGATCAGCGAGGATATCAACCGCTTGCCTACTATAATCCAAAGCCCGGCAGCTCTAACTGCTCCTTTTGTGAAGTGCCGTCCTTGGTGTTTTACATTATCATGGTGATGACGTACAAGTAATGTCGCGATATGATGACGTCCAGGGATGATAAGTGGATTCTTTTCTTTAATGCTAAGATCCGCTCTATTAAGACGACCTCCCCCTATGTATGTCGTCCTTGTCAATGACTGGGCTGAGAGATACTATTGGACTGTCTCTTGGTAATGGCTTTTTCTCCTCGAGGCTGGCTAATTATCTGCTCTAAGTCTCATGCTGCAATACTCTGATTATGAAATGCTCAGTTTTGTGATAGGTTTTCATAGTCCTGAATTCCGAGCACATATGCCGTCTTTTGCAGTGCTCATTGCTGTAATAGGATATGAACAATGTGTCTGAGACGGGCGAAAGTTTCCACTAAGTTCTTCCAAGATGAAAATCTTTCAAAATGATGCGAACCCAGTGAGCTCTTCTCTGGCACAATTGTTTTGAGCACTTCAACCTTTGGTCTCAGCTCTTTATCCTCACCAGGTTCCAAGAGAGGAAAAGTGTCATCAAAAGATTTTTCTTGTTTGCGGAGTAGATGTGATGGGCCTAACACCCAAGGACTATTCTGTATACGTGCAGCTAGAATTGACCTGGTAGCATAGTCAGCCGGGTTCAAGTCTGTAGGAATGGAGGTCCATTGTTCTGGTCTAGTGGATTTTCTGATGCGCTCCACTCTGTTGCTGACGTATACGTAGAATCTCCTCGTTTGGTTGTGTATATATCCTAGAACAACTTTGCTACCGGTGTAAAACCGCATTGAGTCCATTATAATATCTAAGTGATCCGATATAGTCTCAGAAATTTCCACAGCCAGTACTGCTGCAGAGAGTTCAAGACGAGGAATAGTGTGTCCATGCATAGGAGCAACTTTAGCTTTGCCTAGAACAAAAGGAGCATATCTTGATCATCCCCAGCGCAGATACGACCGAGACCGGGGATCTCAATAGGAAGTGAAGCTGCTGAAAATAGCGGATTCTTAGCCAGATACCCAGGTTGGCAAAGAAGAGAAACCGAATCATACTTACCGTTGAACCGTAAACAACCCTTCTCCACTGACAAGGCATGAAGCTCGCTCCTTATCCTCGCTGACGCTAAGGAGAACAGGAAAACCATCCCCACATACACAAAATCCCGGGAAGTGATGATATCGGAATTCTCTAGGTTGAGGATAAGACCGACACGAGTCACCGTTGCAAACAGAGGAATAGGTACTTTAGACGAGAATCTCTGAGAACGTTGTGCATCAACTTGTCGGCGTAATAGTAATGGCTGGAAATCCCTAAATTGAAATACACCCTGGTCGAGACAAATCCAGAGGTATTTTCTGTGTGTCGGGAAGATGGGGATGTAAGGATATGCATCCTGAAGATCGACGGAGACCGCTCTTACATTACAGCTTTCGAGACCGAGGCGGTAGTCTCTATTTTGAAACGTTCTTTCGAAGAAATATATTTAAAGTGGAAAGGTCGATTATGAACCTAAACTTTCCACATATTGTTGACACCAGAAAGATCCGGAAACATAAACCCGGACTTTCGTCGTTTTCTATCATCTCGACTGTGCCCTTCCGCAGTAGGGTGTGTACCTCTTCCCTTAATTAAGCCATATTGGACTGGTGCAGAAAGATGATACGGGAGGATCTTCCCAGAAACGAAGCCGGTATCCGTCCTTTACAATGGAATGAACCCACACATCATCCGTGAAGCCCGACCAAATTCCTGAACCTACCTGAACGCTGGGAAGAGGGAGATTCTGCAGGAGAGGGTTCAGCTCCCTAGGGACAACCTCTTCCATCCTTAATGAAGGGGAAGTCCGAAGATTCTCTCCTTGGGCCACTTTAACCGCCACGCCCAGAACCAGCCGATATCCCCATTTCGAGCGCACTAGATTCCAAGTGCGTGTATGTGGGTTGATGGGTGGGAATGGGGGCTTAAGGGCTCCAACACCTGACCCGACAGGTGGGAAGGTGTAGGGGACCCAAATGGAGGGTGAGGAACAGTCGCCACTGGTTGCTCCAGTAATTCATTTGAATCCAACATGACAGAAAGGACATTGTCATCCTGAGCCCGCTCTTGAACAGAGACAAAACTCTCCTTGCCAGTATCTCTCTCCGGAGAGGGCGACATCGAAATGGGGATTCCGTCATCCCGAAACCACTCACGGAGGATGATGCGACTAACTCGACATGTTGTCCTCCAAGGCGAATGGGATCTCTGATTCCTTCTCGATCGTCTAGGTGGCGAGTGGCAGCACCCCTCCCTTTTGTTGTAGAAGGCTGGGGGCGACGGAGAAGGTCCACAGCCTGTCACGTCCGCTCTACCTTGAAACCAAAGCAGAGACATCCATAAGGTCTGGAAATGGTGGAGTGAGAAAGACTAACTTTCCATTAAGGGGGGGGGGGGGTCCCCACATCCTGCAGATATTAAATAGGAACATAGGGAAGGAGAAATGTTGATCCGATCCCCATTTCTAGTCGGGCGAGTACAACCCAACTCCCTACTCCCATAGGGATTAAAAGGTAACATAGGCACAGGGGGGATATCAACCAGATCTCTGTCCCCAGACCGAAAATCCAAACCCGGTGACTGGTGCTCGAAGCCCAGTGACCAGTAACTAAAGCCCCGCCAACACTGAAAGACCTTCCTCACTCTGTATGTAAGGCGACTTTCTGTGAAGTTCCACACTTAATCTTTCCAGAGACAACAAACTGGACTTCCATCCGTGTGTGCACCAGTGCACAATAGGCGGTGGGGTGCGTGTCCCAAAGGGTTTTCCTGTGCCCATACTCATCCACACCCTGCAACATATTAAGCTCCGAGAGAGAACAATATCACACAAAACGAAAAATACGGAACCCAAACAGGGTAGACAATACTTACCTTAGCACTGGAACAATGAAGGGAAATACAATTTACTTGCTTGCTAAACAAGGCGCAAAAACCCTATAAAAGTAACAAACGGAACACAGAAAATACTCAAATAAAGCAAGGATTGAGGAGATATACACTCAAAAGAGAAAGTATTCCATATGTTGGGTATGACTACGGAATCAGACTGGAATCATGTTGTTTTCAATTCTGGCCCTCCACTACAAATTGGAGTAGGGAATAACTAGCTTGGACTGGGGAAGAGAGTCCTGGAAAAATGAAAGCAATGCAATTGTAGCCTGAAAAATGAACATCAAGCACAAAATTTAACCCAAGACAGTGAAGCATAAAATATGGTAAATATCAAACTACTACTGAAATGAGGGAGTAGTGCTCACCACAATACATCCCCAAGTTCCATGATTCTACTATATATGTTAGTATGCACAGAGCATGCCAAAAACCTATGTGGAACAACTTAACCCAAGCCAGCAAAAATATAGGTCACACTGAACTTTTATGGTACAAGTGTGGTACTAATAGAGATGTATACAATCACCTAGCTTAATGATTAAAGCATCAACAGTAAAAATGTCAAATTGAATCAAAGTCAGTTAAATGTGAAATATGGGTCACAGTGACCTACTTTTATGATGGTTGTATAGTACTCATTAAGGTGCATCCTCTGGCCAAGTTTTACGATTCCAGGGATAGCAGTATTATACAGTAGATAAAATGCCACAAGCCAGCAAATATTAATGCACGTCACAAATGACCTTCTGTTATAAGGATGTGGTACTAACCGGAATGCCAGACCTGCCAACCCTAACATGACCTTCTCAGTAAGGCAGTCTATATTTTTCTGCAAGTCAGACCAATTTTCAGTAAGGTGTAATAAAATATAATGTACTGATACTGTCAAGTTAGAAAACATGCATTAAAAAAGTTCAGAAGTGTAATTGGAGACTGATGCAGCGACGGTAAACATGATGTTCAACTAAAAAGTTTGTAAAGTACATAAACCTTTATTACTTCCAGTAGTTTCACAAACTGCAGTTCCAAACCCTATGCAGCTCAATGGCTTCTTGCGATCTCTCAACTTGACATAATCCTTTGCTTTTTTTTAAATTTCACATGGTAATGGCAATCATCTCTCTTGCCACAAGACATACTCAAATCAACACGTAATATAAATGTGATTGTTTCCCTTCCAGCTTTTTTTCCCCAAGAATTCTGAATATTCCTTTTTATTCTTGTGTGCTATTTAAACTTTTCAAGATTCTTATCGTCCCTTTCTTTTTGAACATGTATTGTTTCTTTGATGCCATTTTTAGAAAATTCTATAAGCAACAGCTTGATCATGCAGACGTTTTGCATGAAATAAATTCTGCAGTTGAAAGCGTGTTAGGTACTCCTGTAAAGTTAGTCTGGTTCCCTGACCAACTCTGTTGATTCTAATATGAAATCCAGATCTGAATCAAAAAGGGCCAAGCAAGTATCCAGATTTTACCACAACAATCATATTTCCATAATTTTTGCTATTATTCCTCAAGTCCGTATTTTACAGGTCATTTCTGCAAGACTTATGGTCAAATCATAAGGGTTGGCAGGTCTTGAATGCATAAAATCGCCTAGTTTGATGATTCTGGCATGAACAGTGCAAGACTGAACCCATGGCAGCGAAGCATGAAATATGGGTCACATTGACATACTTTGTACTAATCAAGCTACATCCCCTCACCAAATTTCATGAATCTTGGTATAAAAATATGAATACAGGGTGCTAAAAACAATCCATTTTGTTAGGAGCTAAACACAGAAACTTATCCTAAGCAAGTAAAATGTGTAATGTACATCAGTGACATTCTTTTGTAGAAAGGGTGTGGTACTAACCAAGATGCACACAAAACCCAAACTGTTTCCTTGGACATAGTTAACATTCAGTTAGGGTTCACATATTTATTTTAAGTGCCGACACCGGAGGTAGTACACTAGCTTACCTCCACTTCATAGAGGTGAACTAAAAAGTATACGGATAATAAAATGCTGCTGACATGACAACAATGATGATGGTGTAAAAGGTAGAGAGTGATGCATATGTTGATCAATGATGAATCAGTTAATGCAGGTAAGACAAAAAACAAACCAAAGAGATGGTGTAATCAAATTTATTTCTTTACGAAAACTTTTTACTTAAATTTCCTTACCATAATTATGATATTCTAAACAAATTTCAAAGCTCCAAGCTTCCCAAACATTTAGGATTGACAAAATAAGAAAGTGTCTTGAAATTAAATCTACTTAATTCAACGTTATTATACTACTATATCATATTCTTTAAAAAAGCTATTTCAATTTTATGACATTATTCTTCATGCAAATTATTATGGACCATAGTTTCAAACAGATATAAAGGTAAACATCAGGTGTAAAAGAAAAGTCTGTTTACAAATTAATTTCCTTGGGAAAGAAAGCTGTTGATATTGCAAATTACAAGTTAATTATTCATACATGAATTCTCACATGGTTCATACAACCCAGGAGAGATTTGTTTCAAAGTCTTTTCAAACATGTTCTGTGCCATATTATCCACCCAATTTTATTTATATGTTTATTATTTTTGGAAAATATGTAAATAACAAACATTCAAATTCTAAAAGAGATATTTTTTTCACTTTTAACGTTTTGCATTCCCTCAAACATTCAAGGAGTTTGCGGCAAAATTCACTTAGTTTTTTTCACAAATGAAAGGACTTTTTAAGGATAAAACCAACTATTTCTAGATTCATGGAGTTTTCAAGGCAACCCCTTAAATTAAATTGTACAAACCATATTCTGATGACCTAAAATAATGCAAATTATATTCAATAATTAACAACTCAATTAGACATTAAAGTAAATAGACACTCATAGGCCTTGATGTACATGCATTTATGACTTTCACTATCTGACAATCAAATTAAGAAATGAACAAAGTCATATCAGAGACAGGGTGGATAAGAAAGTTACACATCATTTATAATTACAGTTTCTCATAACAGAAAAACCATTACCAAAAAAATTGTGGAAATGTTATGATGTCAACTTAAAGGTATATAATTTACAAAATTAAAGAATGGCAGAGATTATTTATCAAATCTCTGCAAAAAATCATATTCTGCTTGTGCCAACAAAATGTTTCATTAGAACATATTTTAGGAAATAATCTTCCTAATAAATTGTTCTCAAATATAAACATGATCTTTGGACATTACTATGAGAAAGCACAGAAACAAGCAGTATTTTTGTTGCTAATACATGTATCTTCACAAGAGATCTCAGTACTTGATCAAATATATAAGGATCTTTTAGATAATTGCTTAATCATCACAAGAATTTTAAAGAATTTTTCTTGCAAGTATAGTACCTGAAAATGGGAATAAAATAAAAAGTTTTTGATTGAATTTTAAATAGAAAGATAATATTTATAATAACACATGTAGTTGAACTGAATTTTACCAAAGATTTGCCTATCTGTGATGTCACAGGACCTTTCATGATACACAAAAGGACCTGGTAGTGAACTGACAAACTAGCAGTGAGAATAGATAACAGCTTTCTATTTGTGATAAGACAAGACCTGTTGGATAAATAACAATCCTCAGATTAGCCATGAATAAAGTTGCTGCTGTTTTCTAGTATCGAACTGTTGTCCAACCATCATCCTCTAGCTCTACACGTTTCTCTGAAAACAGAAACATTTTAAATAAAATGTAATCTGGTAGCAAATTTAAATGTTGTCAAGATGCTTTGCTTCATTTTTAAATCTGACATGCACATTTTCTATCTATTTTTTAAAAATTTCAGTAGAAAAATACTCAAAGTGGGACATTAAACTACAAATTTTCTTTTCTTAACTACATAAAATCAATTTAAAAACCCTCCTAATGATCTGGATGAGTGCAGAAATTTTCAACAAATGCAACCAATTTTTAAAACATTTATGATGCAATTTGATACTGTATAAATCTGTTAAGAGTCATGTGTTTCCAGTTAATGTCAGATCATATTCAAAATACCTTACTTAAAAGGTTACCATTTACATTGAAAGTAGAGATGGCCTCCTGAACACTGATTATTACAGTGGTCCCTTGCTGAAGCGAGCTTTACGATGATGGTTTTGTATAATGAATGCCCAATAGGTATAAGCAGTGCACTTTGTTACAATGTACATCTTGTGGCAAAGAAACAGTTGCATTGATGATGAATTATCCAATGTGGCCAGGAACTCCTTATTCAAAAGCAAACAACAGCAGAATACATGACGAAAGGTTCCTAATAGATCTTCAGAACACAAAACTACCACTAAATGGCACAGAAGAAGAGCATTACTGCAGGAGAACAAGTTCAAACCTGATTACTGTGAAGTATTTGCTCAGGTTCTAACAAGTCCCAAACTGAAGTGTAGACCCTGATATTCCTTAACATATTATGCTATAAGATGAAGGAATATGCCCTTCATCCAGGCAGCATATATCCTGATCTGCTGGGGCATTGTGTGAAGACAGATTTAGGTCTAGGGTACTCACAGTAGTTGGGTGATGGTAGTACAGGGGGAACTGATCTTCTGGGGCATTATGTGTTGACCGATCTCTGTCTATGATACTCGCACTCAAAGAAGTTGGGTGCTCGTTATACAGGGAGAAGCATATTTAAAATCTACTTGTCATAAAATTCACTTATATCAGTTCAGAGAGTATAATTGTTTATTGACATCATGAATATCCACCTTTGTCCTGCTTTTCAGGAGGTGGTTTGTTGTCCCGTTCTCTCCATTGTCCTCCCTCTTTAGCTGGAGTTCCTCTGGGAGCTTCACCTGCAATGTCAGATTCATATGGCATTCAAAGTCAGCATTTTCATTTTAAAAAAAGGACAAGTAACTATGGGGACTGAAAGTTCTTCATGGCTCATATACACACCTCAATAATATGTGCAAAATGATTACACATGTATTTTAACAAGGCTATAGTAACACAAGTTAAGAAGGGTCCTATTTTCTTAAAGTTCTTTCTCCATTCATTTAAATAGTCTCTTTGGTGTGGAACAATGTCTCTTCATACACAACTTCAACCTTGAATTACACATACTGGCTGTTTTGTAACGAAGACAATAACAAGTATTTAAATGCAGCCCAATGTCATTGTGACTAGTCATAATATACTGTTATTCATAATATTTAAGCATAATCTGAATTTCATGTATTTGGTAAATGCTGCATATTCTCATTGTGACATTTCTGCAAATTAATGAGCAACTAAATGCAAACCATCTTGCTTCATAGTCATTAGTGTGTAACATTTTCAGGAAATTGTTTTATCAATGATTCAGCAAGATTTTGACAATCATAAACATTCATTTTTCATGCATTTTCTTTTAGTTTGTAGTAGTGTAGTTTATAAACTATACAATGTAACAGGTCAATGATGTCCTTACCTTTCCTCCAACTGTCGTCTCTATCTTTATCATCGCGATCTTGTGGGGGATTTCTGTCTCTGTCACCTCTCTTGTCTCTGTCATCTTTTTTATCTAGAATGTCATCTCGCCTGCCTCTATCATCTCTCCTGTCTCGCATGTCATCTCGCCCCCAGTTCTTCTCTCTATCAGGAGCTCTGTCTCTCCAAGCATCATCTCTCCCTCCCTCTCGTGACCTCCAACTTCCCTCATCACGCCCTCCACGATCATCCCTGCCACCCCAGCGATCTCCTCCTCTGCGTTCTTTGTCATCAATTCGTCTGTCTCGATCATCCATCCTCTTATCCCGGTCATCACGTGGGGTCCCACGATCTCTCCAGGCATCTTCCCGTGGAAGTGCACGGTCTCTCCATGAATCTCTCCCACCTTCCCTATCACCTCGGGGAGGTACCCTATCACGCCAGCCACCTCCACCACCAGGAGTACGCCAGTGCTCTTGATCATCACGAGGTGGCACTCTGTCCCGCTCATCTCTGGGTGACTCTCTGAAATCACGACTATCTCGCAGTGTTGGTCTGTCACGATCATCTCTAAATGGTGGCCTATCACGACTGTCTCTAAGTGGTGGTCTGTCATGATCATCTTTAAGTGGCGGTCTATCACGATTGTCTCTCAGTAATAGTCTGTCACGATCGTCTCTAAGTGGTGGTCTATCATTATCATCTCTAAGTGGTTGTCTGTCACGATCGTCTCTATGTAGTGGTCTCTCATGATCATCTCGGGGTGTTGGCCTGCTGCGTTCATCTTTTAAAGGTATGTCTGTATCATCTCTCATCGGAGATCGGTCTGGGTCTCTCTTAAATGGAGTTCGATCTGGGTCATCTCTTGGTGGAATTTTGTCTCTGTCTTTATTTGCAGGAGTTCTTCTCCATGCTTCTTCTTCACCATGCCTACAAGAATGAAAGAGCATATGGATAGTTATAACCGATGACCTTTGCTGTAGATTCAAAACGAGATCCAAGTGGACCTATGATAGCTTACCTGGTTGACATTTGCCTAACAGCCAAATGCAAGAGCAGTTGGCCAAGAAATCTGAGTCAGTAGGATGCTTTCTTAAGAAATTTCTTCCAATGGTGCTGATTGCATATGTTATAAAACTAACTGTTTCAAGATTTCTCAAGTTTTTCTATCTTCATTCATATCTGATGGCACAGCAGCATTATTTACCTAATATATAATATGCCAGGATGCTTTGTGTCGAAGTTAATCAAACTATGTTCAGCACTTTTTAGGTAATTGTGTAAATGGTTTTTTCCCATTAATTGTAGATTGGCATCATCTGTATAAATTGGAAAGGTCTTCATGCCAGGATGCTCTCTATCAAGATTGGTCAAGTTCTATGCAGCAGTTTTGGAGAAGTCATTTCAAGGTTTTTCTATTTTTAGTAATGCCAGCCACATTTGATGATGGATCAACATCAATTTTACAGACTTAACAGGTCTTCATGCCAGCATGCTTTCTGTCAAATAAGATCAATTTTGTTCAGCAGTTTTGGACAACAATTTGTTTCATATTTTTCTAACTTTAGTAATAATGATTATATTTGATGACAGATCAGTATCTGCTGTACAAACCTGAATGCCTTCTGTGTCCGGATACCTTCTACTGAATTAGGTCAAGTTCTGTTAGTGGTTTTGTGAAGTTGTTTAAAGGTTTTTCTATTTTTAGTAACAGTAGCCATATTTGATGGAAGATCATCAATTTTTTTGTTAAAAACTTTGAGGAATTTTTTCTATCAAGTTTTGTCAAATTTTCTTTGGAGGTTTTGTTCCACAAGTTGTTTCAAGGTTTATCAATTTTAGTAATGGTAGCCATATTTGATGGTAGATCAGCATCATTCATAAAAATCTGAAAGGTTTTCATGCCAAAATGCTTCGTGTCAAGTTTGGTCAAATTCTATTGAAAAATTTTTGGATAATATATCGTTCATAGTTTTTAGTAACAGCAGACATGGAAGGCAAATTGGCATCATTTGTATCAATTTCAAAGGTTTTTATGTCAGGATGCTTTCTGTTAAATATGTTTGAACCTGTTGTTTCAAGTTCTTTTTCTATTTTTAGTAACAGTGGCCAGATTTCATGGTGAATCAGCATCAGTTGCACCAACTTTAAAGCCGTCTATGCCAGGATGCTTTCTGTCAAATTTGGTCAAAGTATGTTGAGCAGTTTTTGAGAAGAAGTCTTTTGA
This sequence comes from Margaritifera margaritifera, assembly GCA_029931535.1. Lineage (NCBI taxonomy): Eukaryota > Metazoa > Mollusca > Bivalvia > Unionida > Margaritiferidae > Margaritifera > Margaritifera margaritifera. Next base: position 27,407 of record JAQPZY010000125.1, on the reverse strand, counting down.
AGATTTTTCTATCTTTAGTAACAGAGGTCATATTTCAGGCATGTGGAACCTATGGGCCATGACTTGGTTTTATCTGCTTTTTTATATCATAGGGTGCGACTTTAAAAATCGCTTATCCTGGCCCACATCCTGGAGGAAGTTGCACATGCCTGCCATATTTGATGGTAGATCAGCATCAGTTGTATAAACTCAAAAAGGTTTTCATGCCAAGATGCTTTTTGTCAAGTTTGGTCAAATTCTATTCAGCAGTTTTGGTGAAGTCATTTAAAGGTTCTTCTATTTTTAGTAACAATGGCTTTTCTATTTTGAGTAACAGTAGCCATATTTGAAGGTAGATTGGCATCAATTGTACAAACTTTAAAGGTCTTTCTGCTTTGAATCAAATTTGATTAAATTCTATTCAGCAGTTTCTGTGAAGTTGTTCAAAGGGTTTTTACTACTTTCAGTAATGGTAGCTACATAAGATGGCAGATAGGCATCATTTGTACCAATTTTAATGCCCTACATGTCAATATGATCTTTGCCAAACGTTGTCAAAATTGGTAAAGTGATTTTTGAGAATAGTATTTGTTGATGGATGCCCAATGCACAACAAACCAGACACTGGGCCATACCATAAGCTTGTTTGGCCTACTGGCCAGGTGATCTAATAAACAAAAACTGAGCTGCATGTTGATTATGATTTGAAAGTTAATACTGATCACTTTGATGAATTAGGTCGATTCAAAATTATCTGTGGTAACGACATAAAAAAACTTTAAATATGTACATTTGAATACATAGGGATTAATGGCACATCAGCACAATCCTGGCAATGCAGTGCAGAATAAAAGCTGGGTAGTAAAAATGGTAGAAGGCTAGATTTGCAACTAGATAAACCCTTCAGAATAAAAATAAACATCATGTTCCTATTGAGATAAAGATTACAATGTAAATATGTAAAAATTCTTCACAATATAGATGTCCCCACCAATATGATGCAATTAAGGTCCCCAACAATATGATGTAATTAAAGGTCACCACCAATGATGCTATTAAAGAGCCCCACCAACATGATGCAATTGAGGGTGCCCACCAATATGATGCAACTGAAGGTCCCCATCAATATGATGCAATTAAAGGGCAAAGTTCCAAGTCAAGCATGGGCCATAACTTCAAGTATTACATAATTAAAATTAGTTTTACCACCCCACGCCCGTAAACCACATTTTAATATAAGTAATACCTGTCACTATTGTGTACCTGAATTGTCAGTTAGGAGTGAGGTTGATGACGTCATTTTCGAACAAAATTACTGACCTTAATAACAACAGTTTGGGTCACTGTTTGTGCCACAACTATTGGACCTTGGCTCTGGTTTGACAAGGACTGAAGGTAAAAGGAGAAGGTCATGTGCTATCGCCAAAATGCAGCCTTCATAGTGTCCTTCAAGGATGGTAGAGAAGTAGTAATAGCCCTTACTTTGTGAGCTTTTATTCTTGTGAATGAAAGGTCTCTCTTAGTGAGTGCCCAGTAAGCTCTCTTGGTAGTGAGTGAAATCCAGCTCGAGATGGTGGATGCTGAAATATCAGATGAGACCTTTAAAGGAATGAAAAAACATTTTCTACCCTGCCTTCTTCCTTTTGAAGATTCCAGATAGAACCTAAGTGCCCTGAATGAGCAAAGGAATCTATCCTGATCATCCCCAGCACAGACACAACTGAGACTGGGGATCTCTATTGGAGATGGCAATACTGAGGGAAGTTGGTTTTTTGTGAGAAAACCTGGCTGACATAGAAGGGAAACAGAATTGTAATTTCCACTGAACCATATACATCCCTTCTCTATAGAGAGGGCATTAGTTTGATTCTTCTTCGCACTGAAGCATCAGCTAGAAGACCGTTTTAAGCGCAAAATTTTCAAACGAAGACTCACTAACAGGTTCATAAGGGTTTTTTGCTAAGACCCATACAAGACACGAGATTTCATCTCGACATCAAGAAGCGAGACACCAGTCTCTGCAGCTTGAAGTACTTAACAGGACCCACTAAGTGAGGATCTGAGCCAATAGCCTGACTCCTGAAGAATTTAAGTGTGTTTGAAAGGCTGCTCTATAACCTTCAATTGTGGAGACTGAACATGATCTCTCCTCAAAGAAGAATAGTAGAAAATCAGTTACTGCAGACAGGGCAGCTACGATTAATGCATTTCCAAGAACACCAACCACAAAAGATTCTCCACTTTGCATCATAAACCTTAGAGGTAGATCATCTCCATGCCTGAATGGTGTAGTCGGCAATATTGCTTGAAAACTCTGCCTGGCACATGGATCACGAGATGAGCCAAAGTGAAGGTGGAAAATCTGAAGGCTGTTGTAAAGAAGAGTCCCCTTGTGTTGTGACAATAGATTCTTCCACCGAGACAACACCCTGGGTTGGTTTATCAACAGGTCGAGAAGGTCGCTCAACCAAGACTTTTGAGTCCACAGAGGTGCTATCGGGATAACCAAGCTGTGAATGGCCTGACCTTCTGAAGTACCTGCAGAATCAACCTGAAGGTTGGGAATGCAGAGGCTACAGCCAATCCCACCTCAGGCTGAAGGCGTCCACTGCCCAGGCTCTTTGGTCTGGGACTGGGGAGACATAAAAATGGGAGCTTGCAGTTCAATTTCATTGCAAATAAGTCCACTAGAGGCTTCCCCCATAGGACTCTACAACTGCTTGATGCAGAGACCATTCTTTGAGAACTACCTTGCCTGTCCTGGTCAAACAGTCTGCAAGGATATTTTTCTTTCCCAGAATGTAATGAACTCTGAGTATAATTCCTTCCGACTCTTACCAGCATAGAAGGTTCCCCGACTTCCGTGCAGAGAAAAGGAGCAAGAGTTCCTCCTTGTCATCTGAGGTATGCAACAACCAATATGTTGCCTGAGGAGACCATCACACAATGACCCCTGACTTGATTTATGCACCCTTTAAGGGGAGGAGTACAGCTCTCATTGCCAAATTGTGTACGTGGAGGAGACTTTCTTCCTGGGACAAACAGCCCCTGAGAAGTACACCTAGCTCTAAATGACTGCCCCACCCTTAATCTGATGTGTCAAGTATACAGATAGGAATGGGCTTTGGGGGCATGCAGTAAACTCGGAAATTTTTCTCGATTGTACCAGTACTTGAGATGGTTATGAAATGTCGACTGTAGAGAAATTTGGCTGATCAAGCTGTTTTCACTTTCTGGGCAGTTTTGACAGGCCAGGGGCCAAAGTGAAAGACCTATGTTGATGGTCCTTCAGATCCCCAAGAGGCAATGGAAGGTACAAGACTGCAGAATAAGATCTCTGATTCCAGGGGAGCAGTCCTAAGAAGGTTCTTGCTATGATCTAGCAATATCTTTGAGATGTCCAAAACGATACCTCTGCAGAGATGGAATAACTCTGCTGACAGCACCATGGCTGTAGACAAGGCGTGTCTTGGCTACTGCTTCCAATAACCACTGCAAAGCAACGGGCGATAAGTGTGCGAAGCAATAGTCACAATCGACCTGACCTTAGTCTGTAAAGCCCCTGTCTTCACAGTGGCGAACGAATGACCTCGTTAAAATCGCCACTTGTGAAGCTCCAGTGTCCAGGGGGTTTGGGGTGGTCTTAATGGGCCAGGGGTAACTGACCACCCCTTATGTTGCCTTGCAGATTCCTGCACTTTGTTAAATCTCTGTGTGAGCTCCTTGACCATGCTAGAGTGAGGGACCAAAAGCAGATCTGGTCTTGATGCAGCACCTGAAAGTCTTTCCAAGCTGGAAAGGATCTTGGTGTTCCCAAAGCTGGAAAGGATCTTGGTGTTCCCACAGCCCAAGGACTTAGGGCAAAGATTGGCAGAAAGGAGGCAGTAAACTTCATTTACTGTCTTGTCAAATGACCATGTCTCTTCCTCTTCTACCATCTGGGATGCCTGGTGGAAAGGGGTAGGAGATACTAAGGGAAGGAGGGTGAACGAGGGTTATCATCAACAAATTCATTGGAATCAACCAGGAGAGACAATACATCACTACCTTGAGGCGATGAAGGACTATTAGAACCGGAACAATCCCTCTTCGGGGACGGCAGGGAAGACATTGATGTCTTGTGACTCTTCATGGAGAATGACTGGACTGTTCCTTGTGATTGCTTTTTCTGAAGAATGAGAATGTTTCTCATCCCTCCTGGGCTTTTAAGGTGAAGGGGGTGAAATCCCCCCTAAGCAGAAAGTAGGGGTTGCAATACCTCAACACCTATACTGCAAATGGGCCATGTAGAGGCCATCCATGGCACTGCAGGATGATGACTAAGATCCCTATCTTGAGAGGGGGAAACTCCACTTCCGTAGGGATTGAATGGGAACAAGGGAAAAGGGGTTGGGGTAGATGTGAGTTCAATTTCCTTTCACAGTAGAGGTGCATAAATGCAGACTCTGTCCGTGTGACAGAATAATTCAGTAGTGTGAAGGGGGGGGGGGGGGCTTTTTGTGCTCTCACTTTCTCACATTTTGTGACATCTGAAATAAAACTTTCTGAAAAATTATTTGATGACAAGAAATGGTGATGTTTAATAACAAAAAGGGTTTGTGTTAGCTGCATTATCTTTACTACTTACCCACGAGTGAAAACCTCAAATTTGTGTACTAACTGAGGTGTAAACAGAGGTAAAGAAACATCATCTATGAATTAAACTTATACCACAATCACTACATAATGAATGGAGGAACATATAATCTCTACTAAAGCGACTGAGATTAATTAGCCGTTTAAAAAGCATAATGCATTCAACAAGAGTATCAAAAAAGAAAACACATACCCCCACACTAAATGTAAACACTTCAAAGTGCAAACATATGTATGGATAATATTCAAGTGAATATTGACCTGCTACAACAAAATTTTGTAACCTACAAGGTAATTGTAACCTACAAGGTAATTCCCGAACCCTTGAAGGGTTGGGAGCCCATCGTAACCAAAACACACTGAAAATTATCTCTGGACTATCAAAAAAACTTTTGATAAGCAACGGACTGAAGATAATGTTCGATAATCAAGAGGAATTTGAATATAAGGTCCTGAACAGCAATAAACCATCACTGGAAGGTATTTTTTCCCAAAAGAGAATTTTCCATTGTTGACAAAATATTATCCAGAAAAGAATGAAGAGACACTATTTGCACATGGGCCTACGATGTGGAGTCAGACTGGGCAAATGTACATGTTACAAGAACTTTCTAGAACAGGAGGATGGTACATCTGGCACGAATGAGGATTTTTCCATCACGGAAAGGGTAAGCTAAACAATAGTGACAGGTTAAAGTATTACTGACTTTAAACTGGGTTTTTATACACAGGTGGTCCTGGTATGCAGGTGGTCACCAGTGCAGGTTTTACCTCAATAAAAAGTATACAAACAAATAAAACCAGAAATGCTGCCAGGATTTTATCTAAAGGGGGGAGCTCTCCCCTTGTCACCAAAATAAGGGGGGGTTGAAAAAAAATTAGGGGGAGGAGGAAATGGCCATAGTTCAGTATTTACCCAACACATAATTATCCATCTCTTTCTTTCTTCGTGCTCTATTGAAATCTAAATCCTCAAAAGATGTTTCCTCTAGTTGTATAAGCATTAATCTGCTGATCATTTCCGAGTTTAATTTGTGCCTTATCTGTGTATGAATATTGTTCTGTGCTGATAACCCTCTTTCACATATGCATAGCTAGCTAAGCCAGCTTGAACAAGTTGGAAAAATGTTCTTTATGGTTGTTATGTACAATTTTCAGCAGCTCAGAGGTATTGTCTCTTGGATATCTCTGCTCCAAAATAATCAAGTTTCACTTTCCTGAATCAGTGCTTTGCTGACTACTACATGTATGCCATATTTCTAATCTGTTCCACAATTTTGTATTAGGATTTTAAGTCCATCAATGCCATAGTCAGCTTGTTCAGACAGAGTAATTCTGATTAAAAATAAATATCCATACTTTGTAATTTCTTTTTAGATTTTTATTTATACAATTTATCTTAACCCTTAGAGTGCTAATTAGTTTTGTACCACAAGATCCCTCAAGGCAGAATTGTTTGAGAAAAGAAATGAAAAATTGCACTCTACTTTTAAATTGCTTGTACTTTAATTAGACTTAGTTTTCTGCCTTTTGACATTTAATTGCGAAGGACCGGTTAATAGGGGATTGACCGGCATACCATCTGTTTTTGTCCATCCAGCATGTACAGCGGACTCGTATTCAACATTATTTTCTGGTTCAAAATTACTCACTGGTATTTCCAGTAACACTTTCCTGGCTCCAATAATCTCATATACTTCAAAACTTAAAAAATCATTGTCATCATCGCTATCATTGGCCAGTATTTGCTGAATGAAATCGTCATCTGAAGATGAACCAAGTTGCGAGTCAGCCATTTTGGATTTTCTAGGGGCCCTTACTTTAAACATGTATTTGTAAAACTTCCTTCATGATTGCAAGGTTTAAAATTCGACAATGTTTGTTCTAGGGCCCAATATGCCAATCAAATTTAGTTGCCTACCTGAAAAAGGAACGACGATGAGTCAAGCGGAACGAGACTTCTACTGGCGGCTGGACTTATGCCCCGACAAGCACTTTAAGGGTTAACAGTTAAATAAAAATTGCATACTGCGCAGAATACATTTTTATATGCACGACTTAAAACGAATTTGCGGGAGCTCTCACGCATTACTGCTTTCCAAGTGCGCAAATTCGTACAAATTTTGCGCGATTCGCACAGTTGTGCGACCTGACAGCATCTCTGTAAATCCAGAAAACTAACCCATCATCTGGCTCCTTCTTCCAGCTATCATGTCTTTCCTTTTCTCGTTCCCTCCAACCCTTATCACTTGGGGCTGGTCTCCAGGCCTTTTTCTCTGATGTGGCTTCGGATGTCTCACCACGTCTCCACTCCTCTGGGTCACTTCTACCTGGGTCACTTCTAACTGGGTCACCTCTAACCGGGCCACGACGTTCCTCCCTAAATCAAATCAGAATCAAAACTAGAGTAATTGCAAATGGCTTGCCATTGCAAATCCACACACTTTTCAACTGCATATTTCGATTTCCCCACTACTTCTCCCAGTAATCACCCCACACCCAAAGACAGTGACCCGGGGGTCATTATGCAAAATCCAGTTTACAAAAGTCCTGTCCGTAATTTTGGCCACTTGTCTATATTTATCATCCAAACACTGCCAGCGGACAGTCTACCATAACAGTTTTAAAAGAACTCCACAAAGCATGCATGTGGCTGTTTTAGCATAGCTGATCCTCTATTTAGTTGACACCCCTACGACCAATACCAGGGCTGGACAAGTTTCAATTGACTACTTGCCCTGCTGGGCAAGTGACTTGTAACTTTCACTTGCCCTGCATCAATACTCATCCTACACTGTTCATAATACTGTATCTGTTGATTCCAATCTGGAGTGGGCTAGGACTAAATGCACGTGACTAACCCTCAAAAAAGAAGAAAAGATTTAGAGTAAAAATGTAAGAGGTCAAGATGCCTGCAAGTTTAGAACAGAATCTGATAACTGGAGGTATGTTGTGCATTATTTGTAAAAAAATGTGCGAAAAATAATCCTTTTACATCAAAAACTGGTATTCTGACTCTAGGACTTCAACTCTAATGTCACACCGACTTACAGGACCATGTACAGTCAATGAAGGCCAATAGCATTGAGACTGATTTTAAGTGCATCAGTCAGTACAGTATTTGATCATGGCTCTTCCAGTAAATATATTGTAGTATCTTTTTGTGGAGCTCAATTTTTGTGGTTTTGTTTTTTTTAAAAAGACATTTTCGTGGGTACTTAAATTCATTGTTTTGCTTGTCAAAGTTTGCATATTAGGTATTTCATTTTGTAGTTTAACTTCTACAAATACCCAAAATAAAGAATACAAAAGAATAAAACTATGTCGACGTAAATGGCAGTCACATAATTGTTTAAAACAATACTACCACATGTACGAGCACAAATCAAAGACCTGACAAGTGCAATATGTACACCATATTTTCATCCAAGTGAATAACATCAATGGACATCGACACAGCCAACAACACTAAAACAATACTACCACCTCTATGAGCACAAATAAAACAATCACTTACACCATGTTTTTGTCTGAGTGCTCAACATCAAAGGAAGCTGACGCCACCAAAGTGCGAATAATGCTAACTAAACTGAAAGACAGTGGAATAACTCTTTTGTTTGTGCCTGCCTCATGTACAGACCAACTTCAACCACTAGACTTGACAATAAATACTGAGTACAAAGAAGAATTAAAATCACAGACATGAAGCCATCATGGAAAAGGAAGATGTTACTGGTGACGATCAGTGCACTGTATTAGTAAACCCTGCATTCTTATTAATCAAGCCAATTCATGTTGAATGGATAATTGCAGCTCACATGACAATGAGTGAAAGATCGGACTTAATTATCAGTGGTTTTGAGAAAGCTGGACTTGTTTAATTCTGCAATTTGGGGATTATTTACCTGACAAGCATTTGTGTGTACCATGAGACTTGATTGAGATGATGTTGATACAGTGGCTTTGTCCGAAAATCAGTGGAGTGTGAGCTTTAATACTCTGCTGTAATTAGTGTATATACATAGTGTTTCATTAATAATAGTGCTTCAAGCAATAGTTCTAGTATTTTACAGACTTGTTGTTCTTTAGGATTAAAAATGCAAGGATAAAATGAAATGTCCTTTCAGGAAGATTTAAATTTAATTTTCATATGCTAGTATTTCTTATTATTCTTTCTTTCATTTTCAGTATCACTAGTGTTTGAATACCTTATGCTTTTTCTCGTTTCTCTCTATTCTTACTATCTCACATATCGATTTAGGGCAGTGAGTGGAAATTACAGCTACCAGATACCTTATCGATATCTGCACATTGAAACAATATAAAATGTTTTAAAATTCTTTTTTCAAAGGGTTAAAATAAAACAAATACGTGTAAAAGCTAATATGTTATTACCAGATTACAGTATTGACGTTGATTTATCAAATACTAGTAGCTTTGTTAATCTCTAGGAATGAAACAGTAAGAAGGGGGGGGCATCGTTGGGTATTGAAATTCATGGTTCGGGGCAACAATAATAACCGCAAAAATTGGTCCCCCATGGATATTTCTGATACTACAGTACTTGGGACCCAGGGAAGGCACTTTTAATGTGGAGTAGTGACCCATTGATGTAATATAGAATTTTGTATCATTCTCATATAAACACTTTGAGTAATAAGAGTACCGTGGCATATATTTTTTTTAAGTGCCTTCCCTGGGTACCTTGTATGTTTAAATGGAACAGTCCTCATGTATAACACGAGCCCCACTGCAAAGTGTGTAAAGTCACAACAAATTATTTTGTGCTGTCAGATCTGGGTCTATGCTGTCACACACCAGGTATGTATCAATCATACAAAGTAAAAGCAGTAAGTAAAAGCAGTATATGTTCTGTTAATTCCTCTAGACCATTTTCACACCTTTAGGTTTCAAAATGTGGCCCAACTCCTCTTGGAGACTGGAAACGAATATTTTCTTTCGGAGGACACTGATGTCCCCACCAATACAGCACAAATGTATAAACATCAGTGCAAAATGCAACAGTGAACTTTTAATTTTAGCATGGGTCATAACTCAAAGTTTGCAAGAAAGAGGTGAAAATCCATCTCCAAATGACCTTTTATCTTTTAACTACCAAGACCACACTACATGTGATTAGAATCCACCAAGTCCTTCAAAAACAGAAACAAAAGTCACATCATACAAGATGGTTAGACAGATATAGGCAATACTACATACACCATGACTCTGCTGAGAATATAGCTGATGCATAAAAAGCAAGAATATAGCTTGAAGTTAAAAAGATACCTCATTCTCTCCACATCTCGGTGATCATTTTCACGTCTCTTAGCTTCTCTTTCCTCGATCTCGCGCTCTTTGGCTAACTGTTTTGCAGCCTGCTGCTCTAGTTTGTCTATTCTCTCCTGATACTCGCGTTCCTTCTCCTCCTGCATTTCTCGCTCTATGCGTTCCTTTTCCTCATGCTCTGCAAAGATATTATCAATAACAAAGCTACAGAAAGGCTGTTAAAAATAGTAATGTTTATTGCTCAAGGAAATGATTTCTAACCCATGTTACTGCAAAATCAAAGCATTCCATTGCTCACTCTAAACGACAGAAATTTAAAAAAATTCATGCACTTATCACTGCATCAAAGAAGTCCATTTTGACAAATTTCACTTTAAACAACAAATAGATATCAAACCTGCATTGGACTGTACTTTCATTAAAACCCAGAAAAACAAGATGACAATAAACTGTACCTCTAAGCAGTGCCTCATCTCTGATCCTCTGCTCCTCTTCCTCTTTTTCCTTCTGATACTTCAGTCGACGCTCCTCTTTACGCTTTGCCTTACGGTCCACAAGTCGTTTCTTGTGCTCTTCTGTAAGCTTTTTCTCAAAGTCAACCACTTTGTCCTAAAATGTTCAGCAGTAAATTATTCTAAGCAGTTTATATAAATGATTGTGCAGGGGTTGAAGGGGTTATCAAACTTAGATTTCTTGTAACAAAATTGATTTCCTGAAGTTTAAGGACTTTGTTATACTAACGACTTTTTCCTTGACGGCTATCTTATCTTTTCCTATGAAACTACGGCATGTATTCTGCTAAACGCCCATTTCAAGTAGCAGCAGTTTGTTCATGATATAATTAGTTTTAGTAATTCAAATCAAAGCCAATCAAGATTTGTTACATTTAGTAGTCATAAACTGACCTATTTGCAAATTTTACAGATCATGTAAAAATTTAGGGCAGCAAAGTCTACAGTGCATTTCATGGTGACAAGTAACAAATGATCTGAAAATTCACCAGTAACAAAGGAAAATTTGTTATCTCATTTTTTCCTCCCAATACCTTGTAGGTTTTCTTTCTTCTATCCATCAGCTGTTCCATGAAATCCATTCTGTCCTCTCGCATTCGGAGCAGTCGATCACGCGTCTCCAACTCCACCTTACGTGCCTCCTTCATTCGCTCAATCTACAATGGAACAAGCATATTGTCTCAGAAATGGAATAAAAAGATATAGCTTCATCACAATAATGCAAGGGTTCTAGAGAACACAATTTCCAACTTGTGAACAGTTCTATTATGCAAGTTATATGACTTTCAAATATCTAAACTCAAAGTCTTAACACTGTTAATGCTGCATTTGCAGAAAAGTGAGACTATCTGCAAACAAAGGGAGGAATAAAGGGGATATTCTAAGTAGCATAACAATTTATTTGCAATGGCAGATTGCAATATATTGGACAAAAGGATTAAACAAAATGAAAGATAACCAGAAGCTGATCAAAATGAAACAAGAGGCCCAACTGTGCATGAAACTGCTCACCTGGCTGAAATCTATCTCAAAGCCAAATGCCAGGATAGTTGGGACAACAAATTTGGGTTCGTACAATGCTTTCTTGCCATGTTATAATCTGGAAACTTATTCCATAAACATTTTTCCTGCCAAATCAGAACTGATAATGGAAGATTGTTCTTGACCAAAACTTTGTAAACACCACCTCAGTATTAATGAAGGTGTCACTATCTAGTACAAACATTGCTGATATTTTAGGCACATCACTGCTGACTTTGGCCAAATCAGTGTGCTTTTGTTTGTTTGCACATGATGCAAATAGATCTGCTTTTCTCCATGAGCCACGCCAATGTCACTGGAGCAAACCATGCAGAACAGAAGGCATATTTTGCTCCCAAATGAAAGCATTTGAAACATGGAAACTGCTGCGAGTACTCCTGAAGAAACTGATGGGAATGAACACTGTCTTTTTTATAGGTAGTGTTTTTTTTTTTCAGCCATGATGCTTTTCCCCCTGCTTCGTGGTCGACTGGTTCCCATCCGGATCTTACAAATCAGCTAATGTGATATATACAGCATGGGTACCATTTACTGGAAATGGAAGCGGTGCAAAAACTGGTGTGAGCATAATTTCTTTTCCTTGTGAACTTTGTCTCCGAACTATAAAAATTTACAAAAATGACTCATTAAGAAATTGGAGAAAAGGATGCATAAAATGGAGGGAGGAGTTTCACCAAGAAAAGCAGAGATGTTGGCATCTCTGTACTGGATGGCAGATTGAAATCATGGGTGCAAATTTGAAAGGCCATGTACCATGATGCTTTCTGTAAAATTTAGTCAACTTCTCTTGACAGGTTTTTGAGAAGGGATTGTTTTAAGATTTTCTGTGTCTAGTAATGGCAGTAAAATCTGACAGCCCCAATTGCACAAACTTGAAAGGACCTTACACTAGGATCCTTTCTGTCAAATTGTGGTCAGTTTTTGAGAATTTCAAGGTATTTCTCATTTTAGTAATGATGTCTATATTTAATGCTTGACTGGCATTATTTGCATAAACCAGAAAGACCTTCACGCCTGGATGTTTTCTATTAAAATTGGTCAAATTCTGTTCAGCAGTTTTTTATTAGAAGTTGTTTGAAGGTTTTTCTATTGTTTAGTAATGGTGGTCATATTTGATGGCAGCTCAGCATCATTTATATAAACCTGAACACCATCCAATTTAGTCAAAATGTATTCAGTGGTTCTTGTGAAGAAGTTGTTCAAAGATTTTTCTATCTTTAGTAACAAGAGCCATATCTGATTACAGAGCATCATTTGAAAAACTTTTTGAAGGCCTTCATCCCAAGATGTCTTATGTCAAACTTGGTCACATTCTGTTCAGCAGTTTTTGAGAAGTCATTTAGAGGTTTTTCTAATTTTAGTAACAGCAGCCATATCTGATAACAAATCGGCATTATCTGATTTATAATGTAAGCTACAATGTTTATTTCTTTTATTTAATTTGCAAAAACTAAAATGAATTTCTAATGTTTTAAGCATGTGTACTTTCTTGTAGCATTAGGGCAAAAACAGTTTCGCTTGATCGTTTGTCAAGTTTACATTACAGATATTTGAGTGCTGAATGTTAAAAAAAAACTAATTAAAACAACATAATTACATAAATCATTTCATGTACTTGGAGTGTTTGTCTATTTATTTTTCTGAACCTTCTACCACCTTACAATTTTATCGATCTACCTGTTTCTAATAGTGTTAAATGGAAACATTTATTCATTGAAAAATGTGGGCTTACAAAATAACTTGTGGGCTGCCATAGCTTCCCTTTTGGTAGCCCATCAGACTACCACAAATATTAGAGATTTGTCCACCCCTGATCGATAGTCACAGTTGATGGAATATTGGCATAATTTGGACAAACCAAAATGGCCTTCATGGCAGGATACTTCTCTGCCAAGTGTGCTTGAAATTGGTCCAGTGGTCTTTGACGAGTTGAAAAAACAAATGGAGATGGACACAATTAATGATGCACGATGCAAGGCCATATGCAAGTTTACTTTACCTTTTGGCAAGGTGAGTTAATACAACTGATAGGAATAAATGACCAAAGGTGTGTATCTTTTTTGTGTTAAAACCATTGTTGCTCATAGCTTTGTGATTATTGCCTAATTATACTCCATAAAACAAAATATTTAATTCCAGAATTAATACAATAATTTTCCTCTTGTACAATATCTTAAACAAGAGGTTTCAAATGGGCTTGATTTCACTTGTCTGAATTATACTGGCTTAAAATGCCAAGATACTCCTTGTCAAACTTGGTCAAGTAGATTAAAAGCTAGAAATGTCCCCATATGCCACAGATGATCTGGAGTTTGATCAAAATCAGATCAAAAACATGACTTCAAGAGTGGTAACAAGCTCAGCCAATCAGATGCAAGGTCACCTCATTAATATACATGGCTCCTGCTCACTATCGAAAATGTCCAAGACCTTGATGATAAAACCATACATTCCAAGTTTGATCCAAATCTGATCAGAAATATGGCTTCCAGAGTGGTAACAAGCTCAGCCAATTAGATGCAAGATCACCTCATTATTATGTATGGTTCTTGCTCATTACAGAACTCGTCCAAGATCTTGAACATACAACCCCTTATTCCAAGTTTGATCAAAATGGATCAGAATTATGGCTTCCAGAGTAGTAATAATCTCAGCCAATCAGATGTAAGACCACCTCATTAATATGTGTGGATCTCGCTCATTATCAAAACTGTCCAAGATCTTGATGATATACATATATATTATTATCAGTCATGTGATCTTGATTGCTAGATCACATCAAGTTGTCAGCATCAGAAAATCTGGACCATTGAACAAATTTAGATCAGAAATATGGCCTCCAGAGTGGTAACAAGGTTATCCAACCAGATGCAAGATCACCTCATTACGTGCATGGATCTCGCTCATTACTTAACTTGTCCAAGATCTTAATAATATAAGCATATATTCAAAGTTTTATCAAAATCAGACCAGAAACATGGCCTCGAGAGTTGTAACAAGCTCAGTCAATCAGATGCAAGATTACATGGATCTCACTCTTTACCAAACCAGGGATGATTCCAACAATAAAATGTTGGGCCCCTTGTCCCTAGAATTGGGAATTTTTCATCGCTTGTGATATTTTTAACACAGGCTTATGGTTTGTAACCTCCTAAACATCATCACTCAAAATTTTTGTTGCAATCTATTTTCATATGTCCCTCTATAGCAGATACAAAATTTTATATTATAAACCAAAATTACCAGTAATTATTATATAATTTTGTTCTTGTTTGGTACAGAAGTTGCCTATTAAATAGCAGTAGTAGAAGTTGCTGTTGTTGTTGTGCTCTTGATAAAAAAAAAAACAAGTTTTTTATAACAAGTCCTTAAGATGAAACAAATTTATGTTTATTCATCTATCATACTATAAATTAAGGCTGAATTATAATAATTCTGTTTGTTACTTGCATGTGCAGTGTTCGAAACTAACTTTTTTATTAACTAGTCAAGTTGACTAACTAGACAAAAGACACATTAGTCCACAGCAAAATCTATTAGTCCTCAAAATACATGTATGTAACACAACAATAGAGATTTATACACATTATAATTTATATTGATTTGCCATCAGTTTGTCCCAAATCATAATATTCTCCATCTGATTCTGAATAATCATCCATATACAATGGTCTTCTTTGTCTCGGTCCACAAGAGTTCCATAAATATATAGCAGGCACTGGATCATAATCAGCAATGTCTTCACTTAAAAAGTGAATCGTTAATAAGTCATTCAATACATTGCCGCGCAATCTGCATCTCCAATCAGATTTCGTCATTTTTATTTCACTGAATCCCCGCTCTGCATCTGCAGACAAGGCAGGAAGGGTCAACACAATATCCACCAGTGCAAGAATGTTAGTGTGACCTTCTTAAAAGCTTTTGTTGACATCACACCATTTTAAGTTCTCCAACTGACATCCACAAGTGTAAATTAAACTTTTCAAGAGTTGCCACTCCTCTTCAACCTTGTCTGGATAGAAGCCTGCCATTGTCATTACTGGGGAAAAATTTTCCAGCAGAGTAGTAACATCTTCATGACCAAATCCGATATGATTTGAGTCTCTTGGCCATAAATGAAAATCTGCAAACTGTGTGGCTTTCAATATATCACATTGCTGTTTGTCAAATCGAGTGTCTAAGTGTTCTATTAAACTGTTGATCGTGTCCTCTCCAGCATCAAGTGATAACAGCACTGATGTTGGGAATCTTGATTCTTTTAATACAAAGCCATGAAATTCTTTTATAGGTCCATTACCAATATCCTGTGATTTGGTTTCATGGTATACTATTGTTTCCAACCGTAAATTGGAACAGCCAACTACAAATAAGCTTTTTTTTCATCCTCTGTTTTCGAATGCTCTCTGCAGATACTGCAAAACATGGTATTTACTTCGGGGTTAAAGTTAAGCCAAGGCCGACCGCATTTCCATTTCTCTAGAAAAGTTTGGTTCCTACTTTCTTTATCATACTGTTTGTCACATTCCCTTTTGTCCTCGTTATTGTCAGTCTTCAGCCTTTTGGCTGGATTTTCCACATCTTGTAAAAATTGCCACATTGTTCTCTTCGCTTTCTTTGTTTAACTATGATCCTGGTCAGTGCGACAATAACACCTTGCACATCATTTGTAATGCTTAATATAAAGCGCCCATGTGATCTGGATTTACATATGGGAGTTACAACAAGTTCAGCAACTAAAAATAACAAGTTATTTGCATGCATTTCTGTTTTGGAATTCGTTAAAAAATATGAGAAAAGCAAACTTTAAAATAATCACATGCGTTCATTTTTTATTAGTCAGGCGGACATATTGGAACCTATTTATTAGTCTGTGAGGAAAACTATTAGTCACGGACTAACGGATGTCTGTTAGTTTCGAACCATGATGTTTTATTGGAATAAAGGTGCCCTATGATCATATGGCACCATTAGTTAGCTTCACATCAAATTCAAGTTCTGTGTTTAGAAGGATAGGAATCTTTGCAACATATTTACCAACTAGACACAAGTCAACAAACTAGAATACTGGATACTTTTGAAAACTATATTCCATTTTCACTAAATAAAAGCATGAAGCAGAATGTCATAAGAAACATTATTTGGTTCATTAGAAGTAAAGTAGTCAACAAGTCATTTAGTGTTTCATGCTATACCAAGCTTACCTTGGCAAATGAATCTCGGGCCTTGTGTTGAATGAAAGCAATTCAAAGCACAAAATGTGTGTATCAACCATTATCAACATGTAGTCAACTATCCAAACAGCTAGTCAACAAAAATGTTCTAATTATGGAAGGAATACATATCCTTCATTATGAAAATGGGGAGCTGTCTGCTCTCTTGTCAGCTTTTTGAAAATGCATGTATGTTGGAGAATCCCAATACTTACAGGATCCATGCTAGGGGGTGAATCAGGTGACATAGCCACCATAAAGTCTGCCATTTCACCCAAACAGGCCCAAAAGGCAAAGTTCACTTTGCCTTGCATTGATTTCATGACATTACCCCCACCCCATTTTGTTTCAATACAATTCATTAATAATCAGAGTAAAACGTCGACTTTGGTGTCAGTTTTCCTTTCAAAAGAGGAGTGCGGAAAGTAAGAAAACGAAGTCGTTTGTTCTCTAGTCAATTTTGGTGCTAATTTTATTATCATAAATACCAGAAACGACATTGCTATATAAAGAATTCCTGCTATATATGGAACTCACAGAGCAGCCTTGAAAAACAAGTGAAAAACTGATTTTTTTTTTGCCCAATCTGAAGCAAATTACAACTTACTGGGCGTATCCAGGTTCATTACTGATAAAATGAATTGTTTTATCCAATAATACATCATATAAACAGACGAAAATGGAACTTCTGCTACAGAACACATTGCCAATTTTCAACTGTAACCTATTTTCGAGATTGCCATTTTATGTTATACAACAACTGTGGTGAAGTGAAATAAAAGTTTGAATACTTTTATAAACTTTTAATAATATTTCATCATCATCTTAATAATCTGACATGAAAATATGCAAAAACATTAGTCTAAAGTGATATTTTGAACACTCTACACCCACTTCTCCCTATTTTTTGCCAACTTTGCCTATTCTGGCTGGAGAGGTAATTTCATCCAGATATTAGGGTCAAGCTTGGACCCCGACTTGTTATGATCAAATGCACTTAGCAAGCTTCTGTATGACAAAATGACTTCTGGTTACGGAAAAAGGTAAAATTACGGTTACGATCTAGTAACACATGCAATAAATATGAATGGAATGAGAGAAAAGTTCCGGCAAGCAAGATTTACAAACTTTTGATTTGGATATTTCAAAATAAAAAATCTGGGGCCACAAACGAAATATGGGGCCGCCATGTGGCCTTAAATAATATACCAGAATTATCCCTGCAAACTCATCCAAGATCTTAATGATATAAGCTTATTTTCCAAGTTTTATCACAATTGGATCAGAAATAAGGCTTACAGAATGGTAAGGCTAGCTAATCTCATCATTATCCATGGATCTTACCCATTATTGCACTTGTCCAATATTTTGATGACATAAACTCGTATTCCAAGATTGATTGAAATCAGATCAGAAATATGAACTGCAGAGTGGAAAAAGCAATTGTTGATGGACAGATGATGCACACAGGTCCTCACCATCAGCACACTTGGCCTTATGACCAGGTGGGCTAAAAACATGGGTTACAAATATCCTTACCCATTTCTTGTTTATTCAAGATAATTCAAACAGATGTTATCCCAGGCACGTTTCTTGTTTATTCAAGAAAATTCAAACACGTTATCCCGAGCACTCACTGCATGGATTTATTAATTTTTGCAATAAATTACTCTTTTTTCCTGCAGTTTGGAACAAGTTCTTGTTGAGTCAGACTAGCATGGTTTCCTACAAATTCCTTGTCTGCTAAAATAACTATGTCCTGACAGTGGACAGCTATTTTAGTGGACAAGAAAATGTTATAAAATCATGCTATAGTGTGCCTCAATGACCAATTCAAAGAATATAATGTTGGAAAAGGGAATATTTATTGCAGAAATGATGCAGCGAAGTTTGCAAAGTACATTTAGACCTTAATGACCTCCAGTTCAGTTTCAGAAACTGCAGTTCCAAACCCAATGGATGTCAATGGCTTCTTGCTAGTTCTCTCAATTCGACATAATCTTTTGTTTGTTTTTAATTTCACATTGCAGCAGCAACCATCTCTCCCACAATGAGCAGTAACACTGACAGGACTAAATGTCAGTGACGCCTTTCCTGGGGTTTTTTTCCCAGCATGGCCATGAATCCGATTATTCCTTTTTACACTTGTGTGTTGATTGTTTGAACTTTTTAAGTGGCCGATATTATCCCTTTTGCCTTCAATGTGATTTTGTTTGTTTGTTGGACAACATTTCTAGATAATGCTATAATGTAAACGCAAAAGCTTGAGCAAGCAGGCATTTTGCATGAAAAACACTGATTAAAGCAGCTGAGGTACTTCTGTCAAGTTAGTCTGGTTCCATGACCAACTCCAGTGAATCTAATATGAAAACCCGGCCTGATGAAACTCAAAGAAAGCCAGTATCCAGATTTGACTGAAACGATTATATTCTGTATTATTTGCTATAATTCCTCAAGTTTGTAATTTAAGGTCATTTCAATAAGACTTGCAGTCTAATCATAAGGGTTGGCAGGTCTACTGTTGACGACCACAACACCAGCACCGCCAGTGACTGCTATATCTCCCTTTCCCACTAATGTGGGCTAAACAAAAATCACGACCCAAATGTTTTTACAGGAGCTATTAACTTACCCTTTCTATCTCCTGCTTCTCCCAAAACTCTCGGTCCTTGACTTTCTCTTCTTCATACAGTTTCTCCAGGATGGGGATCTCTGCCAGTCTACGTGCACGAACCAAATAGTCAATCTAAAACAGCCAAAATATTGCATTTATTCCTGCACTTTTCAAAGAATAGGCTTGGATTATGTTATCCTGTCCGGATGTGCATGTTAATGATGTTATGAAACTCCTCCTACACCCCTCGAGACAGATTTTAAACCAAGGGATATGATTGGGAGTGGTATTTAGATGTGTTAATTATGTCATGAAACTCCTCCTACATCCCTCAAGACAGAGATTTTAAACCTAGGGATATGATTGGGAGTGGTATTTAGATGTTCAAAATAGTCTTTAAATTTTGGAACAGCTGCAGGGGGTTGGTTGAAGTGATTGGGGTTGTTTTACGTGAATTAAAAATAACTTCCAAATTATGAGACTAACATGTCTGAGATAGGGCGTGTAAATGACTTTTACTCCTAAGTCTCTTCTTAACCCCAGGAACTTGGCCCCTGGGTCATAACATAGGAGCTACTGAGCACAACAAAATACATTTATACATACAACTAATACTGGCCCAGGGTCCATCACTGACCCCACTGAACCTAGCTCATGGGTCACAACTTTGAACCTACTGAAATCACCACCCTATAACCAAATATACACTTCCTGGGTATGAAAAGACGAATTCAGATATGCAAATTTGTTGGCCCATGAGTCTACTGTTACCCCAGAGCCACAGAATTTGGGGGATGGTAGGACAATGCAAGGAACATGGGATATGTGGGATATTACAAAGACTCAAGTTTCATATGAAATGCCCATTTTATTAATATTTTACAACAGGAATATGTTCATAGAACACCTTGCCACCCATCTTTTGTATGGGAAACTGACTGAAATGCAAAACTTAACTAAAGACAATGAAGCATGAAATATTGGTCAAAGTGACTAACTTTCGACAGGACGGTGTTGTGCTCATCACGACACATTCTGATACAAAGTGGCTTGACCCTGCAATCAACAGTGCACAGGCAAGCCACTTGACACACAAAAAAGTCAGTTAAGCAATAGGTATTGGTAACACTGACAAGAAGTATCTAAACAGAAAGTTAAAAGAAAACATCCCCTCTCATCCGCCCCCCCCCCCCCCCCAAAGTGCAGGAACCAAATTTAACCATGTGTGATGAATAGATATTTACAATGGACATATGGGGTAATTTTTGAAGTCTGACTAAAATTACTTGTAACATCTGTTCTAAAAGTAATTACTCTTTTGTTCATGTAAATAGGTCTTCACTGTGACCTTTTTTGGTACACTTGGAAGCATCCGTTGTGTTGAAGTTTAAATTAAATTGATGCAACATGATTATGTGTCTAATCTTATTTTAAGTTAGTGATTTCAAATCTGGGGCATGGAAGTATTGAATTTTTGACAGCTAAACACCAGTACATGTCTTTAAAGCTTGGTTTGAAATACCTTTCTCTCCTGGTTTTTCAAGCGTTCTCTGAGCTCTCGTTTCTCTCGCTCCAGATGTTCCACTTGTTTAGCCATGATGTCCTCAACATCCATATTAGCAAGGTCCTGAATGAAAAAGGTGGAGATATAATTTTCTTGACATAAAGATTAATCTAAAATGGTGAAAATTTAAAACTGGTATAAAACTGACTGAAAATGATAGTTATCTGGGCTCATCCTCTTTGTTCCTGTAATTTTTATACTACATTAATGCTTCACGGTGAATTCTAGATGTGGCCAATGACCACTGGTCATCAGCTCTGTATCTGTGCACTGCTAGCGACCAGTGAACATAATCACAAAACTCCTCAGCTTGAGTGTGCACTTGAAATAAACTTTCAGACATTAATTATTAATTCAATAAAATACAAAAGGTTCACAAGTTATCATTACTTCATCTGAAGAATGCTGTCAATTAATAACAGCTCATTTTTACATAATTTTAGAAATGTACTGATAATTGCAGGAACAATATTTACGAGAATGTGCACTGTCAATGCAAAGGGTTCATGAACAGGTTGAGAAGGCTGTGCAAAGACAATGGAGTACCTAGTGAGGCTGTACATGGGCACAGAATTTAATTTTCGCTTAAACATCATACTGCCAAGGAAGAGGACATGTGAATGCAATATCTCGCCAGTTACATTTCCAGATCTGATGTACCCATCTTGGGAAATTTCCCACATGCTGCTGCACATCATGTGCAAGACAAAACAAGCAATCTAACTGCTTTCTGGTGAGGTTTCCCAGACTAAGTAAAGCCTACCTGACGCACATAACAACTATAATCATTGTGATAAGCAAGAAGCTACAGATCAAACAGGACCAGTTTTAGATATTTAGCCCACTCTGCTGCAATACAGTTGCATTTCTTGGATGATGTCAGTTATTCAACATAAAGAACAATCAAACATATGGAAATGCCCCTACTGAGACAGAGGCAGCTGAAATGCATGAGGTGCCGACAACATGTAGTGTGGATATTTTGGATTGTATTTTGTATTTCAATATCATAAATAGCGCTTCAAATTGATAGGATTTGTCCTCAACCCAAGTGCTAACCATCCACAAAATATGGCAACTGAACAACTTGTGTTGCTGTGCAGAAATATAAGTGGTAACAGACTGATGTTTTATGGCACCTCGGAGTGTAATAGTAGCTATATGGTGTCAACTAAAGGTATAGTTCGAAAAATGTAAACTGATGGATGGACATCATAACATAATATATGCCTTATGGCTGGCATAAAAAACAAGAGTCCCTCAAAGAGACTGATGTTCTACTGGGCAAAAAGAATTTCCAGGAATTCAAGATCAGACCATTTTTTCCTTTTAACTGCTGAGTGCTGAAACCATCTCTGATATTCTTCAGCGATAACAAGATTTTCAAATTAACTGCTGTAGTGGACATATTGGATGTCAGATTGGAACCATTTTCATTTAGGACAAAGATATCATCAGAAGTCATAATGATCTTCCATTTTAGGGGTAGTGACAACAAGATTTTTAAGACAGTCATCAAAGCAGCCATATTGGATGTACATACCTGTCAAAACTCCAGACAGGAAAAAAAAAAAAAATCCTCATTTTTGGATTCGTTCCATACCTACCTCCCAATCTCATATCATCTCCTGATTTCTGCAGAGAACTCCCAATTATTACATTATGACTGCCAATTTTCATTTTTCCGAAAAAATCCTACATAAATAGCTATATTGTATGCAATCCACAGAAGCCATGTTCTTTTTCATCACCTGTGTATATTGTTGTGACGTAATTACACAGTACACTTATTACGTTACATAAACTGTGAATGCTAGCTAAAATGCTTGACTTTGAAAGTTAAATGTGTTTTGTCGTATTTTGTCGAAAATGGGCAACATTTAGTGAAAAAGACACTTAAAAAAAAGCCATGAAAAAACCTTTTTATTTTAGGTCCCAATCTCCTTATTTTTTTATTCAATCTCCCTACTTGGCTTTTGAAAAGTTGACTGGTATGGATGTACGACTGGCACCATTTTCATTTAGGACCACTAGGCATTATAAGAAATCTATTGGTGAAAATCCCATGTTGATATAGCCATCCATATGGAAGAAGTAGAGATACATTTTCAAGATAGCCACCATGGTGGCCATATTGAGGGTTAGTCATTTTCATCTAGGACCAACTAGATACCATAAGAACTCTCTGATGACAACCCCATGTCAGAATGATTTTCCATTTAAGAGGAGTAGCAAAAACAAAATTGTCAAGATTGTCACTCTGGTGGCCATATTGGACCTCAGGTCGGCACCATTTTCATTTGAGACCAACTGGGCATCTTAAGAAGTCTTTTAGTGAAAACCCCATGTCAATAATACTTCTGTTCAGGAGGAGTTGCGATAAAAAGATTTTCAAGATGGCTGCCATGGTTGCCATATTGGATTGTCAGATTGGCACCATTTTCATTCGAGATCAACTGGACATCATAAGAAGTCTTTTAGTAAAAACCTCACATCAATATGACTTTCTGTTCAGGACGAGTTGTGATAACAAGATTTTCAAAATGGTTACTTGAGGTGGCTATATTGGATGTTCAAGCAGCACCACTTTTATAAAGGACCAACTAGACCATGGGATGAACGTGTGTGTAAAGTTTCGTGGCAATCCCTCCAAGTGGTTTAGAAGTAGTGATAACAATCTTGTTCTAACAGACAGATGGGAATAGGCTGAAAAACCATCCCATAAGCTCTTCTGATTTATGACCAGTGGAGCTAAATATTTTGAAAATTGCTGTAATGGACTGAAAAATCTAAACAAGGTCATCTGCATATGAATACAAATATGCCAATTAATTTTTCATTGGTCTACCTCAAGTCATTTTTGGTTAATCTTGCTAACAATGATTTTCTCAAAAGAAGTCAAAGTTTAAAAAAAATGAAAAAAATTGCTGTAATGACATGAAAAAATTAACAGGTCATCAACATATGCATACAAATATGCTAGCCAAATTTAACGTGTCTTTGTTGAGCGATGTTTGTGCAATCTTTCCAACAAGCTCCTTAGGATAGACATACTTACATATGTAAGTACAGATGGACAGACAGGACCAAATCAAGATGCCACCTCTGCAAGCAGTGGAGGCATAAAAACTACTGTAATGGGCGGAAAATCTAATCAGGTCATCTACATATGGGTATGGGAGCCGCTGTAGCTCAGTTGGTAGAGGATCAGACTTGTAATCCAAGAGTCGTGGGTTCAATACCCACCCAGGCCAGCCAAGTTTGGCTGCCTCAGTGTGTCCTTGGGAAAGGACACTTAGCTCCCATTTCCTTGGCATAATATAACTGGTAATGTGTTAAAAGTGCTGTTAAAACCAACAAAAGCAATAAACAAAAAACAAATATACGGATACAAATAGACTAGCAAATTTCATTCATCTATGTAGAGTGCTTTATGCAGTCTTGCCAACAAGCTTCTCTGGATGTATGTATGGACAGACATGACCAAATCATGATGCCCTACTGCAAGCAAAGTGGGCATACAAACATACCTCTTCATCCATGTTCTGAACAACTATAGCTCCCAGGTCAGATTTTTTTCAGTTGCTCAAGTCTCTCCATTGCATGTCGTTTCTGAATCTCGCGTGTCTCCTCCTGTCTGCGTTGCAGTTCTCTCTCCTGTTGCCTCACGTTCCAATCTTGCCATCTCCAGCTCCATGGCCTTGCGCTGCTGTACCACCTGTGCCTGGTACTCCAGCTGCTCCTGAAGAAAGAAAGATGTTCAAGTTAACTTCTATTCATTCTTAGATTGAAACTGGACAAGCACATACATTTGTGCAAAACCAAATTTCTTTTAGTAAAAACATGCATGCAGAGATGCCTGCCAGGATTTTGTCTAAAGGGGGTAGCTACCCCCCCCCCCCTATGTCACCAAAATAAGGGGGGAGTAGAAAAAAAAGTTGAGGGGGGAGGAGGAAATGGCCATAGTAAATATTTACCCCAACATATTAATATCTGTCTCTTTCTTTCTACTTACTCTATTGAAATCGAATCCTCAAAAGATGTCCCCTCTAGCTGACTAAGCATTAATCTGCTGATCATTTTGAGCTTAATTTTTGTGTCTTATCTGTGTATGAATATTCTGTGCTGAGAATCCCTTTCACATATTGCATAGCTAGCTAAGCCAGCTTGATAAAGTTGGAAAACTGTTCTTTATGGTGGTTATGTACAATTTTCAACAGCTCATAGGTATTGTTTCTTGGATATCTCTGCTCCAAAATAATATTTTTCACTAACAAGAGCTCTGCCAAAGTTTGACTTTCTTGAATCAGTAGTTAGCTGACTACTATGCCCAGATTTCTTATCTGTTCCCACAATGTTGTATTAGGGTCTTATGGTCCATCAATGCCATTGTCAGCTTGTCCAGACAGAATTATTTTTATAACATATAAATCATCCTAACTTTTAATTTCTTTTTAGATTTTTATTTATTCAATTTATCTTACCTTAGGAGTCCTATGTAGTTTTGTACCACCATGATCTGTCAAGGCAGAATTGTTTGAGAAAAGAAATGAAAATTGCAGCTCTATTTTAAATTGCCTGTATTTTAATTAGGTTTAGTATTCTGCACTTTGAAATTTAATTTCGAATATCGCTTAATAGGGGGTTGACCAGCATGCCGATGTGTTTTTGTCCATCCAGCATTTACATCAGACTCATGTTCAACCTTATTTTCGGGTTCAAAATTACTCACTGGTATTTCCGGTAACACATTCCATGCTCCAATAACCTCATATACTTCACATTTTAAAATCATTGTCATCATCGCTATCAGCGGCCAGTATTTCCCAAACTAAATCGTCATCTGAAGATGAACCTGTTAGGAGTCAGCCATTTTGGGTTTTCCAGTAGCCTTACTTTAAACACGCATTTGTAAAACTTCTTAATAAATGCAAGGTTCAACCTCGACAATGCTTGTTCAGGGCCTAAAATGTGCCAATCAAATTTTAAGTACTCAGATGTGTAAACAGTTTCCTACTGGAAAAAAAGACCAGATAACAAGACAAGCGCTACAAGACCTCAACGGCGGCACGAGTTATGCTGCGACAAGCATTTCAGGGGTTAACAGTTAAATACAAATTTTATACTGCGTACAGTACATTTTTATATGCGTGACTTTAAACTAATTTGCGTGAGTTCTCATGCATCACTGCTTTCCCAAGTGCGCGAATTCGTACAAATTTTGCACAATTCTGTGCATGCTTCCACCCCCCACCCAATCCAATTCAAGTCTGTTTTTGTCCCAAAAAAATGATCAAGAGTTCCAAAAAGTTTTTAAAATGTGTAGAAAATTGAAACATTGCTGTACTGGTTGGGTATTCTAAACCATCAACAATATGCTTCACATACATGTCAAATTTCATTTGTGTACATCGAGTGGTTTTTGTGTCATTTTGCTAACAAGCTTCCAAGGACAGCTGAATTAAAGGATGGATGGAAGGAGAGAACCAATTGAAAAGGACTGCTTGCAGAGATGTCATAAGAAGTTTCACATCAAATACCAGCTTCAGTAAAACAACTAAACTTATACATTTATCAATAAACAGGAATCTATTCTAGAACTTGAAATTTTGTAGTGAAATTCTGCTCCTGCATTTGAGAAAAAAAAAGGGGAGGGGGGGCACACCTTTTTTAAACTATAGGACAGATTTAGAGAAGAAATAAAGGTATGCTTTGCAAGTTATAATGCATGATTTTACAATACATTTCAGTTGATGTTTTGGGGTTACTTGTTTGCAGATATTACCTCCCCAAATCTTGCTCAAGTGGTGCCTCCTTGTAGAAACCATGCTTACACAATTTTCTGTCACCCATATCTTTGTTTTAAATTTCCGATAGTGTTCCAATGTGATTACACACACAATGTGTTCACAGACATAGAGCCAGATCTTGCCATTTTATAATAGCTACGCAGTAGATCTGGTATTCTAATCTGTGTTGATTGAAATTGTTAGAATGAGACAGCATGCTAATAACCTATAATATTTACAAAGTTTCACGGCAATCCATCAAAATCTGGTGGGGGACTAGTTGCGACTAATTACGATTGTGCATACAATATATGCATGAATTCATGGTGAATTTGTATTTTAGAAATTTGTGTATGTTAGTTTCAGTTATTGTCCATGAGGGAGAATTTCATTAGTAAAACTGCAATATCTCCAATGAAATTATATCTGCACTTGCTAAGTTTCTCTTTATTACACTTCTGCAGGTCATCTCGGTTAGCACCAAGTTTGCCTTTAGAAATATTTGTTGTATTCACTCATTTTTTTCTTCTCTCCATTCATTACAGAATATTGCCTAACCAAGTGCAAGTGTTTGACGATTTAAAATTGAGGAAGGGCAACTACGAGAGATGCTCTGGCCTGCCACAAAGTACCATATAGCCAACTCATCTTCACACACATGAAGTGTTGTGTACATTTTGGACTGAAAGACTCCTGGGTATAATGTCTTAAAAAAGGTAAACTGAAGGGATGTGAAAAATGAGCATATTCAAAATCGTATGAAAAATTCTTAGT
>JAQPZY010000290.1:0-98310 GCA_029931535.1 Margaritifera margaritifera | reverse complement strand
AATTTAACTGAATGTCACAGAAACAGCATCTCTGGCATAGAGGATTTCGTTCTTTGACAAATGATGCTGATTCACCATCAAACATAACATCGCAAAATATAAATCCTTATAAACCATTCTTTCTCCAAATACAGGACAAACCAGAACTGAAACAAGTTTGAAGGAGATGCACCCAGGACCAGATCGCTTTCAAATGTTTAGAACTGATGCAAAACAGCATAATCCACTATGGCCCACTATTACTGAAAATAGGACAAACCTTTCAGCGAGGTTTTCTCTAAAACCGCTTAACCAGAATTTAACCAAATTTCACTGAAAGCATCCTGGTTGAGGGGCTTTCAATTTAATGCGCGATCCGCCATCACTCTGTATGCGCGGCCCTTCCAAGAAAAATCCGTTTTTTATATGGCATCTTCCCAAACAACTACTAACAAACACGGAGGTTGACTGTCTCGCCATAATTTAAACACACCCCCCCTCCAATGAAAATAAAAACAAAAAAAATATACTCGAAGTTCACTGGTTAGCGCCTTAGAATTTAGCCTACCCAAAACAGAGGCCTAGTGGTCGCCAAAATGATACTAAAAAAACAAACCAAGGCCACTGGTCGCCAAATTGTTACTCACAGGCTGAGGCTACTTGGTCGTCACAATTTTACTAAAAATAACCCCCCCCTCAGGCCACTGGTCACCAAATTTTACCCCCAAAAAACCCCAAGGCCACTGGTCGCTTGACCACTAAATATCCTGGGCCACCCAACCTCTGACCTTCATGTACGGTCCACTGGACTATTTAACTCTTACGCCTGATCTTGCTCCACTGCCCTCCGCCCTTTTTTATGACAGGGCCGGTCCTCATGACGCTTGTGAGAGGTGGCCCACCCCGAGATGCAGTCCCCGTCCTGTCCCACACCGTAACCACGTATAGAATAAAGAGACAGCGCCCATCAATAGTAATATATGACAGAGTAGACTTAGATAGATAGGTAATACTGTCCATCAATAATAATTGCTCATCATCATCGTCACAATCTTTTTCCTCCTCATTCGAATCGTTGTCGTCAGGCATTAGGCTTACGTTCTCTAATACACCAGACGGTCCACACTTACAAGTACACTTAGTACTTCTATTTAAGTCTTTAAGTATGAATACATTAAGTATTTGAATGTTCGTTAGCTACACATATTTACTACTATATTCGACTACATTTATACCGTACACACTTGAAGTGATCGTCGTCTCATTTTACAAGGTCAATTACAAGGATTCGACAAAAAAGAGATAGAATTTATGGTAAACAAAGGTCGATTTAAACAACACATGCTGACTCAGTATACCAAAGTAGATGTAGTAGAGTTAGCCATGAGGAATGGCAACATTTGACATAAATCTGAAATCATTCATACTTTTGAAAGAATTGAAGAAACATTACAGATTGTTGAAAATAAAAGTACATATTTTAAACTGTCACCCTGTTGGCTTTCTTATAATACCTAAAAGCAATATAACAAGTATGTTCTCTGCATGTCTCTATTTCATTTTAAATGAATGACAAAGTACAGTATTTAAGACATATTTACTAAGATCCTGGAGGTCTATGTCTTTACCCAAATACCAATGAATTGTAGCAACATATTAAACACAACGAAAATAAAATAACACACGCTGAATTGAAAGAATGGTTAACTGAACAATCTGCTTATAAATTACACAAGCAAGCGAAAAATATAAAACTTACACAAGAGTGTATGTAAGTCGTTTGGATGAACAGTAGCAGGCCAAACTATGTTCACATGCAAACATAGGAAAAAAAAAAGAACAATGGATACAAATATGTTTTGACAGTGATATATATTCTTTTAAATATGCTGGGCTGAAAAGTTAAAACAAAAAAGGGAGATGACATACACGATGGTTTTAGAGAAATCTGTGTAGAGCCAATATCTGGAAAGACACAGTTTGATGAAGAAAAAGTTTTCAACAAAAAATTTAGGATTTGTTGGAAACAAAAGCAATTGAATACGTTTCAACTTACATTGATAAACCCAGCAAAAACAATTAATTAAAGAAACAAACAACACCTCTCCCCAATATATGTAGTAAGAAGGTTAAACAGAACTCTAAAGATTATAATGTGAAATATTGAAACAAAAAAAAAATGAAACCAGACATCGTTGACGTTTTACAAATTTTAATTGGGGGATACAATAACAGTTAGTAGGAATCAATAGAGTTGACTGGTTGAAGCAAGCAAGGAAGAAAACAGATAAAAGTATAACTTAACCTATTTAGTTGCTTACAACAGATACATTGGGAATTCCTAAATTTAAAATCAATGAAACAGTCAGAATTTCAATATAATAAACAATCTTTGAAAACTGATGCCTGCCTAACATGACCCCAAAAATATATAAAATCAGGCAAGCAAATTTAAGCGATCCAGATATTTACAAATTGGAAGACTTGAAGGGACTGGATGTAGAGAGCATGTTTTATGAACAAAAGTTGTCACAGTATGACGAGCAAGATAACAAATACAAAGCTGAAAAAGTTGGAATACTAAAAGAATGAACGGCAAAAAGTATTTACTGGCTAAATGAAAAGGGCAGAATTAATCTTTTAACAGTTAAGAGCCAGCTGAAAATAAACCATGTGCCAAAGATACACCAATCGATCTTAAACGAATGAAGTTTTTGAAAAATGAAGAGTTTGTAGGATGTGACAGATGTAAAACATAACCCACAGAAAAGAAACAAAACAAAATAACAACAGCGCATTAGATAATGAAGAAGTTAAAACTTGTATGATTTATGACTTTGTCTGATTACAAAAGCTGACGAATCCGGTCCTAAAGTAACAGGATCTAGACCAAAATTAACATATTCTAAGGTGTTACTACTCCAGGTCTTAAAATAATGTAACAGAAAGAAAGTGAAACCAGCAATGGAAGTAAATTCAACAAACAATTTATTTCAAGACAATCAAAGTGAAAATTCAAAAAAGACACTTACAATAACGTGAATTAAAGTCCAAATAATACAACAATCCTAAGTGTCCTAATCACAAGTCCTAAATATAGAATATTCCGAATGAATTCAAGTAGTTTTGAATGTCTTGATGTGCTTGTAGTCTTGAATATTATGATGTCAGTAGTCTTGAATGTCCTGATATGTCTGAATAAATGTAATCCAGAATATCTTTGAATGAATTCACATAAATTCCAAAGTCAAGCATTAATCCAAAATGAAAATGAGCACTTTTAGTAATTCCAATGAATATTTAAAATAAATAACATCCTCTCTCTGAATTTGCTCTGATTTTCACAACTGTAACATCTGATTATTAAAATAAATTCCTTAATAGACTGATCTTAATAATATCATGCTGAGTATAGGAATGAAATCTTTTTTACCAAATCTGAATAAATATAAAGATAGGTCACCTGACAGAATATTCTAGAATATGAGTAACTCTAATGGAAAATTACGGTGCGTACGTGACTTTTCTCACATCAAGATATGGAAAATTCCAATCTAAGTACTAAATTCTATGTAAACAAGAGTGACCTTGAACTCAAATGCAGTAAATATGTTATTTACAAAATGACCACTAAAGAGCAATTTACCTCATGGACATTATAAATTCAATATACATAGAAAAGTAATGTAATGAATTGTATATTTTAAAAAAAGGCATTTTATTATTGTCTTGCGATTCAGTTTAATGCAATAAAATGGTTAAGTGAAAACCATTAAACATAGTTTTATAACCGCACTTTAAAATTTGACAACGATTACCCTGTAAACAGATGCAGAGCTCTGTGTGAAATCAGACTTTGGCAGACTCAAATAAAGTGAGCCGCGTTGATGGCAACGTATGTTACATGATGTCCTGCTGGAATATAACAGATCCAAATGTTCCAAAGTTAGTTTATCTGTTTACAGATTTCACATTTATTTCCAGATACAAAAAGTACTGAGTGTGCAATATCTCTATCTTTTGATGATATATTCAATCTGGCCAACAAAAACAAAAATTTTAATCAATTTAACATAGTGTGCAAGAATTGTTAACATTACAGAAAATCAAGACTGGAGATACTAAAAGGGAAAAAAACAAATACTTGCTTGGTAATAGGCCAGAAGAAAATAAAACTATACACAAAAGTTTTGTGGAGCCTACATCTGCTGTTATGGTAGCTCGTTATTAGAGGTATTATAACTATGGAGCATATACTGTTGAACTCTGGATAACATTGTCAGCTGATTAAATGAATAATATGGCTGTTACAATGATGAACCTACTGTCAGGACGAACTTCTTTTCTGCAATATAGCAATGGATTAACAGACCAAGGTATTAAAAGAGCAAACCAAAGCATTAGGATTTGTGTAATCGGCAAACATTTCCTGATCCAGCATCATCTGAAGGTTCTTTTACAATAATCAAGATAAACATTAATTGCAACGTATTTACATCCTACAGTGTGCAGCATTTCAAGCCAGTGTCCCACAAACAAGACATTTCTCACTGATCGACCTAGCTATAGGTACATATTCTGAAGTCTGGTTTGAAGTCGAAAAAAAATATTGTAATTATTTTTTAAATTAGTTATGAAAGGAAAATCAATACTAGATCATAGTTGAAGCAAGGACTATATCAAATATTTTTCTCTGTGTCGTTTAAGGGATAAGAGTGGACTTTATTGTTTTAACTGTTAACACTTCTACCATTTTTGTGCTCTATTTTAAGTTGATTAAACGTTAGACATGCTTTGCTGTTGTAAAGTTGCATCAATATTCATAATAAGCCTAATCACCTGCATGACTGGGGATGCAGAATAGGCCCGATGCGCTCTCCTACATGTCATAAGAGTCGATTAATGGAGAGGATCCACGGTGGCTCAGAGGTTAGTGTGCTGGACTCGCGACTGAAAGGGGTCGGGTTGCAACCCTACCATCGGCTGGCTATGGTCCTCGGACAAGGCACTTTACTACAATTGCCTCAGCACTAAATAACCTACTTGTGTTGATGTGCCATAAAACACCAAACTAAACCACCAGAATAAGTCATATAGACTTCGACCAACTTTTTTTGTTCAACACCGTGAGACAAATAATCCTTCATCATGCATTGGTATTCGGTATTAAAATTCCATCCTCGGTAACAGAATTTTCTGTCAACAACTCTGCAAAGCTTCATTTCGGATGCAAAATGTTGACCCTCAGATGGAATTTTCCTATACCAATGCATATGAACAATTATATTAGGCTTGCCATCACATGTAAGACAAACATTAGTGTGACAATGCTGTGTTACATCAAAATGTCTCATTTATAGCAAACCTCAAATATGAGAGTGGGTCTAACCACCACCCTGAGCGAAAGATATTAGGGGCAAATACTTGTAGGGGAAGATGCAGTAGGAGGTAAATTTTAATGCTGAACTTAAATTTGATCAAAACACTATGACTATGTAAGAGAGGATCAGTTATGGAAAATACGTTTTTTGTTATGTTCTAACTTTTGACTTTGGTTAAATGTGATAAATTGGTCCCTGTTTGTATATCTGCTACATCAGTGAAGAAAATCAACTGTGGAAATGTTTGAAATGATTTACTGCTCAGTTTCATCGAATAGAGGAAATTACACTTATTATCAGTTCAGGAAACCTAACCTTTCCTTTAAACATTTTCTTTTAATGGGACCATTGTTCATGTATATGCAACACTTTTCCAACAAACTGGAAGAAATCCATCCACTGCAACTTTATTTATTCGTTCTAAATGATCAATTCTTGACATACAAAAATATTTGGGTTTTGTCCTAATTATTTTATTGAAACTTGAATGCAGGAGTTTACAATTCCCTTCAACAGTATCTGACACAGTGTTTTTTGAGTTATGCATAATTACTGAGAAGTCCTGATTCTTATTATCAAGATGAAATATTCATGGATGAAACAAAAATCTTAGTTTTAAACAAAAGCACACATTTGTCGCCCTAATACTGCGTCGCCATAATGCCTACACACAACTGTGATAGTCAAAACATCCTTATGGCAACAGAATCTTCACACACATATTCTATCTAACCCAGCATTAAGGCGACACTCTTTCTAAGGCCCCTTTTGTCATACCAAACAAAACAGGAAATTAAAGTGTATTTACCATGATCAGAATCATAAATATATGCCTTTTAAAACTGTATTACCACGCCTGCAGATCCATTTGCAAACCCTTTCAAGTTAAACTTTTTTTCTTAGAAGTGTGATCGGGGAGAAGGTGTAGATGGACTTCAGAAACTGAAATATTATTTTCAAGCAAAAATAAGTCTTTAACGCCTTATGAAGAGGTGTGGTCAAAATAATTTTGGAGCCAAGAATAGAGAGATGATATTTGCTTGAAACGAGCGAATAACGGATATATTTCATCTAATGGGTCAAAATACTTAGGTTTGTCATCCACGAGATCAAATATATCTGTTATTCATTTGGAGCAAGCAAATTTTTAAAAAATTGTATGCTCAAACATATTGGTTAGCAATTTGTATAACAGATTGAAGTAACAGTATCACTGTATCCCACGCGATAATGTCAGCGGCTATCAGTTTACTTTTTGCTGTGTTTTGTGTATATTCGCACAGAAAATATCAGCAGCAACATAATTTTACTTCGCAATTCAAAGTAAAACAACACATAAAAAATATGAAAGATTGAAGAAAAAAAATTATATGCACATCGTTGGGTTTGAAGTTGGTTCGTCGACATGCCAGGCGGCCATACTTACCACTGGACCATGTCATCTTCTAAAAATAGCTCAAAATTTCTTCCTCATAATGTTATCGACGTGGCAGTGAAATATTATATCTATTATCAACATTAGTTCTCTTGGAAAATCCAGTATTTCACGGTCTAGCATAAAATAGATTAAATTAATGTTTTCCTGAACCAATGTCCCCCTCTCATTATTATTTCTGTTTGCCCACGTGTAACACAAACTGAACATATATGAAAGTTGAAGTTTGGTACATTTACTGGTATTTCCATGCTGATATGACCTAAATATAGGATATTTGGTTGAAACGAGTGAATAACGGATACGTTTCATCGAGTGTGTGATAAACTCTGTATTTTCGCGACTGGTGAAGCCACGAGTGAAACTACTTGAGTCTTTCACCCACGAGATGAAATCTATCCATTATTCACTCAGAGCAAACACAATTTCTTTTTATTTATGACTGAAAAGCAGATTTCTTACTGTATCCCGGCGATAATGTCGGCAGTTTATAGTTCATGTTCTGCTGTGTTTTGTATACATGTTCGCCCACTACTCAAATTTCTTGGTCATAATGTTTTCGATGTCTACTGAGGGCAGTGAAAATTTATTTCTGGTATTCCAATCCAGTGCATTATCAAAATTATTTCTCTTAGAACATCCAGTAATTCATGGTTTAGCAGAAACTGGAAGTTTAAACTTTTATGTTCCAAATCTGACGGAGTTATAACCCTTAATTTATTTAGACTTCCACTGATATGATATGTAAGCTTTATAAAAAAAAAAGATATTTAATAGAATATTTTCCTGATTTGCCGTTATGAAAGCAAGAAAAGTTAAGGTTATGTTTTATATGATTTTTAGGAAGAAACAAAATTACTGCTAAACAGAAAATCATATCGACATATTTTGTTTTACCATAAGACTTCTGATGGTGTCTAGTTGGTCCTAAATGAAAATCATGTTGATGTGGCAGCCATTATGTCCACCATGGCCGCCATCTTGAAAATAGTATCACTACTCCTCCTGAATAGATACTTATATAAACATGGGATTTTCACCAAAAGACTTATAATGATATCTTGTTGGTCCTAAATGAAAAAGGTATCTATCTTACATCCAATATGGTGCCACGGTAGCCATTTTGAAAATATTGTTATTGCTAAAGAATATCAGAGATGGTTGCAACACTAAGCAGTTACGATAAAGAAACTTTCTTATCTTTGATTAACTGGAGAAACAAATAGGCCAGTAAAGCGCAATTTCTGTTAGAGTAACTATTGTTTTTGTTATACTCATAGAAACCAATATCAGTTTCAAGTTTAGGAAGCACTGACATTATTGCTTTTCAAATATCAATAAGAACTGTATAAATATCAAACAATTTGCTAAACAACGTTTATCAAAGGTTGCTAACTACTGGTAAATCTGTATTAAAGATTATTGTCAATATGAATTTCTCATATACGTTTCTGTTGAAGATCGAAACCAGATCGGCGTTTGTAAAATATGTCTGTTCACAATGTCAACTGTATAATTTTCAAAACCTCCAAAATTGTTAAAACTGTTTAAAATTGCTCGTAAGGTATGAAAATCTAATCAAGTCATCTATACATCCCTATAAACATGCCTACTGAATCCCTGTTGTCTGCCTTGAGTGGTTTTTGTTCAGTCGTGCTCAGAATGTTAGGAAGAAAAAAGTCACAGTTCAAGAGATATAAAAAAATGTAATAAACAAATTGAACAATTGC
The DNA here is from genome assembly GCA_029931535.1 of Margaritifera margaritifera. Classification (NCBI taxonomy): domain Eukaryota; kingdom Metazoa; phylum Mollusca; class Bivalvia; order Unionida; family Margaritiferidae; genus Margaritifera; species Margaritifera margaritifera. The sequence continues at coordinate 89,785 of JAQPZY010000290.1, read as the reverse complement.
TATAATGGTCTTATAATCTAATCCTGTCATCTACCAAATTTCATTTGTAAATATGGAATGGTTTTTACACAATGATGCTCAAAAGTTGTTTTTTAATTTTTGTGCAATCATGCTTACAGCAAAATGGACATGACCAAATCTAGATGTCCCCGCTGTAATAAGTTTGAGGGTCTTAAAAGTCCCAAAAGTTAAAAAAATGTGAATAAAATGGAATATTGCTATAATGGCATGAAAGTCTAATCAGACCATCTATATACACAAAATAATATGCTACAAAATTTCATGGCTATATGTTTATTTTTATTTTTTTGCTATTGTGCTCGAACAGATTTGTTATGGGTGTACAGATGGACATCATTACAGTATTATGCTCATTGCTACTTCTCTGAGGGCATACAAAAAATCCTTGAAGATACCTTTAGTTGATGAAGTACAAGCAAGGGAACGAGAATGATTTGGAAAACAAAACTGTAATTCTCTGTTCATTGTCAATTTCCATACTCAGATGCATACAATTTTGTTATGACTGACAAACACACAAACATACTATGATGGACAAGCAAATCATTTTCACCAACTACTAGTAACTGAATTTTTGATGTGATTGCAAATAAAAGGAAATAGAAAGTTTGTTAGAAAAATGTTCTTTATTCTTTAGTACAGATATACCATCTGATTATTTGGTACAAATTTCATATTACCTATGGCTTTTTTAATACCATATTCAATTTATGAATGAATTTTAACTTACATGAGATAAATCTGCTTTAAGAAACATAACCAATCGAGTCCATATTTTTGTGCTAATATTAGACACTACATAAATGCAGATAAAATGCAATTAGCAGCTTTAATTATTGATTTTGTTTTAAGTGGTGGGCATAAAGTATATATTTTATTGGAGGCAATTCTTTTAAGTAAAATTTTATGGCAGTTGGCAACATCTGCATTTGTGAAAATATAACCACAAATATAATATAAAATGCCTGGACTCACATATAAACATAGCTGTCGATCCCCATCTAAATTGTAGAGTGTGTTATTGGTGTATGCATAAATTCCCTTTGGTCTCATTTACATATAATTTGTCGCATTTGAAATAGTCATTAGAAGAGATGTCACTAACAAAGAAAAAAAAAAAAAAAAACAATGGATGACCCATTTAATGAATGCCAAAAAGCTAAGGGTCTACTAATCCCTAACCACTAACTCCTCTTTTTACAAAGATAATAACATCCAAGTATGTCAATTTACAAAAGATAGCTGACTACCTAAAAAAAAAAAAAAAAAAAAAACACGTGGCAAATAATAGTTTGGTGAGGCAAAAAGGGAATTTCAAGTGACAATGAAAGAACCCCTCGTAGACATCCGCAAAAAGGATATCCTATTATCTAACCAAACGGTGTTTAATATCAGATAATATAAATTATTTTGTCTGAACCAGAACTTTTAGTAGCAATATATGCTCGATCAAGTAACTACACTGAGAACATATTCAATCCAACAATGGATTGAACAATAGAACCAAAATAAAATTTAGGTGAATTCATCCAATTCAACCTGCTCCACCCTTACGTTTAGTTTCACCATTGACAACTGGAACTGGGAAACAGATACTTCATGTGCCAACCAATTGCATAGTCTAACGACCACATAAGGAATCAGGTTACATCAGCAACGTGGTACCCCAGCAAATTTTGAAACAAGTAGGAACCTATACAACACCATTGCGGTTTTACGCTATTGTATTCTAACTTGAACAATAATTGCTTTCATTAACATAATATACCTCCATCCCCCCCCCCCAAAAAAAACCCCACATATTTTTTTTATCACTAATGACATTATAACCCCCGTCTGCATTAAATGCTAATATCATTTGAACCAAGTGCACCGGGTGTAAACCTTTGGTTTGTGATATCTTTCTCTACTACCAACTGCTTGTGTGTATGTCAAGTGGCCTAAAAGGCAGTTGCACCAGCTGCACCGACTCCTTGGTGATATATAAACCTCACACTGATGAGACATGGTGATTAGCTGAACCAATGCATCAACCAGAACTTTTCCCTCTGATAAGTTACACGGGGAACTTAACCGGTCATGGACCAGGGGTGACTAGACAACCTGAGCAGATGGGAGGAAATGCCTCGACTTTCCATCAGACAGCTTTTTCCTCCATAACCACAAATATACCTTAGCACAAAAAATTATTTTTATCTTATCAATCTGTTCAATTTAGTCAAAAACCACCAAATTTACATCATATTAATATGTAACTTCTATTCATGATGATACATTTCTATCAAATATTCCAACTGATTTTTTAGCTATCATAAATATATACCATAAACATGCAATAAACTGTCCAGGTAACTACAGTGTAATAACACTGGTATTTAATGATGCAAATTTCTGTTATTATGAGGACTATCATTAAACTTGTTCCACAATTACCTATTTACAATGACAGAAAATTATCCCCATTCAAGTTGAAAGAAACAATTGACAAAGTCGAATTGCCCAAGCTTTGAATTCATTGGATATGCACATTTCTTCAGCAATTCACCTGTCTGAAACAGCTTTTTAATATTTCTGTGTACCATTTTTTGTTCATTACATACCCATTTAATCTTATATGGTTGATCTGGCTTTAAATACGAATGTTTATTCCTTATTTCGATCTCATACACACAGAATGGAACTTTTTTAACTTATGTCTACACTTTAATATATTTCTATATGCTGAATCAAACTTTTAGCAATCTTACTGTTTTAAAAATTTGATTAATTGTCTCTCTCACCCAGAGTTTGGATCAAAATCACATTCTTAGAATAGTGATGTTTAGGCTTTAGTTAACGCTTTCCATTTGCTTACATTTACTATCTCCCTGTATTGATTGTATTCATAATCTGGATATATCATTATAGTGCAGAAAAAATACAAATAAACAGTTTCATTTAGTGATCCTTACTATTTGACCTATGGGGGTCAAGGTCACAGTCTCTGAATATAAGTTTTAATATTTTGGTGACAGTTTTAATTTATTATTTAATAGTTTAATATATTTATATTTTCTTAAAACCTCAATGTGTTCTGTTTGCACTGTGGCTGTTGAAGACAATTCATTATTTGACACATCCATGACTATAACCTTGGCATCTTGGTCACAGTCTTAGAAAATCTTGAGTAAGTATTTGGTGAGGTTATCATTTGCATCTATGTCCTAAACGTTTTGATTGTTTCTATTTATTCTTTGTATTGTACATTACTGAGTAAAGATAAATCATTATGCAATGTACTCAACTACCCCTATTACCCTGGTGTAAAAGTTAGGTATACAAATATCTGCGTTAAGGTTTTGGTGAAATTTATTCTTTCGCTTACATAATTTTAACTATGTGATGGATTCTTTTCATACTTGGGTATTTTGTTTTATAGCGAGGACAATTTATTTTGCATCACTTTTTTTCTCACCATTTTATCCTGCATTTAAGTTCAGAGGCATAGTACTTATGTACATATGTATACATATGCTTGACCTTAGTGTTATTACACATGTATGTAGATGTGCAAGTATATATCTCCAGATGGGCTGTTAAACTTATGAAAAGCAAGAATGACAATCCATTGCCATATCATCTTGTTAGTATGCTCAAATGTTGATTGTGATAACATTTCTCAAAGATACTAATATTACAGTCATAGATACTAAGTTTGATCAAATTTGCATCTCAAATGGTCAGATTCCAAATCATATGCAGATGTGTTGCTCACGGGTCAGTCTTACTTGTTTTACATTGAAACCTGTATATAAAGGACAATCAAAGGACCACAAAGATATGTCCCTTATCGTCAATTAAAAAGATAAATGGTCACAAATTGCTTTCACTAAAGTTATGAACATGCATTACTGAAAAGCCTTAATTGTATTGCATTATTTTAAAGTATGTTGCAAATTAAAATATTATTATGTACTCTGATTTTGTCACACAGACTTAAGATAGGAGACAATTGAACAGGACTTCCCTGTATACGTCGTCGATATGGACGGGAATGATGACATTATGACATCATAGAATGTTCTACATTATGACATCATTCTACTCACCTGATATATTCATGCGCGTCAGGATTGAAATTATGAATGAAATTCAGTAAAGAAGCACCAGATCATACTTATTTCAATATTTGTAATTTTCTCCATTGAGTAAAGTTAAAAGATCTGGTAACTTATGCTAATTATAAATGAAAGTCTGCAATAAATATTTTATTGTAGGTGTACTCTCATATCCCTGGTGGACGATTTTTTTTTCTCTTTGGTGTAGCTGACTTGCAAGCTCGTCGGTCACACTGCTGGAACAACTTGTTCACTCAAGAAATTAGACAATACACAAACAGTAGCTTTCAAATATTTCATAGGAACAATCAAGCACAAACATTTGATAGGAACATAGAATTGTACTATTTTTATGACATAATTCTTACTTTTGTCGAGAGTTACAAACCAGTGAAACCGAGATTATCAACTACATCTGTTTGTATTGAATTGTACTCCCAGTATCTGACTACACAAATGTTAACATAAAACTTTAGCATTGTTGAAAATCTCAACACCCAAAAAGTGATCCTGTATCTCTCAATGCTTAGAAAGGAGAGACAGACATGTTTTCAATACTGTTAACTTGGCAATGACATTAAGTAATACAATATCGCTTATATAAGAATCTGAAACTAAGTATTAACCAATGCATCTTTGCTGCTAATGCTGGCATTTTGTCATATATGAAATTATTTAACTTGTTTCATACATTTCATATTAATGATCACTGGTGCACAGCTGCATGACTACAAAGAAACGCTTCATGACACATATGATAATTTGTGATATTGCACAACCATTCAGTGAGTTAACAATAGTGCAATAATATGAATTATTGCATATAACATCACGTCATCCAAGAAACAATCTTTGTCACAGAGATGAATTAATAATTGTCATTGATGACTGATGGATTCCCGGCTCAACTAAAAATGGATTGCTGACCACTGGTATTGCTGGCTAGTTGCGACTGTTATATAATTATGATCAGGTTAGCACACTGCAACTAACAATGGATTGCTGACCACTGGTATTGCTGGTTAATAGTGAATGTAACATAATTGGAGCCCCGACTCAACTAAAAATGGATTGCTGACCAGGCTGTGAGTATTACATAATTATGGTCAGGTTAGCACACTGCAACAAACAATATATTCCTGACCACTGGTATTGCTGGTTAGTTGTGCGTGTTATTTAATTAGGGTCATGTTAGCACACTGCAACTAACAATGTATTGCTGACCACTGGTACTGCTGGCTAGTTGGGAGTGTTATATAATTATGGTCAGGCTAAAAACTTGACTTCTAGCTAATCTCAGCAAATCTGACAGATTCATGATCACCACTGTATAACATTTACTAATGTAAATAGTAATAACTTCAAAATATGACCATACTGGCCAAATTTAAATTTGTTTTGGATTAAACTATTGATTACATTTCAGCTTGTATTCTTTGTTTGCTGATGATTACGCAAATAAATGACCTAGCATGAAGTAGCAAAACTATTAAAGTGATCTCTTTTTCCCAACAGTATATTGGAAAGCAATGTATAGTGTGTGCACTGTACGGCCAAGTATTGATTAACTCAATAACTGTTCATGGAGATGAAGGATTATTTTATATGATATTAATTTAATTCTACATCCATTTGATTGGCCATATTAAACACAAGTCTTTCTACTACCAAACCCTGATATATGTCAGCAGAAATACGAACAATTACTGTATCACATGATACATTCTCGTGATCTGATTGGCTGACTACCGGGATCTATTTTAGGACATTATGCATTTCCACATGACTATTATGGGCAGCCGTCACCGCCAAAATTACATTAATTATTTCATCTACCGCTCTTGCTCTTGCTGCTTTAGCCAAAAAGTTGCATCTTCTACAACACATATATAAGACAGAACAAGCGTGCTACAAAGTGTACTGGATTTGTCCAAACACGACCTGGCACGATTTAGTATGTTGAGAACACCAGTAGTACCTAAATTCAAGTTAACACACGTCCCCTCAATCAGTGGAGACGAATTCCAGTATAAAAAGAAGATGTGTTGGATAAGATTCACTTCAGTTTTCCTCCTGAACAAAGATGTCACAAAGTTCACATCATCATCAACGTCCAAAGAGACCTTCATCGTTTAGCTCAACATTGTGATGTTTTGTCAGTACTTATTAAATCCAATGCCTCGATGCAAAAACAAATAATTCAAAAAGAACATAAAGAAATCATCGATACCGTATGTGAATGTTGTTTGAATGCTTTGAAAGGAACTGTTCCTTTAACCAAGATATAGAAACAGCAATTAGGACTACATCGTTACGTTTCCGACTAATGGTGAAAAAGAAAATGCCAATCAGTCAAAAGAAAAATGCCCGTTCGACAAGACCATTGTTACAAGTGGATGCTCCTTTGTTAGGATCGATTACTGGACCTCTTTTAGGAGAAGTGTTAAGGTGAAGAAGATCAAAAAGGACACACTTTCCGGAAGGACATCACACTCGAACCCTTGGATTTCATTGAAGGACGAAAACTAACTTTAGTTACTTACAAACGGAGAACGAAACTCCACAGTTGGTACGACCAACGGATACAATATTTACCTCCTAATCTTAATCTCACCAATATATCACATTTACAACAAGAGCTACAATCGTTGATGGATTGAACAGATTTTCCAGACACGTAAAAAGCGCAACTCTAAGGATAGTTATTGTGATGTTTTGAACTGTTTCACCAGAAAGCTTTAGACGAGACGGCTAAACATACGCTGAGAGATTTAAAGAATGTCATGAAAACAGAAGAAAAACAAAGATGATGACAGTTACCTCCAGTGTGATAACCTTGTTGACACTTTCCCCTACTACAAGACAAGAAGAAATGAAAGCCTTGGTCAAAAAGATGATGTCGACACCCGCTTCAGCAGATGAAAAAAAGGAAAGAAGGGAAGACAGAAGTGAAAAAAGAAATCAAGAAAAAGTGACAAAAGAACCTATGACATCTGTCGAAACTTCCTTTTCTACTTCTATTGCTCGTCAGACACTTCAAGCATCGCAAACCCAAATTCTACAAGAGCAACCACAGAAGAGTATAGAATAATGGTTACCTTATTGAGCAGCAGCAGCGGCAACATGGATACACTTTTGGACAGCATTTACTACAATCTTACTCATGCCGCTAGCTATGAGGGAATTCAGAAATTGTACCATGCAACTAAAACTGAACTAAAAGAACTACTGCAAGAAGTACAACAATGGTTACAAGAACAATCGACGCACACGTTACACAAACCCATTTCAGGAATATTTTCCAGAAGTCATACTAAAGCAGCTGGAATTGATCATCAATGGCAAGCTGATTTAGCTGATGTCTTTCATTTAGCATCGTATAATCGAGGTTACAAAAGTTTGTTTTATATCACTGAAGTGTTTTCAAAAGTAGCTTGGGTACTTCCTTTGGCTTCTAAAACGAGTTCAGAGTTTGAGCGAGCTTTAAACCTTATCTTGAAACAAAGTGGTCGACACCGTTTCTAATGCCAAACAAACAAAGGTCCCGATTTTTTTAACTAAGCTTTTTAGAAAAAATTGAAAAAAATACACATTAATTTTGTCACCACTGAAAATGCTAAAACGAAAGCCGGTGTCGTGGAAGGTTTCAAAGAACTTTGAAAGAACGTATGTGGAAATAGTTTACACATGAACATACCCTCAAATACATTGACGTGTTACCACGCCTAGTCAAAGTTTACAATCTATTGTACCATCGTCGCATCGGATGTGCTCCAGAAAAAGTGACACCTGAAACGAAGTGATTGTGTTGGATCGATTGTTTCGAAAGTCAAAAATCAGAAAAAAGAATGAAGTGTTAATCACCCGAGATTGGGTTCGCATTGTAAAAATAAAAGGCACTTTTGACAAATGATATTTACCTAACTGGACGAGAGAATAGTTTTGTGCCAAATGACAAGTGTGTGGATGTGATCCCCCTGCATAATATAAATTGAAAGATATGAACAGAAAAGTGTTAAAAAGAACTTTTTATTTGCCTGAGTTACAACGAGTGACAAAGAAAGAAGACGATGTGTACGATATCGAAAGCATTCACAAAAAAAGAACACGTAAAGTGGGAATACATCATATCCAAGAAGTCAAAGTTCGTTGGAAAGGATATTCACAGTTTCGATTCTTTAATTGCAGTTTCACAAGTCATCAACTATGTAAGGAAGTAGTAGTTACCAACATGCCGTTAAACACCACTGCATCCCATTCTCATGGTTCCTCTCTTTTAGAACTACAAAAGCAACCACTTTGGGTGTGGGTTGGAGAACGTGTTCCAAAAAATCGTCTTTTTCTACCAAATCTTTGAAGTGTATTGTGTTGTTGGAGCAGCCTTTGGAAATTTGAGTTTGCAACAAGGAGATAAACAGTTGTGGACTATTTTACTCAGTACTTGTATTGGTTATTTTTTTTCTAATGATAGCCATGTTAACGCCAGTCACAACTCTTCTAATCACACAAACCATCATCTATAACTCTTGGAAAATCATCCTTTGACATCGATTGACTCCTCGGAGACTCAAACCATCGAACTATGAATAATTAATTTTATTTAACATTACCTGACAGTTATATGGATATGTTTCCCAACAACACATAATGCTGTTTCACCGCCCATTTATCTCTATCCTTACAATTGGATCACAAAGCTCATTGGGGAGCGGCTTTGGTCGAAATCATTTATCCTACTATAGTCTGAAATGTGGTCGAAGATCAAACCACTTTCGTCCTAGAAATACTAAACGAACAAGTTCAATCACACTTTGACAAAAATGATCATCTCGTCGAAACAATTTCAACTATGTTTAATGATCAGTTTCTCAAAGCACTGGATACACTTCACGGATGTGTGCTGATCGACTACCATGCAACTTCTCATCGTCCCAAATTAGATTGTTCCTACAGCAAAACGCTGTCCATCACTTTTTCTCCCAGTTTGTTTGACATTCTGGGTGGAAACACATCTCTCGTTCCTTCGAAAGACATAATCAACAACAATCGATTCTACAAGAACTTAGGCTAGCCTATCAAATTGAACGAAGGACTGAATTTGATGTTTGTGTACTCTAATGTCGTCGAGTACAACTTGGTGGGAAATACAACTGCTCAGTTGCTCACTAGCATTCCTTTCAAAGTGAATTATGCCATAGTTGTTTACGATAAAGGAGGAAACAAGTATCACGTTAACCGAGACTTTGTACATCCTCATTACCTTTCTGTCAGTAAATCATATTTTGACAGTGCCAATATTAGTATCAAAGGAGATCTTGGACAAACTACTATATTCACTAAAGAAAAAGTCCCTGTGAAACTGTATATTCAAAACGATTATCCAGTAAATTGTAACAGATGTATCCTGGGTATTAAGGAGTGGTTCGACAACGAGGACATGGTTTAGGAGATATGTTAATATCTGCTTTTCGAACGGTATGACTCATCTTGAAACCTATGGTGACTCAAGGATTGCATACTTTAAATGATGCAGTCTTGGCGCAAGGAAAATAATTTTTCCAAAACGTACTCATCTACCATGAAAGTCCTAACCAAGCGTTTAAGAAAGCAGGAAAAAATATGTTGATTTAAACATGAAGAGAATTCCAGGGCTCGCCGAGACACCCCTATAAATTCACATCTCACTTCTGGCGAAGACATTGATTTGACTTCTACTCCACATCAAGGACAAGGCAGAAAGAAACGTGCAAAGGTCTTCAAACCTCACAAACCTGCACAGGAAAAGACTAAGAAAGCATAAAGTAAAGAACAGCAGTCAGAGATTTTGACGTTTGTGTTCACAAAAAAAAAAAAAATGATGCACAGAGATTCTTGCAAATGTTTCCATTTCAGAACTCGATCTGTTTGTCATGCGACCGACGATGTCGATGCAATAATCCCAATGGATAGAATTTCTTCCTTGGTCGTCTTTGACCAAATCGGTACCTATCGAGTTTCAAATCAAAGGACAATCCAGGCGGCATGGACACGTACCTTTACCGAACTTACCTGGAGAATCTCATGGCGTACGGAAAAGAAACCAAGAATACACATCTAGATGCCTCATTGGTGTGGAAACATGACACTGTGAATGCTTTTAATGACACAGTTTTTGCTGTGTATGATGATGCTCACAGTGTCGGATTTAACGACTGCCGAAACAAAATCAAACAACAACGTAGTTTAGAAATGACAGATCGTTTGCACTTGGATGTGTGCTTGCAAGACAAGTATTTGTTGAATCTTGTGGGTGTACGTTTGATATTGAATCGAAGTAGTACCGTGTTCCATTTGATGGTTAATACCAACGATTACAAAACAAGTTTAGAAAAAGCCAGATTCTACGTACGATGTGTGGAAGTCTTGTTTAAAGTGGGAAACGACATCATTCAAACTCTTAGCAGAACGACACCCACGTATCCTCTGCGATAAGTGGAAGTTTAAACCTTTATCATTGCCTCTGTGCTCCAACCAAGATCGAAGATAATGTTTTCCAAGGTCAGCTGCGAAAACATTTGCTCATTGGCATAGTCAGGAATGCAAGACTCAATGGACCTATTGATCAAAATCCTTTCGAGTTCCAACACTTCTACGCGTCCAAGATAGAAGTTTCGCGAGATGGCCAGACGTTGTGTACAAGACCCTTTGAACCTAGCTTTGCCCATAATAATTACTTGATATCTTACTTGGCTCTGTTTGAAGCCACACAAGTTAGGAACTATCAGTAGCCACGGCATTTCGTACGACGATTAGGCAGGAGGATATGCTTTGTGGGGATTTTATTTCACTCCAGACCAAGACAGCGACGAAGGACATTTTCACCCAAGAAAAACAGGCCAACTCTGTGTGGGACTTCAGTTTGCACTAGCTCTGGTGAATACAATGAACATCATTTTGTATGCAGAATTCGATAATACTCTGGACATCAACAGTTTGAGAGAAATGATCCTAGACTATTAAAAACATGGAACACGAAGCTTTGGAGATAGGTGAAGATAACGTTTTCTATTCAGAACAGCAGTCACAGACCACAAGTGAACAAGAGAAAGATACAGTCATGGCGTCACGATGGCCAGAGCAAGAAGAACATTTAGTCTTCCTGATTTGCTCGCCACTCACCTGAAAGAATCACACTCCTGAGCAGAGAACATTGTTATGGTTCTCAAATCGATCATGCTAGTCAATTGGAAAACGACAAATGATGATGAGTCAAGAGAATCTGGACTAAGCATGGACCCTTATCTCACAAGAAAAGATTTTGAAAGAGTGGAATAAAGATCTAAGTGACCATTCCCTACCTCCATTGACTTCATTGAAAACGACACGCATTGAAGCTCGCTTGCAACAGAGTACAGAGACTTCCCGTTCATCAACTTATGTGACAGATCTTTTCAAGGAAAAAGTCAAGTATGAACTCATCACTTATCATTACCTCTCAAAATGAATACCTGGGAACTTCATTACCTTCTGACCAACAGCTCGTACTCAGCTTCTTGCAATCCATTGGTGTGGTCTAAAGACGAACTTCCTCATCGAAAACCTAAAGACGTTCGAGTTTATGTCGTCACCACAGACAGCAGTCATCGCCCAGGGACGAAGTGGTTAGCCGTCTACTTTCCCAACGATAATAGTGTTGAATATTTTTATTCTCATGGATTACCTCCTATGGAAGACGATATCATCGACGTTATGAGAAGAAACACTTTATCATCTCAATTCAGCAATAGTGTGTAGAAAATATTGTGTGCATATTCTTCATCAACGCAGTCTTGGATTCCCATTAGAACATCACCTGACTTGTTTTCAACGTGATTTCTCTAGCAACGATGACAAAAAAGAAAAGTTGTTTTGTGAACATTATGGATATCTAGTTTCTTTAGAACAGAAACTTAGTGTGCATCGATGGCAAAATGACACTGTACTAGATCACTGGAAGCCTAGTCTTACTCCACAACGTTGTTAACCTTGTAAATAAGTTAATGTTTAACATCTGTTTTGTTTGTCAGTTGTACACGAAGAAGAAGGGACTAGCTTAATTCCCCCTCTTCATTGGTTTGTTGATGTTTGAGTTAGCAAGGCTTATTAAAACAATGATGATTTTTTAAAAAGTGGTGTGTACTTTTTTGCCAAAAAAAACCCCCAAAAAAACCTTGTACGTTCTCTCTCTCTCTCTCTCTCTCTCTCTCTCTCTCTCTCTCTCTCTCTCTCTCTCTCTCTCTCTCTCTCTCTCTCTCTCTCTCTCTGGTTTGGCACCAGACATTCTAACGTTTAATGTAATGGTAAAATAGTCACAACTATTGTTATACAAAATCTTACTATCTTTTCTTTCCATAGCACTAGAATCACTCTGCATTTTCACAGACAAACAGAAGCAATTCTTTTCTTAACAAGTACAGTAACCACCAAAGTGGATATTGATTTTTGTTACCTAGTGCTATTGCTCCAGTGAATATTTATTTTTTATTTTAGTGATGTCGTATCTCACTTTGAAAGTGTTTGTCTGTTTCACTACAGCGCTAGAAATATTGGCATCTTTTTCTTTTATTGATCTCTATTTATCTCTATTCGATTTGGTTGGTGTAAAAATAAATTACCCTGCGCAATACATGCTTGTATTCACTACTTAGAGTCATCGCTGTCAAATTTTTAGAAAGAAGTCAGCAAATATGTTTAACGGTTTAAAAGTAATGAAGTTAAGGTATAATAGATTTTCATCTCTTTAAATATTTGTATGATGTCTCTGTTAACTGAAGAGTTAAACTGAGTTAAAGAACAAGAATAATTCATAAATCGGAAATCTATTAATTAATTAATTGTCACAAATTGTCATTCCTCAATTAATCATTAATTATAACACATTTACTCTCACCTTTCTGCTCTGGTTTCTCAATTCTTTCACCGGCTTTTTTAAGCACATTTTTGTTTTCTCTGTTCTCCGCTATCATTCTTTTGATACGAATTTAATGTCTTTTCGTATTTTTTCTCTCATAGCCCTTGTGTATGTTCGTTTTATCATGGTTGTAAAAGGATATGAATTTTATTGTTCTGCCACAAAAAACATTTTAAGGAGTTATATGATAGATGACGAACTCCAATATCCTCAGCTTCCAATGGATTGTTTTTTTTTATGTTGGTTTATATATATATATATATATATATATATATATATATATATATATATATATATATATATATATATATATTAGATGACAAAATCATCGACATAAATTAGTACACTTGAATAAAACTAGGGTGCCTAGGAATCATTGTCAATCTTGTTCCTCATAATTATGAGAAGAAAGAAAAAAGTCCATTTCCATTATACACACGCACACAAAATCGGAATTTTCCACTTTTCGGGATAAATCCCAACTTGGATTGTAAAAATCAACCAATGCCTGTCCTTACGTGTGTGTGAGCTATTCTCTCCATCCTGTTTAATATATACGATGGATAACTTAGATGTCACAACCTTACAAGGAACCTTAGCTTTACGCCAAATTCTGACTTAGTTTGTCAATGTAGCAAATTTAACTCTTGCTTATTTTCATAGGTCACCTTTCACTCATCGTATTAAATCTAAAGCGACAAACACATCTGTAACGAAATCAACTGACGTTGGGTAAGGCCAGTCAGTGTACTAAATCTAGGGTGGCAAAAACCAAAACCATAAATTTGTAACAAAATGAAGAACCATATTTGCCTTTTAAAGCATTTGCATTGCAACAAACTTTTCTGCCAATATGTTTATCAATCAACCATGCGTAGCCGTTTAGTGAAAAAATTAAGCCTAGGCCAGTAAAAAACAAATTCAGTATTACAACTTCTAAACCTTACTTACAGTGGCGTGACTACCGCCCCCGCAGCCCCCGCAATGACGGGGGGGGGGGGAGGGACTCAAGGAGGGTGCCCAAAATCCCTCTTTACATTAATTATTTGACGGGGGTCCACTCTTAATGTTGGTGGGGGGGGGACACAGTTTGAAGTTATGCCACTGCCCACTTAGCTAAATGTGGGGGTAATGAATAGTAAATGTGTGGGTAATTAATAGTACATGACTGGGTATTGATAGTAGATAACTGAGTACAGATCACTACAGCGGCGAGTTGGATAGTAAATCAAGGTGTGTTGGATAGTAAATGTGCGGCGTTTGATAATAAGTGTGGGAGTAATGGATAGTACATGTCCGTGTGTTGGTTACTCAAAACGGCCTGTTGGATAGTAAATGTCAGAATCTGTGGGTTGTCTATATCCCAACCATCCACAGAATAAGACCCAATCTTCTTTTCTGCGCTGCCGTTTCTAGCATGTTGAATCCTCATAGCCAGCGCAAAGCTTTTGCTAACTATTGACGGCTGTCAGATCAATAGGATTGTGGTGGTATGATGGCTAATGCGTTCTCGGGCATGAACTTCTTTCGGTACACTAATTCACACACTTTAACAATGGTAGAAGCTTCCTTCAAAGGATCGATACCTCCGTGATCCATAAATAATTGTGGACATTTTCCACAACAACGTCGTACAATGGACACATCGGATCGACAATATTTCAACATTTCTTCTTCTTGAGAATTAAGTGTCTGAAGAGTAGGTTTGGTACCAGGCGTAGAATGATTCTCGTTGCTTAATTTTCATTTTCAATTTTAGGGTGGTGATGTTGCTTTGGATATAAACTTTTTGGTTGTAGCAAACCAAAGACTGACAGAGAGAAAGTAAAATTTTCTGTTCAAGATTGAAAACGGTAAAACTTTAGTGTCTATAATCTTCTATAGACCTAAAACAGGATGGAGAGAAAGGAAGCTTTGCATCGTAAATGTAGTGTTTGTACTTATTAAGAAAATAATTTTCTGTCTATTGGTAAAAATGCGAAGGATAGTCGTGCTTACCCACACTATACTTTCAAGCATACATATGATTTAAGGTTAAGTATTTTGTAAAAGACATTTACATATATAATCCTTTCCACAGCCGCTTAGATCACTTGGAAAAGAGGTACTACTCAAATGATTGCTAAATGAAACAGCAACAAAATCCCTCCATTATAATTGGCCATATTGTGTGATGGTATGTTTGTGGGTATATCGTGCGCAAGTAATGCGATTGTTTGAATGTTTGATGCATCACTGAGGGAGTAAAAAAATAAAAACGAAAAATAAAACAAAAACAAAAACAATAAAAAAAAAAAAAAAAAAAAAAAAAAAAAACACAGAAAAAGAAAAACAACAACAAAAAAACAAACAAAAATAAAACAAACAAACAGTAGATTTGGGTCTCGTATGGTAAAACAAAACTATGAATTGGAAGATTTGAACGGAGAAGTACTAAAAGGAATATTTTACTTGCCCTAGTTACAACGGGTGTCCAAAAAAGAAGACGGTGTGTACGATATCGAAAGCATTCTCTATCGAAGAACGCGTAATGTGGGTAAACGTCGACTTCAAGAAGTGAAAATGAGTTGGAAAGGATATCCACCTAGTTTTGATTCTTGGATTGCAGCTTCACAAGTCATCTTATGCTGGCACCGCCTAGCCCCATCCCAACATATATAGTTGGTTAGGGCCTGGAGTCAAATTCAGCATTGGTTTTGAGCTATCTAAAACCTAAAGTAAAAGAATAAATAATATCATTATAAAAAAAATAAAGTGTCTAAATGCTTGTGTTTTTGGATTTGGTGTGTGTGTGTGTCTGCTATATTCTCTCAATCTCTCGGGTTATGTTTATTTCTAATAAGGTTGAGAATAAATTTTGGAATGGATTAAAAATTGTGATTACACGGACGTAATTGAAAACTGTATCGATACTCGGGTTCTGTGTTGTATGTACAGCTGGTTGCTTGGAAAGGGCTTGAAATTAGTTTTTTGCGAGAACTTTACATCTTCGTTTTCGAAAGAAGGCTTTTAGTAGACATTTTGTGATATTTTACCCCCCCCCCCCAAAAAAAAGGTGAGTTTTTCCTATTGTTGCGATTTGTTAAACAGGATGTGTGTTTTTGAAATTTCTTAAGGAAAACATACCATAAAAAAGTGCCTTGATATTTTTTAAAGTAGGAATACAATATTCTCTCTCTCTCGTAATGTCAGTTCTCTCTCTGTTTCACACACAGACACACACATACACTTAAGTTTCTTATAAAATGATTTAAATTGAAATCATAATGGTATCTGTTCCCGTTTTTAAGATACCTATCCAAAAATTTTGGCAGTAGTCGCAATGATAACGTGAAATGTTACTTTTGTAATTTTTTCAAAAACTTGCACCCCTAAAAATTTTAGAACGATTTTTCTTCAGTAGGTAAATTTCATGGATTATATAAAATCTTGAGCTTAGTTGTGCTTGTGCATGTCAGATATCTTGGCTTTGTCTTATTTTGGCACTGAAATGTGTAACGAAAACTGAAGAATATTCAACTCTACAGGAAGAAAAATAAGACAGATCTCATTCAGGTGGCCACATTTCTTCAGAAAGAGATAGAGAAGTCTGGTTGTTTGCATGGATACAGGTGGATGTACACAAAATGTTTTGGTGAGGGTCTTGTTGTCGATCGTGAAAGTGTCAGAGTTCTGTTAACAATTATTGATCCTCAAGGGGTCGAAATGCCGAGAAGCCGCCGCTTGAGACGCCGCACGTACTTTAGTCATGGGCCCAACTACACGTGGCATATAGATTCTAATGATAAACTAAAACCCTATGGAATATTCATTAATGGATGCGTTGAGGTGCCGTTATTTGCTGTGTGATTCGGCAACTGACAGTTTATACCACGATAAACTCAGAAAAAACAACATTAAACTATTATAACTGCTATTGCTACTAATTGTATTCATTTTTTTGTTGTTGTCATTTTGCTTATATTTTATTACTTAGCATCCTTTACGACGCTTCATTCAGCGTATGAATACAAGTTTTGGGTTCCTGGTACGTAGCTATTTATAGAACAGGGATTCTCCTGCACGGGCATAATAAATACGTCATCATCAAACAAATAATTCAACCAATGGTATCCTATTTAAGGTTTTGAACATTCCCAGCATTGTCTACATAGTTTACCAAAATGGACATATGTATTCTGAGTGGAAGGTCAATATTCAAAGTAAAGCGATGAAGTTGTTTTAGACATAAAAATGACATAGATTTTAATGCATTCATGGACTGATTGAAAGTGATTGGCAGATTCATCACTGTCCAGACTTGTGAGTAACCTATTTTCGTTCCTCTTGAACCTATTTTCGTGATTATAACATGCTAAGCTAATACATGTAGACGCATTAGGTTATAGAAGCCATGTGATCCGTTTTGTTTGTCCACACACATACACACACACGTTTGTAAAATAATGATCAGCTATTTTGTATCCATGTAAGTATTCTAGAATTTCTTATCAGTTAAAAAAAATTGCTTACAACCTGATCCCAACCCCACCCCCAGTCAAATATGTGTTGTAGTGGGTTTAACGCCATTTTTCAGCACATGATAGGCTATACATGGCGGCCAGTTTTATCTGGTGGAGGAAGAACCCGGGAAAACCCGGGAAGAACCACCGGCACACGGGAAGCTACTGGCAAGCTTTCTCACATATCCACATTGGCCGAGCCAGAGACTCGAACCCACACAGACAGAGGTGAGATGGCAGTGATCGGTAAAGGCGAGCGCCTTAGACCACTCGGACACCCGGGGCCCCTCAAATATGTGACATCAGTGTAAAAAATAAATACACAGACACACAGAAGAATAGATAGAAATTGAGACTAATGGTTGATGTAAAATGCTGTTGGTGTAAAAAGTTAAGTATTTCACTCAGGAAATAATAACAGCAAGCCTAATTATTTTGTTTATTATTAACACACATTTATAGCATTATTGTAATTAGAATTACAACAAAACATTGAAATATACCTGTAAAAATAAAACAATTGTATGACAAATTCATGTATTTACTGTTCTAATTTGTACTTGTATAGAACTATTTGTTTCGCATTTTCTGAATCCCAGCAATAATTGTTAATTGGAAATTGCCATTAAATTTATAATAAAAACCTGAAGTGATAGATGTTTTATATTATCATACATTTGGCATGGATAGTTGACATGGGGTACTCAACTTAAAAAACAAATATTTCCTTAACTGATTGGGGAAATTGAATTGTATTAGCTGGGATTAAAATGGAAGGTGCAGTTATTGAAATGGCAGGTGGAGTGTGTTATGAAACCTGTCACAGAGTTCATTGTGTGTTGCGAGAGTGCTTGTAGAGAATTTTGTGCAGTTGCATGACAAATTACTTGAGTGGTACTGGTTGGGTCTGCAGGGGTCATTTGAACATTTACAGAGGTCTGTGAAAGTACTGCAGAAGAATCTGGGGGAGAGAGTGCCACATTTGAACTTACATTGGACAGAATGTTACTCATTTGTTGCTTATGTTGAGTACTGGGCCTTGTGTAGGGTTTTAATGAAAGCTCACTGGAGTGGTCAGACAGAGACATAATGTGCCTAGCAGGAAGGTTGGCATCTGTCACTGCATTCAAAGCTGTGGCACGAAGAGAGTGGGCAGTATATCTATGCAGAAATGTTGCCATATGTCAGGCATAAAATTACTAAATTGCCTCTGCCCAACACTTACCCCAACATAAATGTCCAAATATCAAAAATGGGGTGTGAAGGGTCAGAGGAAACTTGGACTAGGCTTCTGATAGTTCTTCCACTTCATAAGTGTCGTCAAATATTGATGGGTCAATGTTTTCAATGTCTTCTTCCAGGAAATCTATCTGATATGGTAAACTTAACGAAAATTCTCCATATTTTGCCATTTCGGATACAGCAGTTCGATGGTGAATAAATTCCATACCATTTTGTCTACAGACTGATCACTGACCTTGACGTAGCGAGTTTGCAACGTTTGCATCCTGTTTTTTCACCATTTTAGTATTACAAATAATAATTTTTTGATACAAAAATTACAGATATGTGTTTAGTCTTTCGAATTCAGTTCTTTCAAATATTTTGCAAAATTTTTAACATATTTGTTTTCTTTTGAAGGCATATATACTATACGTTGTTTATGCCTTCTTTTGCAGTGTTTACCTTTTGTTTTGCACGTGACTTATTTATCGAAGCAGGTATTTTTAGAAAAGTAGTTCTGCTCACAGTTTATAAAGAAAAATAAACGCAGCCCAAGCTGATCACGTGGTGACATTCGGACCAATGGAAATCCTAGTTACTTTTACCCGCTAATGCTATTGCAATTATTAAAACATTTCGCGCGCAAATTTTAGTCTTAATCTCGCAGGCGCCATATTTGGAAAAGGTCATTCTTAGTAGTTTATGCGTTGGGAGGAGTTAGCCACAAGTGAGTATTTTAAATGATTTATACATTGATTTAGAACTGTATGCTGCCATTAGAACGTATTGACATGTCAATGCAAAGTTTTGGTAATGAGAATCTTAAATTTCGGATAGTTACAATTGCATCTTCAGGGTCTGGCCTATGTTGCACGTGCATTTACAATTTGAATATGGAAATCACATTTGCTCGTCTTCGAACTGTAGACTTTCTTGATGTAATACAGGGAGTATTAAACAAAGTCTGCAATTTAAAGACGAACATTGTGCATGTATATAATATAGACAGGGCCGGCGCAAGAGTATTTGGAGCCCAAGGCGAACCTTCAGCCTTCCGCCATCACCCCCCCCCCACACACACACACACACACAATTAACTTTAGAAAATGAATATTGTACATTTATTCTTTTCTAGTGTTTCTTCTGTCTATTTTTAGACGCCTATTATCTTCTAATTTACGCTATTTCTCTTTTTTAATTAGTCTTTTTGCCGCCTCCACCCCCCCTCCAATTTTGCCGCAATAGGCGACCATCTAGTTTGCCTGGCTGTTAAACCGGCCCCAAATAAAGATTTTTAAAAAAGTTGTTTAGTTACATTTCCCATGTACGCAACACCAGATTACGCTGGTAGAATTCCCAGGAGCAATTTCAAAAAGCACCTTCTCCCAAAATAAATGAACACCATAAATTTAAGAAAACTTGCATTGCGGGGGCTTTGGAGCAACTGTTGCATTTGCACCACCTTTAATCTGTTCTTGCATTCATGGAAGTATGTATAATGCAAGGGCAGATTTGAGGAAAAGTCGGGGCCCCTCCCAATTTCTCTAACAAAACGAGTGCCAGACAAACGGAATGATTCTTTGAGCAAGTTTTCTTTAAAGTTGAATAGTTAAAATTATGCTTTGGAAATGCTTAAGGGCTATTTGTAATGTGCAGTTAATTACTGGTGGGTGGGAGATGGTGCTCTGAAGAAATGGCTATATATTTTGGTAATAGTGATATCCTGTTTCCTTCAGTAAATCACTTGGCAGTGAGTTTGTGAAAGAATAAATTCCATATCATTTTGTCTACAGACTGAAGCAGTGTGCATCAATATGGAGTTTGTATGTGTTGAAACAAAAATGTCACTGAGGCTTGTAAATAATCCATTGAGTGGCAGGGAGAAGTAGATTTTGTTTAAAACTTTGAGCAATTGAACATAAGCTGTTTGTCTGTAAAGACTGTAAATCAAAGACGTTTTAGTTCTTAGAGAAAACCTGGAAAGTAGAACCTAATAAAAGGTATGGAGGTCTGTACTAGATGTAAGTGGCATTTTATGAGAAGCACAATGACAGAAATGTCTGTTGTTAATATTAATAATGAGAATAATCTCAGTAATGATGATCCCCAAGCTGAACAGTTTGGAATATTTTTATAATTTCTGGTCATATGTCTTTCTGTATATCTGTCTGTATCTATGCCTGCCTGGCTGTATTCAATCAAGGTTGAAATTTTGTATTGCAACCATGGCAAATGCACCATAAAATGCTCGCTAGTCCCCTTTTATGACTTTCAGAAAGCAAAGTTACAGGACTGCCACCATTCTCTATCATTGGGGCTCCATGACATAAAGCAGAGCGAGTTGAGATGTCACTGACATGCTTTTTCAGACACTCTAGGTTTATCATGCTGTAACCATCCAGAATGTCGACAGACCGTTTTATTTGAAACAAAGCATTTTTACTGTTTTGAAAATGGCAGTCTAAAACATTTTGAAACTAGTTTAAAACAAACTCCCAAGAATTTAAATTTGACCCATTTTTGACACATACATATTCCAACCTGTGTTTTTATGATGCATGTTGATTTAGCTGGATCATCAGTCTTGATTATCCTTGATTTGCCTGCCATCATAATTTCCTACTGAGCACACGCTGTCCATAACAAATTGACTATGCACCAGAAATTGACATTTGCTAGACTACTGTCTACACCTTATCTGCCAATAATATCGCACCTACAGTACACGCATCATGTTTAATGGAAAATTCACATTCCCACAGTGGACTTGAATCTTTCATGGACCGGATATTAGGGGTGAAACGATATACCTCTGCCACGTATCGATACGATTCTTGATACACAGCCTACGATACACCATTCGATCAGATGCATGGCTTATATTGGTCACCATTTCCTTTGTTTTGCATTGAATGAATGTGTTTAAAACATGTTATTACCAATTTCATGTCTTCACTTAAATTTTGAAGGCATTACGGTGTTATCTTAAAAACAGAAGAAGCAGTGCAATTTCCTTGTGCAAGGAAAATCTTATCATCTAGAACAAGTCAGAGTGGGGGAGCGGAGATGATTAACAACCAAATCTGTCACATCTGCATGTTCGGTCGCTGATTACATATATCGGCGTAAAAGGAGACATTCCAAACTTATTCCTCATATGCGATTTAAGTACTTTACAGATCATTTACAGTATATGTTGGGACACCATAAATTAATTTTTAAAGTAATTTTTTGTGCACTGTAAGTTCTGGGACAGATCGTTTTTTTCGAGTCGTAAGTTGTGGGACACCTTTTGAATCATAATATCGATGCTTGGCTGGTAAAAAAAAATGCACTAAAACATATATTTTGTTAAATAAATAAAATAAAAACCGCTGTCAGTGTTGTTTGTTTACACTTATCTTCTTAACTGCAAACTTTTGAAGAACAAAATTTGATAAATCTATGGGCAATATAGGAGACTAGATGCTTGCACTACGTACAAAATACGTGCAAGTTGGAGCAACCCGTACTTGTATTATATTTTGTTTTGCTGTATAAACACTGTTTGATGCAATAAAAGTTTTGAGTTGATTTATATTTGCCATTTTCATAAGCCAGATCTAATTTCCAAGTAATATTTCCTCAGTTATATGCCAGTGCAAATCCTTTAGCTTGTAAAGGCAGCCTTGCTTTGTTTTCCGAACCATTGATCGAGCCGCAGAGTTGATACTTGTTCAGTGCCAAGTAGAGTCCTATATTCAGCTGACCGAATTTATTTGAACTTCCCGTCATCATGCTGCACAATTGACACCTGTTCAGTTGTGGCAAATCCTTTAATACCGGTACATTTCACAATGTATGCTCAAAGTGTCACTTACAGACCCTGACTGTTCCACTGTTTCAATTTATTTTCAAAATTCCTGTGAATACTGCTAAAAAGAAACCAAAGCCGGCTTCCAGGATCTGCTTGCTTTGTAATAAAATAATAGGCAATGTGACTTCCAATGAGCACAGGAGAAATTATAACTTAAGTAAAATATGTGGAGAGAGAGAGCGAGACTTATGGATGAAAGCTACTAAGCTAGACAGTGAAGGTACAAAGTGATAGATAAACATGCTAATTCCGAAACCCAAAACCTTTTTATTTATACGACAATGATCACTGAACATAGTCCAAATACCGCTGAACAGACATGCATGTCGGTACTATATTTAATCGAAATCCTTTAAGCTGTAAAATTCTTAATTGCCCATTTGACCTCCTCAGGCTCAAACCCATCAAACTCGTCATTTTCACTGTCATTGACAGTTTCAACACATTTAATATTTCTTATCACATTGTCCTCACAACCGTTCAAGTTATTGTTAATACTGCATGCTTTAAACGATTTTCTTATCAGATATGGCTTGTCCTGAAGCGATTCGACTGCTTTCACAATCCAATCCACAACTGTTTGTTTGTTTGCACTCTTAACACGAGAAGTGATGACATTTTGCTTGGAAAGACCCTCTGCTGCATTACGAATAAAGTTTGACCAGATTTTCCTCATGTCAGACTTGACTGGTTTGTTAATACTGACGTCTAGTGGCTGCAGCTTGGAGGTGCATCCACCCAGAATAACTCCAGGCACAGTGTTACCCCTTCTCAAAGCCTTCTTTGCAGCATCCATAATATGCGCCTGCAATGAATCCATCACCAAAAGAGATCGTTCCTTTCTGGTGTACTTAAGATAGATCTCTTTAATCCACTGCAGCATCACTTCGTCATCAACCCAACCCTTCTCCTGCACGTTCCATCCTTTCGGTGCCTTAATATCCTTTAGCTCCCTCACGCCACGAAAAATTTTCATTGGAGGCGACACATCCCCTGCTGCAGAAACTGCAAGGACTAAAGTTATGCTTTTTATCTTCACCAGTCGTGCAAATTCTCGCACTTTTAACCCCCTTTAAAAATCCGGTCGGACAGTTCCTACTGGCTTGAAAGTCAATGTGTGGACGTTCAGTTGACACCAATTCCTTGGCATAAGCACATATAGTATCCATGCTGACGGGGATCTGCAGATCTCGTTGGATGAGAACCCACTTTGCTATTTTTCCAACTAAATCATCGCCATAGGATACTGGTCTCCCACTCCTTGGTATATGTCCCCATTCATTCAGCTGTTGAGAGAAATCTATTTTCGACCAATTGGTGATCGTTGATTTAGGGATTTTAAAATGTCTTGCTGTTACTCGAATCTCATGTGAAGTTGAGAAATTAACTACTTCCTGCTTTTGCATTAGGTTGAAACGCTTGTAATGCCCTCGCCTGACAGCATCATTTTCACAAGCATCATCTCTCTCTTCCGGGGTCGGCTTGCTTTGTAATAAAATAATCTTTGTATTTGATAGCCAAAGTCTCTACCAGGTGTGTTTATTCACCACCCAAGCATCTATTGTTTGCCACCTGTCATTATTATTGATGTCTGCAGGGTAAATACATGGGTACAACATCATACACAGCATTAGTTGTCTTTAAGAATATTTTTTTTTGTACCAGGGTAACCCATGCTAGCAAAAATGTTGTCATTTGCACTCACAGGTAATGTATTTACTAATAATGATTTTTATTTTGCGAAATATTCTATTCTTAACCTGGATATAATACACTCTTGGTTATTTTGCACCATACACCGGGTCATGCGTGAATTGCTGGTGCCTTCAAGCAATGGTTTTTTTTTCTTTCTCTGTCTTGTGCTCTTTCTAATGTTTATGATTTTGCTGGATCCAATTTTCAGTTTGATAATTTACGGGTATTCAAACTTTTGAGGACAACCAAACATGATTCGTTTATCTATATTCACGTAAATAAAACAATGTGTCAATGTTGTTACCTGACATAAGCGATACACACGACCGGTATTCTACATTACCGGACCATGTGGTGTTAGTGGATACGTTAGTGATAGTGGATATGTTTGTGTCTTTTATACATAAATTGCTTATGAAGAACAAAAAGAGAACGTTTAATTTACCTACCTTATTGTAACATGAAGTGCGGGGCGGGAGGTGGCAAATTCAGCACAATTTGTTTCGGTTCTTAAGTTTTGGGACATATGATCTATTTGAAAAAAAGTTTAACCATAAGTTATGGGACAGGAAGAAAATCATTAATTTTATCTTGTCCTAAGATATAAGGTAAATACGGTAATAGTTAGTTTTGTGTGAAGTTTCTATGTTGCTTTGTATCTATTTGGATAGAGTTTGGATGCCGATATTTCCGGTATGTCACGCAACAGTTAGTTATGATTGGTGGTTATTGTTTGAACTTGAACAAACATTAACCACTAATCAGAATTGCATGTAACATATTTTACTGCGTGACACACTGGAAGTGTAGCCTTCAATTCGAGCCAAGTAGACCAGATGCAATACAACAGATATATTTCCAGTAAAAGTGGTTATTAAATGATCAGTAAAGTACTTAAATCATACATGGGGAATAATTCTGCAATATCTTCTTTCCATTGAGATATGTTATCAGTAGCTGAAGATGCAGATGGGACAAACTAATTCGCACAGAATTGGGGCTGGGGAAGGGGGCAGTTTTCGAACTATGCGAGTTGGTCACCTTGTTTTAATTTGTAGAAGGTGAGTGGGTCTTGTCAATAGTTTTTATTTTTTACTGACAGAAATGTGCATGTACTTGCTACAGTCATCTCAGATGAATTCTCAATTTAAAGAATGAAAAGGCAAATGACTAATAATTATTCACGACTGCTGAAGATTAAATTAACATGGAGTTAGTATCAGTTTGTATCAATTCTTCCGCTCTTGTTTCGATATGGGTATCAATATATTGGTTAATTTTAAGTTGTACACAATGCCATTTAATATTGAAAGAATCCCCCACCAAAACGCATTCACATACATGTATTTTGAGAGATAAATGATAAATTTCCAAGTAAAGAATCCTGAGACTATTTAGTTGCTTCACAAAATATAGTTTAATTATAGCAATTTTAATGAGAGAGATAAAGAGAGATTCTGCTTTTAAACAAAGGAAAAAGAAATCATACGTAAGTATTAGCAGGTTTCATTCCATTATTAAAATAAATAAATGTGACAAACGCAGTGGTTTATTTGTTTCATTCCCCCAGTCACTTTTAAATTGTTTGCTTAACATGTTCCCACACAATGAAATATACACAGCACTATTTGTATAGAACTTTTACTAGTCCTGCCTGTTTAGCACTTTTGACCCAAATATTCATATCCAAGTGACACATTTTCTCAGGAACTAGACATGTGTTTGCTTTTACCATAGACCTACTGTTTTTATGCAGACTCTGTGAAGCACGTGAAGCTGCTTTCTATAACCAACAGCTTAACAAATATACTTACGATTGCTGGTTTGGTCATCTAAGTTTAATATTACCAAATGGATGGGTAAAAGTGATGAAGTATACTTAAATATTTTCGGTAGGAGATAAACTTGTATGTATTATTTTCATCTAATGCAGATGCAATTTATTTGGTACTGTACATACTATCAATCCACATAACAAACACTGCAAACTGTACCCGAATGTCAAGCAAATAACGTAATTACCAGAAAGTTCGTCACTGTTCTTCTGGAGTGCACAGAGCATTTTCATATCAGACAGTGGTTTTCCAAAATGGGGTAGGGTGTAGGCTGCATTAAAGAGAACCATCATTTTGTTTTTCAATTCATTCACATTCACTTTTAGTTTTAAAATGTACATTCCCTGTGGATTTTCTGCATATGCTGGATAGTGGCGGGCATATACTGTGCCGACAGGCCTTGTGAGGTCCAGAGCTGTAATGAAACTTGATTAGTTCAGTCCTGAATTTGTCAGTATCATTTACAAAAACTGGTTGAATTTCAAACCTGTACCAGTTTGGGATATTGTTTGTGGTGACTGCTTATGTCTCTTTGGAGAAATAGTTACTTCTGATTTGGTGGCAGCCTTTCATTTTATCCCTCCACTTTCATGCGGATGTTCCTTCTCTGAATTTCCCCTAAAACCTTCCTTGCAAAAATAATTAAGTAAACTCCTTTTATCCACATAATAAAGATGAGCTCACTTGGCAATTACTTATAAAGTTGTTATTAATACATTTTGTGGTTTAAATATAAACAAGACAGCTATTTAATTAGCATAATTGATTTGCTTCAAAAGGAACATCTTGCAGGTAAGCTAATCCTCTGTATAATCAATTAAAAATTAAAGAATCGTCACTGTTATTTAATCAGTTAATAAAGGAAATCAACACTAATGTTGGTAATGCACCTTTCATTAATTTGATTGCATCGAATCATTGGATTGAAATCAAAGGGTGATCCACTTGTGAGTATCTGGGTTGAGTAAACAAAATAAAAGCCATTTAAACCGCTGCTAATTAACCATGTCGGATTTGTCTTTAAGTAGTTGATTGGCCAATAATTTGGACGCTTAGCACAATATGCATTCAAGTGGTAATAGAACGTGCACACATGCAACAGTAATCAACGATCACTAGCTGTAGTATCGAAGGATATGAAGGAATAAATGGAGAGACGTTGATTCAAGCATTCACTATGCCTGGGGTGGGTGGTGGTGGTGGGTATGAATGGCCAGATAAAGGTAGATAAAGTGATTAAAGCATTAAAATTAATACTTGCCTGACTGGTTTTAAAGTAGGAAATAAGCACTTGTCCTGGAAGAGCGTCTTGCAAAATTTTACTTGTATGATTTCGAAAATGAATACTTTGGGGATGTAGGCCTATGGGATTTGATCAGCCCTGAGTAAGTTTTGAGATTTTGTTTAGATGGGTTACTTCTAATTTCTGTTGGTAATGTCTTCCACTGTTGAATTGTGAAAAGCAGGAATTTATTTTGATATAAGGTGGTCATAAAGAAAGGGAGCTGAATGATTGAGTGCTGTAGGTCTCATTGTTAATAACAAAAGGTTGAATTACATCTTTGTAAGTAGTTTGAAGCAAAACCATTGTCCATTTTAAACCTCTAATCTTTATTTGAGTTCTCTCATTGACAAATAATCTTTAGATAGATGATCTCGGACTGACACAAGGAATGGAAGACAATAAACATATAATGCACAAATTTGATACTAGCTGTTTGGATTAGTTTACAAGTTCTCTCTATCACTGATTTTTCTTTTATGAGAATCAAACAATGGAATAGCTTGTGGGTTATACAATACGATTCAACGAAATGCTTATTCAATAAAATAAAAACTATTCACTTAACCCAGAGTACACTGTTTATTGTCAACATAATGGCAAAGAAAATAAACCTGCAGAACAGCTACTGTTGTTCTTTTAGGTTATCAGTTCACGCATGAAATTAACACGTCAGTGGCAAAGAAACAAACCGTGTTGATGGCTTCTGTTGTGTTATTAGTTTGCACATGAGCATCTGTCTTCAAAAAGTGTACAAGTGAACCTACATGTATCTAGGATGATTTTTGCAACCGTTTGTGATTTAAAAAAGAAAAACGTTACTTTGATAATTAATACAAAATAGTACGGTTTAAACTAAAGTATGGATACAAAATCTTAATAATGCTCTCTCTCTGACACATATATCTGAGACTAACATACATCTATGTAGTGCCCCTTCCCATGCACACAGATCTGTTATTAAGTGTGTATTGAATGCATCTTTTTTTCACAATATATAGAAATTCACGGCTAAAACACGGTATTGGTGCTGAGAGTAGTCTCACTCGCTTAAAAAATTGAAATGTTTGATAGAACATTTCAATGAAGCTCATTATATACCCTAGGGTGTCCCCTAGTCAGATCAAGTTAGATTTAGCTTGAACATGCATGCGATTTTGTTTAACCATTATTTCAATTCATTGGTATAACAACAGTTACAGACACTACACTTGGTGTATAACATGCAAGAAAAACAGCATGAAAACTTTAAAACTTTATTTTTTTTCACAGTAACATCAGTAACAGGATATCAACATTTAAAGTAAACAACATAACTGGAAGTGGTAAACAACTTAATAACAAAATCAAAACATCTATGACAAAGGTATCACTAAGAAAAAAAACCTAACCATGAAACTTTTGCATAACAAACATAAAAGACATAGAATAATCTTATTTAGGCATTTATCTAACACCAAGAAGAATATTTAAACAAACAAAATCATTAATACTGGCCAAAAGTATTGCAAACTTCCATAAGAGTCAGAAGTACATTGTCCATAAAATTGGTTACAGACACTACAAAACTATAGCATTTCAATACAGCTGCAGAACCATACATATCTCCATAAAATTCACTTCAAAAATAATTCAACATGAACACATTGACTAGAATTATTCATTAAATGAATGTTGATTAGTTAATAAAATGATAAAACCACATTGTAACAGGTATATGTCCAATACTTGTGTTAAAATTATGAACTGGTAAATAGCACTTGAAAGTTTAATACTAAATAGTGTTTGTAAGAGTAAAATATTGAAGTATAATGAATGTTCAATAAATCATAGTCACTAAAGTATTGTTCAACCCAAGGTGCTGACTCAAACACAGACCCATATGTGATTGATCTTAAGGTTACAGACACTACACATTAAACCTTGATTTTATATTGTCATTTCAAATAGAAGTGCTTATGATTTTTTTCCAGATTTGACTTGAGCTTAGACAATTCAGCTGCATTAAACTTGAAATGACCCCTTTCATTGACTATTTGTGGAGCTTTTACCCTGTACAAGATAGCATCTAGAGCCTCTTGTGAATAATCATCTTTTTCAGGCCAAACATACATGTTGCCAGACTTTCTCATGTATTTAAGTCTAACTTCGTTATGAAGAATGTCTATTACTTCTGCTAAGTATACATCTAGAGGTCCCTTCTTTGGCTTAAGTCCTACAGCAACAAATTCTCCAGGGTGGTATTTCTCTATTGGTTTCTCTGTGTTGGTTGGTGCTTTTTTGTCAACTTTGATCTTCTTTGTCACAATGTTTTGTCTTTCTGTTGACTTCCGTTTCTTATTAGGCTTTTCGCTTGTTGCTGAGTTATGATCTTTCTGGTTACTTCCTTGTTTTCTTTTCTTGTCATTATTTTCTATTGTTGATGGATTCTTGTCTTTAAGTTGTTTTCCTTTCTGACTTAAATTATCTTTATTGAGTACTAACTTTCTCATTTCCCAGGCATTAACATTTTCGCTGAAGTTGCATCTCCCGTCAACCTTCATGCATTGCTCACAATAACAGCTCAGATTTCTTATGCTCAGTTCATAATCATTGCTTCCTAACTTTACAGCATGTAATTTTCTTGTACCTTGCAGTGTTTGCACATCAGTTTCTTCTCTATTTCTCTCAACATCTTTAACAAGGATGAACTCCCTTCTCGAAACTGTTTTAGCTTCATTATCTGTATTTTCCATTTTCAGTTTCTCTGTACAGAAATGATATACATCTTCTGCACAACCTATCACCTTTCTATTGCTGATTACAGCTCTGTAGCAAGCATTCTTGACTGTCGCACCGAGACCATCGCAAACACTCTTTCCATGTGATGTTTCGAAATAATTTCGTGTTACAGATGGCTTTTTCCTCAGACTTATGTCAGCAAAGGCTTTCTTCCCCTTATACTGGGCAGCACAGCCATCTGTCCACTCATGGATCTCCTCTACTTTCACACCTTTCTTCTTCAGAATTTCTATAGCTTTGTTCTCAAAAGTGATAGCTAAGTCTGCATCATGTTTGGTTTCTTCACTGATGCCAATAATGGCATGCTTTATCTTGAATTCTTTTTCTCCCTGTTTTTCTGTATAGTAACACATGATTGGATGTATTGTAACTTGGTTCCTGTCGAAGAATCCAGATTGTACTTCACTTTGAAAAACACACCCATAGTTCTCACTAAAGTCCATGACCATAGCAATAGAACCCTCACCAATTCTATCAACACAAATTCCCATCTGTTGCTGTTGCCATTTGGCCCTGAAAACGTGCTCTGGATACTCTTGCATGTCAGTTTCTAAGCATGTAATTAATGTTTTTATGTCTGTTTCTTTAGGCACACAGGAGACGCAACGCTTTACTTTATCATCTTTTGCTATTTCTATACTTTCCCATTGATGCCATGATATCTGCCTGTCACTATACTTTTCAACAAATGGTTTAAGGTAACTCTGCAAACATTTCACACCGCATTGTTTGCATTCTCTTCTTAAACATTTAATAGCTGGATTGGTGTCGTATTTACAAAAAGTAGCATCACTTAAGCTTTTCTTATCTACTGAAATTTCATCCAAATCTCCATTTTCTTTCACTGCTTTTTTTACATTTGTTAGTGCCTCACTTTTTAGGGCCACGTTACAGCACTTTTGGCATAAGCATGATCTTCTGCTTGTTTCAGACACCTTTTTAACATTCACTGGTTTCAATTTAGAAAATGAAGTTAATCCTATTTTGTGACTATGGTTCCTTAACTTGTAGTCTTTGTAGGCTTCTTCTAATGTCATAGTCATCACATGTTTTTGAAGTATTTCTTTTTGACCACCTTTTCTTACTTTCACAGTTTCACGTTTATTAGGCACTTCCCTACTGATTTCTGGACTTAGAAAAAAATCTTTCACAGATTTCTTTAATGGAGAGTTAAGTGCATCCCTTCTTCTTTTTCTTTGTTTCATCTCCCACCATGTAGAACTAGGTTTTTGCCCTTTCACTGATACTTTGAAATACTTTTTTAGTCTGTGTCTTTTATATTTCTTCAGTAATGCGTCACAAATGATGTTGTATGCATGTTTCTTTGCACCCCCTTTCCTTGTTTTCACTTCTGAAATGCTCTCTGACACAGATTGTATAACAGTATCTGTCAATTCAAGTTTTTTTCTGCAATCCGGTGTCATTATCATTATATTCCTATTTAGAAACTTTGATGTTGATGGAGATTCAATTAATTTACTTATGATGACTGCTTTTCTCTTTGGGGTATTTGGTAATACTTCCTTTACCTTTTTTAATTGTCTGTACAGAGTTGCTTTAGGTAACACTTTATTCATTGGTGAATCTCTGGCTGACCCAGTATTTCCTATTTCACAATCAGTCTGAATACACTCTTGCTGTATACTTTCATTCAGTTTGATACGCATTCTCCATGCTTGGGTTCTTTTCACAGCTTCTTTCTTCTTTCTACTTAATTCAGCAGTTTTCGGACTTCTTAAATCAACACTCTTATTAACCGATATTGCCAGGGCTGCTTTTTCTTTCTTTTTCTGGCGATACCTTTTCATTTCTTCACGTTTTTTCCTTCTTAATTCTTGTTGAAGATTTGAATCGGAAAGTGATTGCTGTTTTTTTAGTAGTCTTGCATCTTTTCTTCTTTCTCTATCAACCCTTTTTAGCTCCTCATGTTTCGCCTTATTTTTCCCTCTGTTTTTTTCTCCAGGCTTGTACCTTTAGCCTCGTCTTCTCCCTTCTAGCTTTAATCTTCTGTTCATCTTCTTCTGGCTTATCTTTGGTTCCTAAAAGCAAACAACTTCATTCTCATTTTTGTTCCTCTATGTATACGGATGAAATTTAGACTTTACAAAACATACTTGTAATGAGTACGCAATATGCTTTCATACATAAGCAAACTGGAATAACCTGTAGATTCTTAAAGAAAAGTATCTGATTGAAAAAGAAATAGCATAAAACCTGATGATTATTCAATGTTCTAGCATTTACAATGATTGCACACTTTCCTTAATAATGTAAACAACAGTCGGGTCAATTCACATGTCTAGTAGTGTCTGTAACCATTTGACAATATCAGCAATGTATCCAATACTAAGTCTGAGCTCATTGAATTCTCATAATATTTCTGTTTGAATTTACTAGTCTAATGATATGGAATGCAAAAATACTCAGTTTCAATTGCATATTGTAAGAAATCACTGAAAATGTTGCCTGTTATCAGAAATCTAGATGAAAGAAACTATAAATATACCAAAATATTACAAATTGCAGACAGACAATATGTCAAAATTTAGCCTTACACATCAATACTGTAATAGGAAACATAATTTGGCTTCATTTTTTAAAAAAAAAACAGGGATAAAGTCATAGACAGTATAAAAAGGGGATATTGGTTACAGACACTACAATTTAAGAGTGTGGTTTACCATTCAATACAAACTTACCAGAGTTGTTCCCAGAGGTTTGCTTTTGTCGTCTTCCCATGTCTTAGGGATGTACCATGGTAAAGAACAGAAAAAGTAATTAGGCAGCTTCTTCTAGGATAAGAAATTCAGGTTACATTGTCTTGTAGTAAATTACTCAAACAGACAGTGCTGCAAGAATGATGCAATATTCAATCAAGAGAGTTATTGCATCACTTTTTTGCTCTTGGCTGCAGAGGTAAATAGATGATGCAACATTACATCACATAAGATGGAACTTTCTATTGAGAAAAACAATGTTTTAATGACAAGTAGAACAATACTTTTATCTTTCATTTTTATACCTGTTTGTGTAGTGTCTGTAACTTTTTTTATTGAGTTGCTGTTTTTTAATGGTACAATACAGCACCACCAATTTTGGCCAACTTGGACATCACATGGATACACATGAGCCTTTGTAGGATTTATACTTTTCCATAATGAAACAACAAAATTATTGCCATATAAACTTGTAAAGGTTACAGACACTACAAAATTTAGAACTGGAAAGTTTGACAAAGAACAAGCTCTCAATCGAATATCTTGGCTAGCCATGTGATTTAAATGGTTTTACTACTTATTATAATATAAAGTCGAGTTCTAGATGTCAATAAAAGTTATAATGAATGTTATTTTGTACAAAATGTTGGCATATAACAACAGATTAGTGTTTGAATTTCAGTGTTGAAACAAAACTTCTACTGACGGTATTTTGCTTATAAAATCCATAATATTTTACCGATTTCTTTAATTTAAGAAGCATTATTTGCAGGATAGAATTCCGCATAAAACCAGACCAATAAATGCATAATTTCAGTATGATATTTAGAGAATTCTCTATTTTATATTCAAGCTTTTTTCGAGTGAGACTACATAACGCTCAAAAATGGCCATTTTTAGAGATTGTTTCCATGCATATCTCAACAATGGGTTACACTAACCTCTTGAAATTTTCAGGAAAGTAAGAGAGGTATATGCCAGGCTTACCAATCTTTAAAATTGGTTCATATCTTGTTTAATTTTTCTATTTCATGCATATAACATGAAAATTCCTTTATCAGCACCAATACCGTGTTTTAGCCGTCAGTATGAGAATAAACTTGACTTCGTCATCGTCCTTATATTTCTGGAACAGTATATGGTTAGTTGGCTTTTAGCAATTATATTTGTTTTTATATGTTCATGCAGCAACTGCCAGAAGTAAGCTTTCTCAAGTTTTAATCACCCCTCTATAATGCTGTAATTGGATGTCAGAAGAAATCATAACATTATGTTAAAGAGCACTCATGCATGGGGTAACTATTGAAACTTTTGCGATTTTGTTTCACTTCAGCCCGGTATGAATGTGATTTTGTTATTAATATTTTTTTACGTTTATCGTTCTTTTCACTGCAGGGAGTACAATATCACTGACTTTAATGTGATTGTTAAAAAATAGTGTGTTGTGCGAACTGCAACAGAAATAAGGACGTGAATGAATCTGTAGATTCTGGTAGCGTAGTATTAAAGAATTTTTTTTATAGATTTATTGTGCAAAATGTGGTATCAATACAGTTTGTCAAGGCATTGTCAATATGCTAATATTGTCTCAAATATGTATTATACATTATCTTCGTTAGAACTAGCAAATGTTTATCATTAAATAAATGATCACGTTTTTTCAGTATAAAAAGTAAGCAAACTGCACCTGAAAGAAATAACGATTTACATAAAACTGCCATGTCCACTCTGCAGTGGTTATCAAATGCGAGAAAGTGTGGTGTGCAGAGCTATTCTCCACTATACACCGCGGCAACTCCATCAGGGTGTGTGATGTTTTTTTTCTTTCTTTTCTTAATCCTCTCTACTCTCTCTACACCACCAATCGTGTAAGTTGTACTGTATTTCACAAATGTTCTGGAATTTTCTTCTCTATGAACAGTATCGTCCACAATTGTACTTTCTACATGGAAACTTTGATAGCCACGGGGTTACAAATGACTCACTCAGGGGACTGTTGATAGGAAGAACAATATGGCGGCCGTCATTACATTATTGTATCGGGTTATTTGCCACATGCAGTGTACTTGAGGCCCCATGTGTATGCAAAATGTAACACTCAATGCATCTTGTTTGATCTTTTTGCAATATGATAATTACAATGCAATAGCTCAGTTATAACTGTGCTTATATGTTGTGTATGCTATACAATATATTGCTTATTTTAGCTCTTATAAATACCTTTTTCGCAAAACAGCTTGTACTTGCACATTCCATTTACAGTTTTGTAAGTGAATAATGTAGGATTTTCCACTTGCTTTATTCTGTACATGATATTTGGCTACAACACACCTACTCATTCTATGAGCCTGTTCACATTACCAATAGCCCTTAAAATGCAGGAGCTTCCGGTGCCTTTGCCTCCTCGGCCCCCACCAAGGGTTCTGTCCCTCAGACCGCTCTCCTACTTGTTTGCTCCCCCCCCCCTTCCCATGCACACGCACAATATTTCTGGATCCATCCCTGTGCTGGGTGGGGGTGGAGTACTATTGCTACGTTTGATAGGCACCACTAAAAATGGAAGTGGTACCTGAATATACTAGTAATTTGCTGTTTACAGGGTTAGAAACGTTTTTGAAAATCCATGGTTGTCACTGTAAGATACCATAGGGCTTTTCAAAATTTCAGGATAGAGTCAGAACTAAAGAATATGGACAGGTAAATAAATTACTTAAAAAAGCTTGACAAACTTGGGAATAAAGTTGCAGCAAATTCCTAAGTCCATATGCATGTAATGTATTAACAGGCATATATATATATATATATATATATATATATATATATATATATATATATATATATATATATATATATATATGCATGTATGTATTCTCTGATATTCATAAATACCATTGAAAATACTACTGCTGCAACTACTGTACTATTATAATTACTATTGTGTAGGATTATTTCTATCCTTTTTAACTTGTTACAGCTCTGTGCAATTTCTGGGATTATATTATTTATTAATTCTCTCTCTCCAATTTCTGACAGCACAACATTCCTGTAGCTCCAGGATAGGTGTTAGTCGGTTTCTGCTGTCAGTGTGTTACTCTTGCCATGGGGTGATGCTGCTCTCCACACATGTGAGCAGTTCAAATCCATGGTCAACAGAAGCTGAATACACAAGTGTTCTGACGGGCATTAATACTAAAAAGTGAGTGTTCTAAAGTATTTAATGCCATGAATCAATAGAAGAGATTATACTTGCTATCTGGA
This sequence comes from Margaritifera margaritifera, assembly GCA_029931535.1. Taxonomy (NCBI): domain Eukaryota; kingdom Metazoa; phylum Mollusca; class Bivalvia; order Unionida; family Margaritiferidae; genus Margaritifera; species Margaritifera margaritifera. The sequence continues at coordinate 53,588 of JAQPZY010000290.1, read as the reverse complement.
TACAAAGGTAAGTTGAAATTAATTTATTAGTAGTGAGCAGCCCTACGATCCGTAGTTATAACAGATCTGACTTTCCGTGAATTCTGCCTAATACGGTTGCTCTACACCACCAGTCATATCAGAAAAAAAAGGCAGAAGAACTTTTTGGTTTATCAGGTTACCTGATAAATTACTTCAGCCTTGTTGCCCCCAAGATATCAATATATAGTCCTAATTGCACATATTGCCTGTAAATATCATCATCAGTCCAAGTAATGGAAAGTGTCAGACTTTCCAATTTAAAGGATTTCAGAACAATATCCATTGCAGAGAAGGTGCGCCCACTACTCAACAGGCTCTATATATGTGAAGATGCATTCCTGTCCATGGAACGGAATAAACACGAAACAACACAAGTGATCCAATCAGAGGCATTCCATGGTAATGTCCATTGCAGAGAAGATTTGTGCACTACATAATAAACCCAACCTACATGAATATGGCATCATGACCATGGAATGGAAGAAACACGAATGAGATGACAGTGTTAGGGATCCTCTGCCAATAATAGGGTTAGAAATGATAAATTAATGAATGAATTGACTAGTTTTGTGCATTTTATTACATCCTACAGGCTTTTTGTATTTTATATTGGAAGGGGGTACAAACTGCTGATGGGGGGGGCAATTAAAAACAATCTATAAAAAATCAGATGCAGCCACTAGTCCTGCGGGTTTTAGAACCTTAACAGTTAAGTAGTCTGAAAACATTTGCTAGTTCCAGGTGCACTTTGAGAGTGGCCAACTAACCACAGAATGTAGGTCTCAACAACCTAGTTTTGATATGTGACACAACTGATTTCCCATATGCACTTGACATGTATTTTTGGTAGTAAACAGGTTAAAAGGTGTTATAATTTGAGCACAGACTATACATACATGCCAACCATTGCACTTTTGGTGTAATAGTTACACTTTTTTTCACCTAATTATGTCTTACACTTGCCTGTATGTTGAATATGCTTTTTTGGTACATTAAAAGATAAAAATAAAACAATAATAAGTTGCGTTTTTAATTTTATCACCTCTTTAATCAAATATATAAATTCGAGAATATTCTAAAAGAAGACTGCTACTTAAGAATAGCCCAGGAGTACATTTGTCCATTGTAGGCCTATGTGTACTTATTTTCTATTTATAGCAGCTGTATATGATACATTTCCAAGAAAACAGACAAGTTTCTTCAAATCAATAGTGCTTTACAGATTTAAAAAGAATATGAGTGATGTAATACAGCACTCAGGTTGAGCACGTTGTCATGCTTATTGCAGAATTTGTGGACATTACTTTACAATTCATTCAGCGAAAGTTCAACATTTAGACTAGTTAAAGTGTTGTATATAAATAATTTGTCAATATGTTTTGCGTTTGTATTCTGGTACTAATCCACACAGATTTTGACATTTGCGATAAGAATTTTAATCACCCGCAGATCCAGGTTAGTAGGAAAACTAAATGTACATTTTTCATACAGTTTACTGTAATAATGGCATGTATTAATTATATAGATTACACTTTTTATGCTCAGATTATGCTTTTTTGCCACTTAGGTTACGCTTTTACCTCTCTAGGGGTTGGCAGGTATGATTCTGGCTGGAGAGGTAAATTAATCCAGATATTAGGGTCCAGCTTGGACCCTGATCTACTATGATTAAATGCACTTAAAAGCAATGCCAAACGTTTGTATGATTAACATGACTTCTGGTAAGGAAAAAAGTTAAAGTATGGTTGTGATCTAGCAACACATGTAACAGATATGAATGGAATAATTAAGGGAAAAGTTTAGGCAAGCAAGATTTACTCACTTTCTAAAAGTGAAAATGTTGATCTATGATCTTAACCATGGTGAAATACTATGAAAAATAATGACACATTCAGGAGTTGTACCTTCAATGGCTTTAGTGTTGCAGTCCTAATACAACAAGTAATTAAGCTTTGCATGTGACTTGGCTCTTGCTGATTGTACCATGCTGTTGATACACATGATTGGTACAAGATGCACCTCAAAGCTATGATTTGATGGGGTGAAACATTTCCTTCCATTTGTAATAATTTGATTGCTTCTGGGTGACAGTTTGGACACACAAAAAATGATAATGATTTGAGAGCTGGCCATAAAGATGCCATAAAAGTGCAAAGCGACGACATCAAGTCCTGAGATGTAGCTATACCAAGCTTTAGGTTTATTACTTTATTTAAAAGTTTGTGAGTTACATCTCCAAACAAATATAGTAATGTCCACCTTTCACTGAAATGAAAATCATGAAAGTGGTAAATTTGACACTCTTTGTCTTACATATATGTAAAAGTTTACCAATTTTCCTCCCATTAATTCTATCCTTTTCAGATTTGAAAACCATACACCCACTAATTCTATCCTTTTCAGATTTTCGAAACCATACACTAAAAGTAAATGTAACCTTAATCTGTGAACTTTACCTTCAAGAAAGGTGGCAACACGCGTACTAGTTCTACTGTGTAAATTTGCAAATATCATCCAATTGGCTGGTTTCATGAAACCCTTCCAAGCAGAATAATATTGGAAGATTTTGTACAAAATTACACAAGTATCTACCGGTATACAGACTGATTCCACGTTTTCTTCAAGAGCATATGGGCAAAGTTATTTGTATAGTTTTCACACTGGATGATGTTATGTATGATGTTTATATAAAAATTGTAAATGTTTCTTGACTTTAATATTTGCTTAAACCTTAATGTTAAGTATAATGTTGATATGTTAGCTATTGTCCTTGAATTAGGTTGTTCACTTAGTATTTGAGTTCAAGGACAGTTTTGGTAGACAAGTTGTTGATGCAGTTTGAGGTCAGGGTTGATTTTGTTTACAGATAAAACCAGAATTTTCCTTAGAGTTGTGTGTTAAGAGTCACATACACCATAATATTCTAGAACATTCTGTCATGTGACCTTTCTTTATATATACTATGTTTAGTGGACAGTTTTTCAGTTTTCGACCTTAACATCAGTCTTTAAACAGCCATTACAGTTGTGAACAATCATTCCAAATTCAGAGAGAGGAGTTATTTAAAATATTCATTAGATTATAAAAGTGCCGTAGACTTTTGGATTTTAGATTGATGATTTTGGGATTTATGTAAACTTATTCAAAGATATTCTAGAGTACTTCATTTTGGCACATCAGAACATTAAAGACTATTGGCACATCAAGACATTCAAGGATATTCATTCATTCGGAACATTATATATTTAAAACTTGTGATTAGGACACATAGGATTATTGGATTATTTGGATTTTAATTCACATTACTCTAAGTGTCTTTTGAATTTTCACTTTAATTGTCTAGAAATAAATTGCTTGTTGATTTTTACTTGAATTGTTGGTTTCACTTTCTTTATGTTACATTTTTCTAAGACCATAGAGTCGTAACAATGATTTCTTGGGTAAACATAAAATTCTGTGTAATCCAAAATGAGATATAGAAAGAAAAAAAATCTAGAATTAGGTAAATAACATGGCATTGCATATCACCGTGCTTAGAATCTATGCCACCAGGGATAGGGCCTGATCCAGGCGCAAATTAATCCTAACATCACCCTTGTAATAACTGATTAAAAGGAATAATAATAATCATAATACTTTCTTTATTTAAAGAAAAAGCTCATATGGTCAACAGACCAATCTTCCATGAGGCCTTATACAATTGCGTGTACATGTTGGGGTAAATACATTGAGATAGAGAGAGAGAGAGTTGCAGATGCATTAAATAACCAAAGACTGGTGAGGAAATCGGATGAATTTGGTATCTTTTCATGATAACTTTGTATTCAAAAACTTTTATCATTGATTTAAAAATCACAATCTATGAATTAAAAAATGAATTACCAAACATGCATTCAGATCTCCTAAAATGAATACACGAGACTCCATTTACATAAATTGTTTAATTTGTGAACAAAACGAAGCAACATTTCAGTTGCATTTATAATATGTTTAAATTAAGAACTAAAGATTAGGAAGAAAACTAGAAGAAATGAGAAATATCTGATAAAGAAATGCTTAAAATTGTCAACAAATGAAATAAACCTTCTAAATTCTCTGAAACAAACATAAATTCCAGATCTTTTTACACTTTTGATCAATAAAAGTTAAAATCTTTGTTTCAACAAATCCAAGACAGAAATCGGTTAAAACAATGTACAGTTGTGGGAAGTTGAAACCAAACTGCTCTGATCCTTGAAGGCTTCACACATGTAATCATTGTTGCACAAATTCACTCCAGTTTCCTTCAATTTAATGAATTCATAGGAAAGGGTTGTGGTGGTGGTCCAAACAGTGGATGTGCATTGCATTACAGTTGGCGATGCACATTTATAGCTCGAACAGCTTTATTAGAGTGAAGGCCAGTCCTCCTTTACTGATGAAGAGGCCAGGTTTTCAAAACATCAAGTCAAAGATTGAAATCTAATTCAGCCAGTTGGAAATCTTAAGAGACAAAGTTGTTCCCAGCTTGTGACAAGTCACTGTTAGTCTCAAAAAATACAAAGTAAAGTTTTTTTTTGCTCAGCTGCCTGGAATAGCATATTATGCTCTTCAATATAAGCTAAGTAAGAACTTTTCAGTATTTCTGCTATTTGTGATAGCTGACATCTTCATTGCATGCACTTTCAGTTGTCAAAGACATGATGCTAACTGACAATGTTTGTAAAGTCCTTCAGTACCTGGTACAACTTTTGATTTGGTCTTACCGTTTGCGCTTAGGTTTCTGAATAGTGGCGACTACTTAGCTATCTTAGTTAGGGCTTTACCGTAGGTCTTTTAGATTAGATAAAGTTTCTGGTAAATAATCATCATCATCATCATCATCATCACAATGACGATTTAAAGAAGAAGCTCATTTGGTCAACTGACCAATCTTCGATGAGGCCTTCTACAATGAAATGTATATGTTGTACAGTTTACACAAGTTTTGGTGTCTTTAGACAACAATGCTATTAAAAACTAGATAATTGATCTACTGCTACTATAAAATATGTACAAGGCATTAAAGATGGCATATTTTGTTTGTCATATTCAATGTGATGGCCATTCCAGATTGGTTAGGGCTATATATTTTTCCACATTTAATATGGTACATACCTGTGATTCTAATGGCGGTTGGAAATAAATACCATTTTAAAGGTTGCCTTAACTCTCATACATTTTATAGTTAAAATCTACCACTTTTTAAAAAAAAGGTATAATAAGCCTGGTATTTTTATGCATTCTATCCACTGCTTACAGAAACCAGTGGGCACCAGTGTATTGGGGGACTGTAAATGTTACAGCACAATGACCGGTGCAATTATGTGTGGCTGAGTGAACAGATTGAGAAGGCCAACATGAGTACCCAACAGTATGTTAATTGATTTCATTATTGTTGTAATCTGGACAGTTTAAAGCCAGATGGGGGATGTTGTATGAGGTGTTGTAAGTAATGGATGAAAAGTAGTACAAGATGGCTTTAGAGTCTTAAAATAAAAATCAACTGACCTTTGGCAGAAGCGAGATAAAAAGGAGAGACCAAGCAAAAAATGATTTCAGCAGAAACATTTAAGTATTTTGATTGTTTTATTGTTTAATTATTGCGTTCAAGATGTTTTTAGAAGAATATTTAAGAGAAGTTCATATATTTTTCAGTTCACTTTGTCAATATGGTGAAATGTGCACTTTCTTCCAAAGCAATAAAAACACCAGCTAAGAAATATGAAGCTGAGGAATACATATTAAGACGAACTGAGAAGTTTCCTGCTTGGGGTGAAAATTTAGCTTGGAGGAGAATTGGGGAGCAATCAGCAGGATTAAAAACCCAGCCACAGAAAAACTGAAGTTTGAACTTCTTTGCAGACTGAGCATGGTTTGTTTTATTATTGTCACTTTCGAATGCTGATACTAGAGGACATTCTCCATTCTTCACAAAGTGCAAAGTGATTCAAGGGGAATTCTGGACCAGAAAACTATTGATAGCCTGTTAAGTGTGAAACTTGATTATCACAGTGTCATCAGTGGTCATCAGTCAATGATCTTGTGCGGGAAATAAAAAATGCTTGCGGATTTTATAAAAAAAATCTTTGCAGTTAATCGTGAGATATACAATTCTTGCTTTTTCATTTCATTGATGATATACTGTCTTGTATTAATTATTTTTGTAACATTTTCCATCAAAATCAGATTCATGTTAAAAACTTGCTGTTTTATTATAGTATGATGAGAATACATATTATGGCAAACCATACACTTGTTTACTTTGTTTACCTTACAATCCCCATAAAACATGTAAAATTTATGTAGATAGAAAAATCTGCTTGTTTAGAAGCCAATCTGCTAATCAAAATTGATAAATCTATTGGTTTGATGTCCAGGTTCTGTCACATTATGCTGGTTTGAGATATCCAGTTTCAGGTTTGGTCACATATGTCAGGATCATCCAAGAGGTCAACAGAAATGCCAGGAGACATGCCATAATTTTGGTCTATTTTCAACATTTAACTTTGGTCAGATATCCCCAAATTTTCTGAAAATTAGTGAAAATGCCATTAAAAAGCCCACAAAAGAAATTCATGAATGAGACTATGCCTTGCTAACACATGAACATGGATTTTCAAAATTGTAATACAGAATTTGGTCATATTGTCACTGTTACTGGTATGAACCAGTCTATAAATTCATTGATTTTACAAATACTGTGCTTGGTTATGGTGTTTACAGATAGAGCACAAAGTAGGTATGCATTATGTTTGTTTGAAAAAATTTAGAATATTTTGACAACTATCCTCTTTTCCCAGTCCATATTTCATCGTAATTTTGTAATGCATGATAGGTACAGAAACATAGTACAATCAACTCTACAATACATTTTAAACATTGATGTTTTATTTGAAATTGGTTGAAATGGACTTGTAATGTATTTTTTGAGCATAAGATTCGAGTTGTGATTGATATCCTGTCTGGATTGATTCTTAATAGCAAGAATGGAAAAAATTACTTCAATTTTGTATTTGTTTACTATATGTATTTTCCCTTGGGTCAGACCAATATCTAAATATATAAAATTTGGCATTTTTGTTCTAGATTGATTCATTTTATTGGCTTCCATTATATTTAAAAAGTGAACATTTTCAGTTTGTTGTATAAAATCTAAGGAATGTGAATCTATGGTCAGATCAAAGAAAGATGCATTCATGGAAACTTGTCCAAAGTTTTACACTCTTGGAACAATATGAAATCCGATTTGTGATTAAATTGGACAAGGATAAAGTTCACAATAAAGTGAAAAACTCTATACATTTTTACTTTGTGTTGATTTTGTTCTGATTTGAGACATTTGTTTAATTACACTTAATAAAAAATTCATAATGATTGGGTAACAATATTTGGTCATTGAATTTTGTGGTCAAATTTTGCAAATGTCAATATTCTTTAACTCGGAGGTACTACAGGTTTAGATTTCATGTGCATATGAAGTTTGACATTTTGGAGCTTGAGCATCAGGCTGGCACTGATTTAAAAACAAAATCAAACTGTTGGGGGGTCATTGCAGCTTCCTTTTAATGGTATGAAGAAGATTTTGATGACCTTTTCAATCCAATATTTTGTTGAAAATACTGTTTAATAGTTGTTTTATATAGTAAACGTTTGACAACTACAACATCACTAATACACTGCATGACTCAAATAAGTAGCTCAGTCCTAATGTAATATACTCTAATGTCAGCGACATTGTATAAGCAGAAACTACAGTAAACTCCATCCAAAAATTTGTTCCTGGTGCAGATTTGGTTTTGAATTTAGTATATTATTATATTAAAAATAATTCATTATTATAATATAAAAATGAATTATTGAAGGATACTGTATGCACATTAGTTTTGGAACAGTTATTAAATAGTAATACATGGCATATGTTTGGGCTATTTTCCACATTTAACTTTGGGTCAGATATTTCCAAAATTTCTGAAAATTGTTGAAAATGCTGTAAGCAATGGCTGCAAAAGCAACTGAAGTTCTGCATTAGTAGGAGAAAAATGTTGACCATCCTACAATAAATTCACCAATGAGACTATGCCAGCCTGCCTCTAGTCCTTTCTTTGCAAATGGTTTTCAAACTCTCTTAAGTCAAAAAGTTTGAGTATAGAATGGACAAATGAAATTAATGCCTTAAAATCTCTCTGAAGGGCAAGCAGATTGGTTGAACATGTCTGGATGGAGGTATTTTTTTCTCTTGTGTTATCTCTATTAAAAATCCATATCTTGCTTGTGGTACACTGCAGACAAGACAAAAAAATTCAGATAGGATTCAATACATACTTTGACTCTCAAGCTCAAGGAATTATCTTCAAAGCCTCTAAACATATCTGTTCAGAAAACATTTTTCTTTTGGAGAAAATATAGCCCTCTTAGATGAGCTCTAGATTTATCAAGATGTCTTTCAGTACAATAAAGTTTTGATCTTGCAAACAGATGAACATGGATTTTCAAAATTGTAATACAGAATATGGTCACATTTTCACTGTTGCTGGTGTGGACCAGTCTCTAAATTGTTTGATTTTACAAATATTTGGTTATTGTGTTTACTGAAAGAGCACAAAGTCAGTATGCATTACATTTGCTTCATGGAGAATTTTACAATATTTTGACAACTATTCTCTTTTCCAAGTCCATATTTCATCGTAAAATTTTGTAATGCATGATAGGTACAGACACATAGTACAATCAACTCTATAATACATTTTAAATATTGATGTTTGATTTTGAAATTGGTTGAAATGGACTTGTAATGTATTTCTTGAGCATAAGATTCAAGTTGTGATTGATATCCTGTCTGGATTGATTTTTAATAGCAAGAATGGAAAAACTTACTTCAATGTTGTATTTGTTTACTATATGTATTTTCCCTTGGGTCAGACCAATATCTAAATATATAAAATTTGGCATTTTTGTTCTAGATTGATTCATTTTATTGGCTTCCATTATATTTAAAAAGTGAACATTTTCAGTTTGTTGTCAAAAATCTAAGGAATGTGAATCTATGGTCAGATCAAAGAAAGATGCATTCATGGAAACTTGTCCAAAGCCTTACACTCTTGGAACAATATGAAATCCGATTTGTGATTAAATTGGACAAGGATAATGTTCACAATAAAGTGAAAAACTATACATTTTTACATTGTGTTGATTTTGTTCTGATTTGTGTCATTTGCTTAATTACACTATTAATTCAAAATTCATAATGATTGGGTAACAATATTTGGTTATTGAATTTTGTTGTCAAATTTTGCAAAAAATCAATATTCTTTAACTCGGAGGTACTACAGGTTTAGAGTTCATGTGCATATGAAGTTTGACATTTTGGAGCTTGAGCATCAGGCTGGCATTGTGATTTAAAAACAAAATCAAACTGTTGGGGGGTCATTGCAGCTTCCTTTTAGGAGTATGAAGAAGATTTTGATGACCTTTTCAATCCATTTTGTTTTTCAAAATAGACTGTTTAATAGTTTTATATAGTAAAAGTTTGATAACTACAAGATCAATCACTCTAATACACTGCATGACTCAAATAAGTAGCTCAGTCCTGATGTAATATACTCTAATGTCAGCGACATTGTAAAAGCAGCAACTACAGTAAACTCCATTAAAAAATTTGGTCCTGGTGCAGATTCAGTTTTGAAGTTTGTATATTATTATATTAAAAATAATTATTATAATATAAATGCATTATTGAAGGATATTGTATGCACATTCGTTTTGGCACAGTTATAAATAGTAATACATGGCATATGTTTGGGCTATTTTCCACATTTAACTTTGGGTCAGATATTTCCAAATTTTCTGAAAATTGTTGAAAATGCTGTAAACTATGGCTGCAAAAGCAACTGAAGTTCTGCATTAGTAGGAGAAAAATGTTGACTATCCTACAATAAATTCACCAATGAGACTATGCCAGCCTGCCTCTAGTCCTTTCTTTGCAAATGGTTTTCAAACTCTCTTAAGTCAAAAAGTTTGAGTATAGAATGGACAAATGAAATTAATGCCTTAAAATCTCTCTGAAGGGCAAGCAGATTGGTTGAACATGTCTGGATGGAGGTATTTTTTTCTCTTGTGTTTTCTCTATTAAAAATCCATGTCTTGCTTGTGGTACACTGCAGACAAGACAAAAAAATTCAGATAGGATTCAATACATACTTTGACTCTCAAGCTCAAGGAATTATCTTCAAAGCCTCTAAACATATCTGTTCAGAAAACATTTTTCTTTTGGAGAAAATATAGCCCTCTTAGATGAGCTCTAGATTTATCAAGATGTCTTTCAGTACAATAAAGTTTTGATCTTGCAAACAGATGAACATGGATTTTCAAAATTGTAATACAGAATTTGGTCACATTTTCACTGTTGCTGGTGTGGACCAGTCTCTAAATTGTTTGATTTTACAAATATTTGGTTATTGTGTTTACTGAAAGAGCACAAAGTCAGTATGCATTACATTTGCTTCATGGAGAATTTTACAATATTTTGACAACTATTCTCTTTTCCAAGTCCATATTTCATCGTAAAATTTTGTAATGCATGATAGGTACAGACACATAGTACAATCAACTCTATAATACATTTTAAATATTGATGTTTGATTTGAAATTGGTTGAAATGGGCTTGTAATGTATTTCTTGAGCATAAGATTCAAGTTGTGATTGATATCCTGTCTGGATTGATTTTTAATAGCAAGAATGGAAAAATTTACTTCACTGTTGTATTTGTTTACTATATGTATTTTCCCTTGGGTCAGACCAATATCTAAATATATAAAATTTGGCATTTTTGTTCTAGATTGATTCATTTTATTGGCTTCCATTATATTTAAAAAGTGAACATTTTCAGTTTGTTGTCAAAAATCTAAGGAATGTGAATCTATGGTCAGATCAAAGAAAGATGCATTCATGGAAACTTGTCCAAAGCCTTACACTCTTGGAACAATATGAAATCCGATTTGTGATTAAATTGGACAAGGATAAAGTTCACAATAAAGTGAAAAACTCTATACATTTTTACATTGTGTTGATTTTGTTCTGATTTGTGACATTTGCTTAATTACACTATTAATTCAAAATTCATAATGATTGGGTAACAATATTTGGTCATTGAATTTTGTTGTCAAATTTTGCAAAAAATCAATATTCTTTAACTCGGAGGTACTACAGGTTTAGAGTTCATGTGCATATGAAGTTTGACATTTTGGAGCTTGAGCATCAGGCTGGCATTGTGATTTAAAAACAAAATCAAACTGTTGGGGGGTCATTGCAGCTTCCTTTTAGGAGTATGAAGAAGATTTTGATGACCTTTTCAATCCATTTTGTTTTTCAAAATAGACTTTAATAGTTTTATATAGTAAAAGTTTGATAACTACAAGATCAATCACTCTAATACACTGCATGACTCAAATAAGTAGCTCAGTCCTGATGTAATATACTCTAATGTCAGCGACATTGTAAAAGCAGCAACTACAGTAAACTCCATTAAAAAATTTGGTCCTGGTGCAGATTCAGTTTTGAAGTTTGTATATTATTATATTAAAAATAATTATTATAATATAAATGCATTATTGAAGGATATTGTATGCACATTAGTTTTGGAACAGTTATAAAATAGTAATACATGGCATATGTTTGGGCTATTTTCCACATTTAACTTTGGGTCAGATATTTCCAAATTTTCTGAAAATTGTTGAAAATGCTGTAAACAATGGCTGCAAAAGCAACTGAAGTTCTGCATTAGTAGGAGAAAAATGTTGACTATCCTACAATAAATTCACCAATGAGACTATGCCAGCCTGCCTCTAGTCCTTTCTTTGCAAATGGTTTTCAAACTCTCTTAAGTCAAAAAGTTTGAGTATAGAATGGACAAATGAAATTAATGCCTTAAAATCTCTCTGAAGGGCAAGCAGATTGGTTGAACATGTCTGGATGGAGGTATTTTTTTCTCTTGTGTTTTCTCTATTAAAAATCCATGTCTTGCTTGTGGTACACTGCAGACAAGACAAAAAAATTCAGATAGGATTCAATACATACTTTGACTCTCAAGCTCAAGGAATTATCTTCAAAGCCTCTAAACATATCTGTTCAGAAAACATTTTTCTTTTGGAGAAAATATAGCCCTCTTAGATGAGCTCTAGATTTATCAAGATGTCTTTCAGTACAATAAAGTTTTGATCTTGCAAACAGATGAACATGGATTTTCAAAATTGTAATACAGAATTTGGTCACATTTTCACTGTTGCTGGTGTGGACCAGTCTCTAAATTGTTTGATTTTACAAATATTTGGTTATTGTGTTTACTGAAAGAGCACAAAGTCAGTATGCATTACATTTGCTTCATGGAGAATTTTACAATATTTTGACAACTATTCTCTTTTCCAAGTCCATATTTCATCGTAAAATTTTGTAATGCATGATAGGTACAGACACATAGTACAATCAACTCTATAATACATTTTAAATATTGATGTTTGATTTGAAATTGGTTGAAATGGGCTTGTAATGTATTTCTTGAGCATAAGATTCAAGTTGTGATTGATATCCTGTCTGGATTGATTTTTAATAGCAAGAATGGAAAAAATTACTTCAATGTTGTATTTGTTTACTATATGTATTTTCACTTGGGTCAGACCAATATCTAAATATATAAAATTTGGCATTTTTTTTCTACATTGATTCATTTTATTGGCTTCCATTATATTTAAAAAGTGAACATTTTCAGTTTGTTGTCAAAAATCTAAGGAATGTGAATCTATGGTCAGATCAAAGAAAGATGCATTCATGGAAACTTGTCCAAAGCCTTACACTCTTGGAACAATATGAAATCAGATTTGTGATTAAATTGGACAAGGATAAAGTTCACAATAAAGTGAAAAACTCTATACATTTTTACATTGTGTTGATTTTGTTCTGATTTGTGACATTTGCTTAATTACACTATTAATTCAAAATTCATAATGATTGGGTAACAATATTTGGTCATTGAATTTTGTGGTCAAATTTTGCAAAAAATCAATATTCTTGAACTCGGAGGTACTACAGGTTTAGAGTTCATGTGCATATGAAGTTTGACATTTTGGAGCTTGAGCATCAGGCTGGCATTGTGATTTAAAAACAAAATCAAACTGTTGGGGGGTCATTGCAGCTTCCTTTTAGGAGTATGAAGAAGATTTTGATGACCTTTTCAATCCAATATTTTGTTTAAAATACTATTTAATAGTTGTTTTATATAGTAAAAGTTTGACAACTACAACATCACTAATATACTGCACGACTCAAATAAGTAGCTCAGTCCTAATGTAATATACTCTAATGTCAGCGACATTGTAAAAGCAGAAACTACAGTAAACTCCATCCAAAAATTTGTTCCTGGTGCAGATTCGGTTTTGAAGTTTGTATATTATTATATTAAAAATAATTAATTATTATAATATAAAAATGCATTATTGAAGGATACTGTGTGCAGATTAGTTTTGGAACAGTTATTAAATAGTAATACATGGCATATGTTTGGGCTATTTTCCACATTTAACTTTGGGTCAGATATTTCCAAATTTTCTGAAAATTGTTGAAAATGCTGTAAACAATGGCTGCAAAAGCAACTGAAGTTCTGCATTAGTAGGAGAAAAATGTTGACCATCCTACAATAAATTCACCAATGAGACTATGCCAGCCTGCCTCTAGTCCTTTCTTTGCAAATGGTTTTCAAACTCTCTTAAGTCAAAAAGTTTGAGTATAGAATGGACAAATGAAATTAATGCCTTAAAATCTCTCTGAAGGGCAAGCAGATTGGTTGAACATGTCTGGATGGAGGTATTTTTTTCTCTTGTGTTTTCTCTATTAAAAATCCATGTCTTGCTTGTGGTACACTGCAGACAAGACACAAAAATTCAGATAGGATTCAATACATACTTTGACTCTCAAGCTCAAGGAATTATCTTCAAAGCCTCTAAACATATCTGTTCAGAAAACATTTTTCTTTTGGAGAAAATATAGCCCTCTTAGATGAGCTCTAGATTTATCAAGATGTCTTTCAGTACAATAAAGTTTTGATCTTGCAAACAGATGAACATGGATTTTCAAAATTGTAATACAGAATTTGGTCACATTTTCACTGTTGCTGGTGTGGACCAGTCTCTAAATTGTTTGATTTTACAAATATTTGGTTATTGTGTTTACTGAAAGAGCACAAAGTCAGTATGCATTACATTTGCTTCATGGAGAATTTTACAATATTTTGACAACTATTCTCTTTTCCAAGTCCATATTTCATCGTAAAATTTTGTAATGCATGATAGGTACAGACACATAGTACAATCAACTCTATAATACATTTTAAATATTGATGTTTGATTTGAAATTGGTTGAAATGGGCTTGTAATGTATTTCTTGAGCATAAGATTCAAGTTGTGATTGATATCCTGTCTGGATTGATTTTTAATAGCAAGAATGGAAAAAATTACTTCAATGTTGTATTTGTTTACTATATGTATTTTCACTTGGGTCAGACCAATATCTAAATATATAAAATTTGGCATTTTTTTTCTACATTGATTCATTTTATTGGCTTCCATTATATTTAAAAAGTGAACATTTTCAGTTTGTTGTCAAAAATCTAAGGAATGTGAATCTATGGTCAGATCAAAGAAAGATGCATTCATGGAAACTTGTCCAAAGCCTTACACTCTTGGAACAATATGAAATCAGATTTGTGATTAAATTGGACAAGGATAAAGTTCACAATAAAGTGAAAAACTCTATACATTTTTACATTGTGTTGATTTTGTTCTGATTTGTGACATTTGCTTAATTACACTATTAATTCAAAATTCATAATGATTGGGTAACAATATTTGGTCATTGAATTTTGTGGTCAAATTTTGCAAAAAATCAATATTCTTTAACTCGGAGGTACTACAGGTTTAGAGTTCATGTGCATATGAAGTTTGACATTTTGGAGCTTGAGCATCAGGCTGGCATTGTGATTTAAAAACAAAATCAAACTGTTGGGGGGTCATTGCAGCTTCCTTTTAGGAGTATGAAGAAGATTTTGATGACCTTTTCAATCGAATTTTTTTTTCAAAATAGACTTTAATAGTTTTATATAGTAAAAGTTTGACAACTACAACATCAATCACTCTAATACACTGCATGACTCAAATAAGTATCTCAGTCCTGATGTAATATACTCTAATGTCAGCGACATTGTAAAAGCAGAAACTACAGTAAACTCCATCCAATAATTTGGTCCTGGTGCAGATTCAGTTTTGAAGTTTATATATTATTATATTAAAAATAATTATTATAATATAAATGCCTTATTGAAGGATACTGTATGCACATTAGTTTTGGAACAGTTATTAAATAGTAATACATGGCATATGTTTGGGCTATTTTCCACATTTAACTTTGGGTCAGATATTTCCAAATTTTCTGAAAATTGTTGAAAATGCTGTAAACAATGGCTGCAAAAGCAACTGAAGTTCTGCATTAGTAGGAGAAAAATGTTGACTATCCTACAATAAATTCACCAATGAGACTATGCCAGCCTGCCTCTAGTCCTTTCTTTGCAAATGGTTTTCAAACTCTCTTAAGTCAAAAAGTTTGAGTATAGAATGGACAAATGAAATTAATGCCTTAAAATCTCTCTGAAGGGCAAGCAGATTGGTTGAACATGTCTGGATGGAGGTATTTTTTTCTCTTGTGTTTTCTCTATTAAAAATCCATGTCTTGCTTGTGGTACACTGCAGACAAGACACAAAAATTCAGATAGGATTCAATACATACTTTGACTCTCAAGCTCAAGGAATTATCTTCAAAGCCTCTAAACATATCTGTTCAGAAAACATTTTTCTTTTGGAGAAAATATAGCCCTCTTAGATGAGCTCTAGATTTATCAAGATGTCTTTCAGTACAATAAAGTTTTGATCTTGCAAACAGATGAACATGGATTTTCAAAATTGTAATACAGAATTTGGTCACATTTTCACTGTTGCTGGTGTGGACCAGTCTCTAAATTGTTTGATTTTACAAATATTTGGTTATTGTGTTTACTGAAAGAGCACAAAGTCAGTATGCATTACATTTGCTTCATGGAGAATTTTACAATATTTTGACAACTATTCTCTTTTCCAAGTCCATATTTCATCGTAAAATTTTGTAATGCATGATAGGTACAGACACATAGTACAATCAACTCTATAATACATTTTAAATATTGATGTTTGATTTGAAATTGGTTGAAATGGGCTTGTAATGTATTTCTTGAGCATAAGATTCAAGTTGTGATTGATATCCTGTCTGGATTGATTTTTAATAGCAAGAATGGAAAAAATTACTTCAATGTTGTATTTGTTTACTATATGTATTTTCACTTGGGTCAGACCAATATCTAAATATATAAAATTTGGCATTTTTTTCTACATTGATTCATTTTATTGGCTTCCATTATATTTAAAAAGTGAACATTTTCAGTTTGTTGTCAAAAATCTAAGGAATGTGAATCTATGGTCAGATCAAAGAAAGATGCATTCATGGAAACTTGTCCAAAGCCTTACACTCTTGGAACAATATGAAATCAGATTTGTGATTAAATTGGACAAGGATAAAGTTCACAATAAAGTGAAAAACTATACATTTTTACATTGTGTTGATTTTGTTCTGATTTGTGACATTTGCTTAATTACACTATTAATTCAAAATTCATAATGATTGGGTAACAATATTTGGTCATTGAATTTTGTGGTCAAATTTTGCAAAAAATCAATATTCTTTAACTTGGAGGTACTACAGGTTTAGAGTTCATGTGCATATGAAGTTTGACATTTTGGAGCTTGAGCATCAGGCTGGCATTGTGATTTAAAAACAAAATCAAACTGTTGGGGGGTCATTGCAGCTTCCTTTTAGGAGTATGAAGAAGATTTTGATGACCTTTTCAATCCATTTTGTTTTTCAAAATACTATTTAATAGTTGTTTTATATAGTAAAAGTTTGACAACTACAACATCACTAATACACTGCACGACTCAAATAAGTAGCTCAGTCCTAATGTAATATACTCTAATGTCAGCGACATTGTAAAAGCAGAAACTACAGTAAACTCCATCCAAAAATTTGTTCCTG
The DNA here is from genome assembly GCA_029931535.1 of Margaritifera margaritifera. Taxonomy (NCBI): domain Eukaryota; kingdom Metazoa; phylum Mollusca; class Bivalvia; order Unionida; family Margaritiferidae; genus Margaritifera; species Margaritifera margaritifera. The sequence goes on along the minus strand of JAQPZY010000290.1, from coordinate 36,386 downwards.
GTGCAGATTCGGTTTTGAATTTAGTATATTATTATATTAAAAATAATTATTATAATATAAAAATGCATTATTGAAGGATACTGTATGCACATTAGTTTTGGAACAGTTATTAAATAGTAATACATGGCATATGTTTGGGCTATTTTCCACATTTAACTTTGGGTCAGATATTTCCAAATTTTCTGAAAATTGTTGAAAATGCTGTAAACAATGGCTGCAAAAGCAACTGAAGTTCTGCATTAGTAGGAGAAAAATGTTGACCTATCCTACAATAAATTCACCAATGAGACTATGCCAGCCTGCCTCTAGTCCTTTCTTTGCAAATGGTTTTCAAACTCTCTTAAGTCAAAAAGTTTGAGTATAGAATGGACAAATGAAATTAATGCCTTAAAATCTCTCTGAAGGGCAAGCAGATTGGTTGAACATGTCTGGATGGAGGTATTTTTTTCTCTTGTGTTTTCTCTATTAAAAATCCATGTCTTGCTTGTGGTACACTGCAGACAAGACACAAAAATTCAGATAGGATTCAATACATACTTTGACTCTCAAGCTCAAGGAATTATCTTCAAAGCCTCTAAACATATCTGTTCAGAAAACATTTTTCTTTTGGAGAAAATATAGCCCTCTTAGATGAGCTCTAGATTTATCAAGATGTCTTTCAGTACAATAAAGTTTTGATCTTGCAAACAGATGAACATGGATTTTCAAAATTGTAATACAGAATTTGGTCACATTTTCACTGTTGCTGGTGTGGACCAGTCTCTAAATTGTTTGATTTTACAAATATTTGGTTATTGTGTTTACTGAAAGAGCACAAAGTCAGTATGCATTACATTTGCTTCATGGAGAATTTTACAATATTTTGACAACTATTCTCTTTTCCAAGTCCATATTTCATCGTAAAATTTTGTAATGCATGATAGGTACAGACACATAGTACAATCAACTCTATAATACATTTTAAATATTGATGTTTGATTTGAAATTGGTTGAAATGGGCTTGTAATGTATTTCTTGAGCATAAGATTCAAGTTGTGATTGATATCCTGTCTGGATTGATTTTTAATAGCAAGAATGGAAAAAATTACTTCAATGTTGTATTTGTTTACTATATGTATTTTCACTTGGGTCAGACCAATATCTAAATATATAAAATTTGGCATTTTTTTTCTACATTGATTCATTTTATTGGCTTCCATTATATTTAAAAAGTGAACATTTTCAGTTTGTTGTCAAAAATCTAAGGAATGTGAATCTATGGTCAGATCAAAGAAAGATGCATTCATGGAAACTTGTCCAAAGCCTTACACTCTTGGAACAATATGAAATCAGATTTGTGATTAAATTGGACAAGGATAAAGTTCACAATAAAGTGAAAAACTCTATACATTTTTACATTGTGTTGATTTTGTTCTGATTTGTGACATTTGCTTAATTACACTATTAATTCAAAATTCATAATGATTGGGTAACAATATTTGGTCATTGAATTTTGTGGTCAAATTTTGCAAAAAATCAATATTCTTTAACTCGGAGGTACTACAGGTTTAGAGTTCATGTGCATATGAAGTTTGACATTTTGGAGCTTGAGCATCAGGCTGGCATTGTGATTTAAAAACAAAATCAAACTGTTGGGGGGTCATTGCAGCTTCCTTTTAGGAGTATGAAGAAGATTTTGATGACCTTTTCAATCCAATATTTTGTTTCAAAATAGACTGTTTAATAGTTTTATATAGTAAAAGTTTGACAACTACAACATCAATCACTCTAATACACTGCATGACTCAAATAAGTAGCTCAGTCCTAATGTAATATACTCTAATGTCAGCGACATTGTAAAAGCAGAAACTACAGTAAACTCCATCCAAAAATTTGTTCCTGGTGCAGATTCGGTTTTGAATTTAGTATATTATTATATTAAAAATAAACAATTATTATAATATAAAAATGCATTATTGAAGGATACTGTATGCACATTAGTTTTGGAACAGTTATTAAATAGTAATACATGGCATATGTTTGGGCTATTTTCCACATTTAACTTTGGGTCAGATATTTCCAAATTTTCTGAAAATTGTTGAAAATGCTGTAAACAATGGCTGCAAAAGCAACTGAAGTTCTGCATTAGTAGGAGAAAAATGTTGACTATCCTACAATAAATTCACCAATGAGACTATGCCAGCCTGCCTCTAGTCCTTTCTTTGCAAATGGTTTTCAAACTCTCTTAAGTCAAAAAGTTTGAGTATAGAATGGACAAATGAAATTAATGCCTTAAAATCTCTCTGAAGGGCAAGCAGATTGGTTGAACATGTCTGGATGGAGGTATTTTTTTCTCTTGTGTTTTCTCTATTAAAAATCCATGTCTTGCTTGTGGTACACTGCAGACAAGACAAAAAAATTCAGATAGGATTCAATACATACTTTGACTCTCAAGCTCAAGGAATTATCTTCAAAGCCTCTAAACATATCTGTTCAGAAAACATTTTTCTTTTGGAGAAAATATAGCCCTCTTAGATGAGCTCTAGATTTATCAAGATGTCTTTCAGTACAATAAAGTTTTGATCTTGCAAACAGATGAACATGGATTTTCAAAATTGTAATACAGAATTTGGTCACATTTTCACTGTTGCTGGTGTGGACCAGTCTCTAAATTGTTTGATTTTACAAATATTTGGTTATTGTGTTTACTGAAAGAGCACAAAGTCAGTATGCATTACATTTGCTTCATGGAGAATTTTACAATATTTTGACAACTATTCTCTTTTCCAAGTCCATATTTCATCGTAAAATTTTGTAATGCATGATAGGTACAGACACATAGTACAATCAACTCTATAATACATTTTAAATATTGATGTTTGATTTGAAATTGGTTGAAATGGGCTTGTAATGTATTTCTTGAGCATAAGATTCAAGTTGTGATTGATATCCTGTCTGGATTGATTTTTAATAGCAAGAATGGAAAAAATTACTTCAATGTTGTATTTGTTTACTATATGTATTTTCACTTGGGTCAGACCAATATCTAAATATATAAAATTTGGCATTTTTTTTCTACATTGATTCATTTTATTGGCTTCCATTATATTTAAAAAGTGAACATTTTCAGTTTGTTGTCAAAAATCTAAGGAATGTGAATCTATGGTCAGATCAAAGAAAGCTGCATTCATGGAAACTTGTCCAAAGCCTTACACTCTTGGAACAATATGAAATCAGATTTGTGATTAAATTGGACAAGGATAAAGTTCACAATAAAGTGAAAAACTCTATACATTTTTACATTGTGTTGATTTTGTTCTGATTTGTGACATTTGCTTAATTACACTATTAATTCAAAATTCATAATGATTGGGTAACAATATTTGGTCATTGAATTTTGTGGTCAAATTTTGCAAAAAATCAATATTCTTTAACTCGGAGGTACTACAGGTTTAGAGTTCATGTGCATATGAAGTTTGACATTTTGGAGCTTGAGCATCAGGCTGGCATTGTGATTTAAAAACAAAATCAAACTGTTGGGGGGTCATTGCAGCTTCCTTTTAAGGGTATGAAGAAGATTTTGATGACCTTTTCAATCCAATATTTTGTTTAAAATACTATTTAATAGTTGTTTTATATAGTAAAAGTTTGACAACTACAACATGACTACTACACTGCACGACTCAAATAAGTAGCTCAGTCCTAATGTAATGTACTCTAATGTCAGCGACATTGTAAAAGCAGAAACTACAGTAAACTCCATCCAAAAATTTGTTCCTGGTGCAGATTCGGTTTTGAATTTAGTATATTATTATATTAAAAATAAATAATTATTATAATATAAAAATGCATTATTGAAGGATACTGTATGCACATTAGTTTTGGAACAGTTATTAAATAGTAATACATGGCATATGTTTGGGCTATTTTCCACATTTAACTTTGGGTCAGATATTTCCAAATTTTCTGAAAATTGTTGAAAATGCTGTAAACAATGGCTGCAAAAGCAACTGAAGTTCTGCATTAGTAGGAGAAAAATGTTGACTATCCTACAATAAATTCACCAATGAGACTATGCCAGCCTGCCTCTAGTCCTTTCTTTGCAAATGGTTTTCAAACTCTCTTAAGTCAAAAAGTTTGAGTATAGAATGGACAAATGAAATTAATGCCTTAAAATCTCTCTGAAGGGCAAGCAGATTGGTTGAACATGTCTGGATGGAGGTATTTTTTTCTCTTGTGTTTTCTCTATTAAAAATCCATGTCTTGCTTGTGGTACACTGCAGACAAGACACAAAAATTCAGATAGGATTCAATACATACTTTGACTCTCAAGCTCAAGGAATTATCTTCAAAGCCTCTAAACATATCTGTTCAGAAAACATTTTTCTTTTGGAGAAAATATAGCCCTCTTAGATGAGCTCTAGATTTATCAAGATGTCTTTCAGTACAATAAAGTTTTGATCTTGCAAACAGATGAACATGGATTTTCAAAATTGTAATACAGAATTTGGTCACATTTTCACTGTTGCTGGTGTGGACCAGTCTCTAAATTGTTTGATTTTACAAATATTTGGTTATTGTGTTTACTGAAAGAGCACAAAGTCAGTATGCATTACATTTGCTTCATGGAGAATTTTACAATATTTTGACAACTATTCTCTTTTCCAAGTCCATATTTCATCGTAAAATTTTGTAATGCATGATAGGTACAGACACATAGTACAATCAACTCTATAATACATTTTAAATATTGATGTTTGATTTGAAATTGGTTGAAATGGGCTTGTAATGTATTTCTTGAGCATAAGATTCAAGTTGTGATTGATATCCTGTCTGGATTGATTTTTAATAGCAAGAATGGAAAAAATTACTTCAATGTTGTATTTGTTTACTATATGTATTTTCACTTGGGTCAGACCAATATCTAAATATATAAAATTTGGCATTTTTTTTCTACATTGATTCATTTTATTGGCTTCCATTATATTTAAAAAGTGAACATTTTCAGTTTGTTGTCAAAAATCTAAGGAATGTGAATCTATGGTCAGATCAAAGAAAGCTGCATTCATGGAAACTTGTCCAAAGCCTTACACTCTTGGAACAATATGAAATCAGATTTGTGATTAAATTGGACAAGGATAAAGTTCACAATAAAGTGAAAAACTCTATACATTTTTACATTGTGTTGATTTTGTTCTGATTTGTGACATTTGCTTAATTACACTATTAATTCAAAATTCATAATGATTGGGTAACAATATTTGGTCATTGAATTTTGTGGTCAAATTTTGCAAAAAATCAATATTCTTTAACTCGGAGGTACTACAGGTTTAGAGTTCATGTGCATATGAAGTTTGACATTTTGGAGCTTGAGCATCAGGCTGGCATTGTGATTTAAAAACAAAATCAAACTGTTGGGGGGTCATTGCAGCTTCCTTTTAAGGGTATGAAGAAGATTTTGATGACCTTTTCAATCCAATATTTTGTTTAAAATACTATTTAATAGTTGTTTTATATAGTAAAAGTTTGACAACTACAACATGACTACTACACTGCACGACTCAAATAAGTAGCTCAGTCCTAATGTAATGTACTCTAATGTCAGCGACATTGTAAAAGCAGAAACTACAGTAAACTCCATCCAAAAATTTGTTCCTGGTGCAGATTCGGTTTTGAATTTAGTATATTATTATATTAAAAATAAATAATTATTATAATATAAAAATGCATTGTTGAAGGATACTGTATGCACATTAGTTTTGGAACAGTTATTAAATAGTAATACATGGCATATGTTTGGGCTATTTTCCACATTTAACTTTGGGTCAGATATTTCCAAATTTTCTGAAAATTGTTGAAAATGCTGTAAACAATGGCTGCAAAAGCAACTGAAGTTCTGCATTAGTAGGAGAAAAATGTTGACTATCCTACAATAAATTCACCAATGAGACTATGCCAGCCTGCCTCTAGTCCTTTCTTTGCAAATGGTTTTCAAACTCTCTTAAGTCAAAAAGTTTGAGTATAGAATGGACAAATGAAATTAATGCCTTAAAATCTCTCTGAAGGGCAAGCAGATTGGTTGAACATGTCTGGATGGAGGTATTTTTTTCTCTTGTGTTTTCTCTATTAAAAATCCATGTCTTGCTTGTGGTACACTGCAGACAAGACACAAAAATTCAGATAGGATTCAATACATACTTTGACTCTCAAGCTCAAGGAATTATCTTCAAAGCCTCTAAACATATCTGTTCAGAAAACATTTTTCTTTTGGAGTAAATATAGCCCTCTTAGATGAGCTCTAGATTTATCAAGATGTCTTTCAGTACAATAAAGTTTTGATCTTGCAAACAGATGAACATGGATTTTCAAAATTGTAATACAGAATTTGGTCACATTTTCACTGTTGCTGGTGTGGACCAGTCTCTAAATTGTTTGATTTTACAAATATTTGGTTATTGTGTTTACTGAAAGAGCACAAAGTCAGTATGCATTACATTTGCTTCATGGAGAATTTTACAATATTTTGACAACTATTCTCTTTTCCAAGTCCATATTTCATCGTAAATTGTTTTAATGCATGATAGGTACAGACACATAGTACAATCAACTCTATAATACATTTTAAATATTGATGTTTGATTTGAAATTGGTTGAAATGGGCTTGTAATGTATTTCTTGAGCATAAGATTCAAGTTGTGATTGATATCCTGTCTGGATTGATTTTTAATAGCAAGAATGGAAAAAATTACTTCAATGTTGTATTTGTTTACTATATGTATTTTCACTTGGGTCAGACCAATATCTAAATATATAAAATTTGGCATTTTTTTTCTACATTGATTCATTTTATTGGCTTCCATTATATTTAAAAAGTGAACATTTTCAGTTTGTTGTCAAAAATCTAAGGAATGTGAATCTATGGTCAGATCAAAGAAAGCTGCATTCATGGAAACTTGTCCAAAGCCTTACACTCTTGGAACAATATGAAATCAGATTTGTGATTAAATTGGACAAGGATAAAGTTCACAATAAAGTGAAAAACTCTATACATTTTTACATTGTGTTGATTTTGTTCTGATTTGTGACATTTGCTTAATTACACTATTAATTCAAAATTCATAATGATTGGGTAACAATATTTGGTCATTGAATTTTGTGGTCAAATTTTGCAAAAAATCAATATTCTTTAACTCGGAGGTACTACAGGTTTAGAGTTCATGTGCATATGAAGTTTGACATTTTGGAGCTTGAGCATCAGGCTGGCATTGTGATTTAAAAACAAAATCAAACTGTTGGGGGGTCATTGCAGCTTCCTTTTAGGAGTATGAAGAAGATTTTGATGACCTTTTCAATCCAATTTTGTTTTTCAAAATAGACTGTTTAATAGTTTTTATATAGTAAAAGTTTGACAACTACAACATCAATCACTCTAATACACTGCATGACTAAATTATGTAGCTCTGTCCTGATGTAATATACTCTAATGTCAGCGACATTGTAAAAGCTGAAACTACAGTAAACTCCATCAAAAATTTGTTCCTGGTGCAGATTCAGTTTTGAAGTTTGTATATTATTATATTAAAAATAATTATTATAATATAATATAAAAATGCATTATTGAAGGATACTGTATGCACATTAGTTTTGGAACAGTTATTAAATAGTAATACATGGCATATGTTTGGGCTATTTTCCACATTTAACTTTGGGTCAGATATTTCCAAATTTTCTGAAAATTGTTGAAAATGCTGTAAACAATGGCTGCAAAAGCAACTGAAGTTCTGCATTAGTAGGAGAAAAATGTTGACTATCCTACAATAAATTCACCAATGAGACTATGCCAGCCTGCCTCTAGTCCTTTCTTTGCAAATGGTTTTCAAACTCTCTTAAGTCAAAAAGTTTGAGTATAGAATGGACAAATGAAATTAATGCCTTAAAATCTCTCTGAAGGGCAAGCAGATTGGTTGAACATGTCTGGATGGAGGTATTTTTTTCTCTTGTGTTTTCTCTATTAAAAATCCATGTCTTGCTTGTGGTACACTGCAGACAAGACACAAAAATTCAGATAGGATTCAATACATACTTTGACTCTCAAGCTCAAGGAATTATCTTCAAAGCCTCTAAACATATCTGTTCAGAAAACATTTTTCTTTTGGAGTAAATATAGCCCTCTTAGATGAGCTCTAGATTTATCAAGATGTCTTTCAGTACAATAAAGTTTTGATCTTGCAAACAGATGAACATGGATTTTCAAAATTGTAATACAGAATTTGGTCACATTTTCACTGTTGCTGGTGTGGACCAGTCTCTAAATTGTTTGATTTTACAAATATTTGGTTATTGTGTTTACTGAAAGAGCACAAAGTCAGTATGCATTACATTTGCTTCATGGAGAATTTTACAATATTTTGACAACTATTCTCTTTTCCAAGTCCATATTTCATCGTAAAATTTTGTAATGCATGATAGGTACAGACACATAGTACAATCAACTCTATAATACATTTTAAATATTGATGTTTGATTTGAAATTGGTTGAAATGGGCTTGTAATGTATTTCTTGAGCATAAGATTCAAGTTGTGATTGATATCCTGTCTGGATTGATTTTTAATAGCAAGAATGGAAAAAATTACTTCAATGTTGTATTTGTTTACTATATGTATTTTCACTTGGGTCAGACCAATATCTAAATATATAAAATTTGGCATTTTTTTTCTACATTGATTCATTTTATTGGCTTCCATTATATTTAAAAAGTGAACATTTTCAGTTTGTTGTCAAAAATCTAAGGAATGTGAATCTATGGTCAGATCAAAGAAAGCTGCATTCATGGAAACTTGTCCAAAGCCTTACACTCTTGGAACAATATGAAATCAGATTTGTGATTAAATTGGACAAGGATAAAGTTCACAATAAAGTGAAAAACTCTATACATTTTTACTTTGTGTTGATTTTGTTCTGATTTGTGACATTTGCTTAATTACACTATTAATTCAAAATTCATAATGATTGGGTAACAATATTTGGTCATTGAATTTTGTGGTCAAATTTTGCAAATGTCAATATTCTTTAACTCGGAGGTACTACAGGTTTAGATTTCATGTGCATATGATGTTTGACATTTTGGAGCTTGAGCATCAGGCTGGCACTGTGATTTAAAAACAAAATCAAATTGTTGGGGGGTCATTGCAGCTTCCTTTTAAGGGGATGAAGAAGATTTTGATGACCTTTTCAATCCAATATTTTGTTGAAAATACTATTTAATAGTTGTTTTATATAGTAAAAGTTTGACAACTACAACATCACTAATACACTGCATGACCCAAATAAGTAGCTCAGTCCTAATGTAATAAACTCTAATGTCAGCGACATTGTAAAAGCAGAAACTACAGTAAATTCCATCCAAAAATTTGTTCCTGGTGCAGATTCGGTTTTGAATTTAGTATATTATTATATTAAAAATAAATAATTATTATAATATAAAAATGCATTATTGAAGGATACTGTATGCAGATTAGTTTTGGAACAGTTATTAAATAGTAATACATGGCATATGTTTGGGCTATTTTCCACATTTAACTTTGGGTCAGATATTTCCAAATTTTCTGAAAATTGTTGAAAATGCTGTAAACAATGGCCGCAAAAGCAACTGAAGTTTGGCATTAGTAGGAGACAAATTGTGACTATCCTACAATAAGTTCACCAATGAGACTATGCCAGCCTGTCTCTAATCATTTCTTTGCAAATGGTTTTTTTTAACTCTCTTAAAGTATAGAATAGACATGCTTTAAAATCTCTCTGAAGGGCAAAAAGATTGGTTGAACATGTCTGGATGAAGTTATTTTTTCACTTGTGTTTTCTCTATTAAAAATCCATGTCTTGCTTGTGGTACACTGCAGACAAGACAAAAAAATTCAGATAGGATTCAATACATACTTTGACTCTCAAGCTCAAGGAGTTCACTCCAAAACCTGCAAACCAATCTGTTCAGAAAACCAGTTTTGTTTGAGAAAATATAGCCCTTTTATATGAGCTCTAGATTTATCAAGATGTCTTGCAATATATTTTTCATCTTGCAAACACATGAACATTGATTTTGAAAATTGTAATACAGGATTTGGTCAGATTTTTACTGTTACTGGTATGGACCAGTCTCTAAATTGTTTGATTTTACAAAGGTTTGGTTATTGTGTTTACAGATAGAGCACAAAGTACGTATGCATTTGCTTCTTGGAAATTTTTTATTTTGACAACTACCCTCTTTTCCAAGTCCATATTTCATCTTAATTTTATAATGCCGGATAGGTACAGAAACATTGTACAATTGACTGTATAATACATGTTAAATATTGATGCTTGATTTGAAATCTGTTGAAATGGGTTTGTAATGTACTCCTTGAGCATAAGAATCAAGTTGTGATTGATATTCTGTCTGGGTTGATTTTTAATAGCAAGAATGGAAAAAATTACTTCGATCTTGTATTTGTTTACTATATGTATTTTCACTGGGTCTGTCCAATATCTAAATATATAAAATGTCTTTTTTTCTACATTGATTCATATTACTGGCTTCCATTATATTCTAAAAGTGAACATTTTCAGTTGTCAAAAATCTAAGGAATGTGAATCAGTGGTCAGATCAAAGAAAGATTCATTCATGTAAACTTGTCCAAAGCACTACACTCTGGGCACAATGTAAAATCAGATATAAAGTTCACATTAAAGTGATAAACTCCTACCTTTTTACATCATATTAATTTGGTTCTGATAAGATGCATTTGCTTAATAACAGTATTGATTCAAAATTCATAATGATTCGGTAACAATATTTGGTCATTGAATTTTGTGTTCAGATTGCTCAAATGACAATTTTCTTTAACTTTGAGGTTCTACAGGTTTAAAGTTCATGTACATATGAGGGTTTGTGAGCTCGAGTATCAGGCTGGCACTGATTTTTAAACAAATGTGACAAAATCAAACTGTTGGGGGTGATAGCAGCTTCCTATTAGGGGTATGAAGAAGATTTTGATGACCTTTTCAGTCCAACATTTTGTGAAAATAGGCAATGTTTGATAGTTTTATATAGTAAAAGTTTGACAACTCCATCAACAATAACTTAGATACATGGCATGACTTGGAAAACTAGCTCAGTCCTGATGTAATACTCTAACGCAGTTGTTACCAAACTTTTTTGATCGCAACCCAAAATACCATCTTTCGCGACCCAAAATGCAGTACCAGTGTAGGGTTGCGACCTGGAGTTTGGGAACCACTGCTCCAATGTCTGTGACATTGTAAAAGCAGAAACTACAAAGTAGACTTCAACCAAAATTTGGTCCTGGTGCAGATTCAGTTTTGAAGTTTGATTTATTATTACATTAAAAATAATTTATGACTAATATAAATGACTTATTGAAGGATACTGTATACACATTAGTTCTGGAAATCAATATCAGGCTTCCGTAAATCACTGTATTTGCCAGATATGAAAACCAGTTCAGAGGTTTTTACTGGCACATACTCGGCAACCAGGCATTGGTTATTGGATATCCCAAATATCGTGATTTAAAATTGCTTTCGATTTGTTGATCTATTTAAATGTAAAATAAGCACCTTAATGAAGTTGGTTATATGGGGGTAAAGAAGGGCAACTTGATTCTTTCATGAACAATATTGTGCTAAATTTCAAAGACTGGCTTGTCAGTACAGATGCATGTTTGTAATTCTAAACAATTTTTTTTTTTGTAATTGGAAGGCTTATATATGCCTAGATGAGACAATAATAAGTATCAGTTTTACTGCTTGGGAGAGCACTACTCGCCATGTCAAAGCATAAGCATAATAAGGATGAAAATTGTAACCCTTGGCCAGTGTTTGCAGACAAGAGATTTGCCATATATTACCATGAAGCAACGTGTTGATGGATTTTTGACATCATTGAAAATAGTGCATCTTGGAGGGAGGTACACCTGATTTTGGGCTCATCTGCAGTGAGTTTCTTACAGCCATGTGTGACAGCAATCATGTCAAAAGGATAGAACTGAAGTGTTTGTCACAGGAAAGTGACTTTCCAGCCAAAGCAGTACAGTGTATATGGATTATTCATGCAAAACGTACATGATAAATTCCTGGACCATGCCATTTCCAATGCATTCACTGTGTTTGAGCCTAACACTATTACTGCAAATGCTAGTGACGTGCCACAGCTGGGTAATGATCACGTGGACACTTGGATTGCTCATTATGGTCAACAAAGAGAGAGAAGTGACTTAGTCATCAGTGCCGATGAAGTAACAAGTTTGGGATTTTCAAGTAGATTGTTTAAAACAATTATAGAGGACTGCAAGCAAATGAATTGCTGACAAAAGTTGTTCTAATGAAAGGACGGTACCTGAATGTGATTTATTTATAGAGATTTAACAGGTACTTCCAGTGTCCAGTGAGGAGTGTGGATGCAGATTTTCACACCCAAATTTATCAGAACAAAAATGCAGTGCAGGCTCAGTGTTGATACTCTTGGTGAACTTGTGAGAATAAATCTTGTTGCTGTTGATATAAAAGACCTTGATCTGATGCCAGAAGTCAGGAAGTGGAAGGGAAATCAAAACAGACATCTGTTTCAAGAAAACAAAGAGAATGATTTTGTCAAACTGACAAAATTTATATGAGTGGATTTACAATGGTGCAAATGTGGGAACATTATGATCACTGACAGGAACACTAACTACATTTTCCTTAAAAAAACAAAAACAAAAAAAAAACTGACAACCTTGTGTGGAAATCCATAGCAAATGATAGGGATACAGTTGTGGTTTGCTGCTACCACCTGATGAGACCTATGTAGGGGTTGAAACATTGTATTTTTAATGAATATATATTACAAACAGCAGATTCATCTGTGTCTATGAAGTCTGTCAAAAAAAGTCAAAATGTCCTGTTGAACTTGGGGGTGGGGTGGGTGGGGTGGATTTAAGGATCCCTGATAAACTTTTCCACATGTAATCTGATCAGATATGTCCAGTTTTCATTTTGGTCACAGTGTAGAGATTATCTGACATGCCAGGAGACGTACCATATTTTTTGCATAGTTTGTACATTTAACTTTGGTCACAGATTTCCACATTTTCTGAGAATTTACAAAAATGTCATAAAAAAAAGGCCACAGAAGCATCTGAAGTACTGTATTAGGATGAGAAACATTTTGATCATTGTACAATAAATTCACCAATGAGACTATGCCAGCCTGTCTCTAGTCATTTCTTTGCAAATGGTTTTCAAACTCTCTTAACTGAAAAGTTAGAGTATAGAATAGAGAAATTAAATGCTTTAAAATCAATGTGTAGGGCAAGCAGATTGGTTGAACATGTCTGGATGGAGGTATTTTTTCTCTTGTGTTTTCTCTATTAAAAATCCATGTCTTGTCTGTGGTGTACTGCAGACAAGAGAAAAATAACTTGGATAGGATTCAGTACATACTTTGACTCTCAGGCTCAAGAAATTCACTTCAAAGTCTCCAACCCAACCTGCTTAGAAAGAAAACGTTTTAGAGAGAAGACAAAAAGCACTTTTAGATAAGTGCTAGATATATCAAGTTGTCTTTGAAGAGGATATATGTATGATCTTACAAACATGCAAATGAGTGGATTTTCAAGATTGTGTTCAAAATTTTGGTCAGATTTTCAGAGTTACAAGTTTGGACCAGTCCCTAAATTGATTGATTTTACAAATGTGTGGTTATTAAAATTTCCATTAAGAGCACAAAGTAGGTATACATTATATGTGCTGCTTACAATGTTTGACAGCATATTGACAAATATTCTCTCTGCCCACTTTGTATTTTAGCCTAATTTTGTAATGTGAGAAAGGTATATAAACATACATGTGACAGAACCTGACACCAAACCAGTAGGTTTACAAATTTTGATCGGTAGATTGGTATCTAAACCAGCAGATTGTTATCAAAATAAATTGTATGGGGTTTTAAGGGAATTGAAAAGAAATAAAAGAAGTGCATGGTTTGCCATAATATGTACTCTTCATACTAAAACAAAACGGCAAGTTTTGAACATCAAACAGATTCTAATGGAAAATGTTATAATACTATTTATTACGAGTCAGTGTATTGTCAATTACATGAAAAAGGATGAGTTATATATCTCATAGTTCACTGCAAAGATTTTTTAAATGTCAAATCCACATGTATGAGTTTGACTTGAGATGTATTCCTGAGCCTCATTTCTTGGTGTTTTTTAGCATTGTGAGAAAGTGCACGTTTTTGACATTTTTACAGGAATTGAACTAAAAAATAGATGAGCTGCCCTTAAATATTCTTCTAAAAACATCTTAAACAACATAATAACAATTAAACAATAGACAAATAAAAATAGGTTTTTCACCTGAAATGATTTTTTATCTCGTTATTCAGAGACTTGAAAGCCATCATATATTGCCTTTGATCCCTTTCTTACTTGTAAGACTTGATAGAACATCCTGCATTTAGCCTTAAACTCTCCAAATTACAATAATAATGTAATCAATTGACAGCTTGTCGAGTACACTAGATAAAACATCACCCATTTGGTCTTAGACTTGTCAGATTGCAACAATAATGTAATCAAATAAGAGTTTGTTGAGTAAACTTTTAACCTTAGTTCAATTGCTCAGCCACACATCATTGCACTAGTTATTGTGCTACAGCATTTCAAGTCCCCAGTAGACTGCTTCCCACTCGTTTCTGTAATGTGGGGATAGAATGAGTAAAAAATACTGTTTCTGTTGTCTTAAAAAAAATGGATATTTTTTAACCTTCAATTTTTCAAAAGTGGTAGATTTTAACTATAAAATGGTATGTGCAGTAGACCGCTTTTAAAACAGTATTTTTGTCCTACTGCCGGTAGAATCAGATGTATGATGGAAACAGGAAAATGATAGTTTCATCAGGAAACATTTTGAACTTTGCCAATTCAGCATGTTTTCTCAAAGACGAAAGGGTAACAGTAACCGTGCATACATGTACAGTATATGTCAGTCAGTCATGAAGTTTCTTTGTTTTGTGCAATGTGCTGTCTTGGGAGAATTCTACTGTACTTAGTTGGGCATGGGGAGATAATCCATAATTTATCTGGGAAGTATGCAGCAAACAACTTGTTTTTCTGGGCACTCTTTTAGTTGAGACAAAAGTGGCTGGATGCAGGAGTACAAAGGATTATAGTGGTTATTATGTTTTTCACCATCAGTAAAATGTTTGTTTTTCACCATCAGTGAAAGGTGTGGCTTTTGCAAGTTTCATGTACAGCAACATTATCAAGGAGTTTGATTGACAAAAATAGCTTCCCATTTTAAGATGATTCACTAGTTATCAATAGTATATCTGCACTCCAAGCTTAATAATCAACTTGGAAAAAGAAGAATAAAAAACAAAAATCTGGGTATGATTGAAGATTTCTTAACTTTTGTATTGATATAATGGGTCTACTATAATTTTAAACAAAAATATATTTATAATTTTGACAATCCTTGGTAGTATTGTATTGATATAATGGGTCTACTATAATTTTAAACTTTTGTATATATATAATGGGTCTACTATAATTTTAAACAAAAATATGTTTATTATTTTGACAATCCTTGGTAGTATTGATATAATGGGTCTACTATAATTTAAACAAAAATATGTTTATAATTTTGACAATCCTTGGTAGTATTGTATTGATATAATGGGTCTACTATCATTTTTAAAAAAAATATATGTTGATAATTTTGACAGTCCTTGGTAGTATTGTATCGATATAATGGGTCTAATATAATTTTAAACAAAAATATGTTTATAATTTTGACATCTTTTTAATACAGTATTGATATGATGGGTCTACTATAATTTAAAAAAAAAATATGTTTATAATTTTGAAATTTTTTTAATACAGTATGACATTTTATTTATTTTATATGTTCACTGATGCTTGTGTATTACGAACTTGAAACTTAGATATTCAGAATAACTCAATTCTTTACTGTTAAGCCAAATTGTTGTCACATTGTGCTGTATATACTGTATATATTGTACATAACAGCAGGTGTCAAGGTAGATTAGTTCCTGTAACTAATTGAGTTACCTTTTCTAAATAGTCCTTATCCTTATTATTAGTATTATTATTATTATTATTATTATTATTATTATATCAAAGCTAGCACATCTTCATAAAAGAGCATTCGGGCTAATATCAATCCAAACAGAACTACAGAAAACTTGGCTGGCAAGTTAAAAATATTACCTGTTAAAGATCGAATCCATATGAGAAAAGTCAAGTGAATGTACAAGATATCCAATAAATGTGTTCCTGTCTATTTACAGTCACTATTCCAGTATAGGCTACCTGGTAACACTTCCCACCAGAGATCCATGTCCACCAAACAATTTAAAATTACCAAACCAAATAAGGAATTATTCCAAAGAAGTTTCCAATACTCATGAATAGTATTCCAGTTGAAATTGGAAATGTCCACTTTATTTCCTTCTTCCAAACTCGATATATCTAGTGGCTTCAGAGATGTAGTTAAAATGAGAATGAAAACAACTGTATTTGTAGTGATGAATGCCTCTGGGCATCATTAAATATACTACCCATCTATTTGGCACTAACTGCATATTGCATGTATATTGACCATGTTGTTTCATATGTATGAATGAGTGTCTGTATGTATGGAGGAAAGAAAGGAAAGGATGAATATATTGTTGTATATGCATGCTGCTGTGTATATGTATGCATATGTGTGTGTATATGTGTGAGTCTGTATATAAATATGTTCCTTTGTATGAGGGCCTCAAGGTAGATTAGTTCTTCAGCTAATTGTGTTACCCTCTTTAAATAAGTCATTATTGTTATTGTTATTATGAAATAGCTAAATTTGGCACTATACTACTATCATGTACTTGTACTGCTAAGGTTAGACCTAGTTTTTGTAACAGTTTGGTATTTATCTGGTACTAGTTTTTGTAACAGTTTGGTATTTATCTGGTAAAACAATGAAAATATTTTGTTAAAAAAACCTACAAGAGCATTGAATCCTTTTCAAGAGAAAGTGTGCACAAGACCATAACTTCATATGGGCACCTAGTTAGGTCCAGATAGTGGCATATCCTGGTTAGTTCAGATACTTTTTCGAGAGGGAAAAAAAACAAAAACACAAAAAAAACTAATATTGGCCATTGTTTTGAATCCATGGAGCTAAAGATTCCGGTGAAACAATACCATGCATTCATTTTTATAAGCAATATTGGAAAAATCTATTGGAGTTCTGACACCTTTCCTCAACTTTCTCTTCTTTGTTCGGTCATGCCAATGTCATCAGCTGAATGAAATCAGTGTATGGAAAAGAAAATTCAGTTCAAGAGGAATCTTAGAAAGTTAACGGATAATTTTGATGTTACAAAATCAGACCCAGTGACCCTGGGGATATAGAATAGGCATTATGCGCCCTTCTACATGTTGTAAGAGGCAACTATAAAGAAATGCGGTTTGTCCTTCTACATGTTGTAAGAGGCAACTATAAAGAAATGCAGTTTGCGCTTCTACATGTTGTAAGAGGCCACTATAAAGAAATGCGGTTTGCCCAGGGATGCATCCAGTGATGAGGTAACTTTCCAGCTGAGAAGGTCTTGGGTGTTATTTTTAAGAGTGCAGGATATTGAAAAAATTGGACTTTGTTTTTTTAAGATTTTAATGATTCTGAGCTTTTTGTTTTTTGTGCCTTACATGGGGAGACCTAAACTTACTCGGCAGTGTATAGCCAAGATTGTGCTGATCTGCCATTAAACCTTATTCATACACATTGTGAAACTAGAAAAGACTGCACAGAAAAAGTGGCTGTCCATACTTTGAATTATTTTTGTGAACATTCCTTTTTGTGAAGAAGAGAAACAAAAGTTTAAAAGGAGTGCAATTTCAATTAAAGTTGTCCCTCACTATAAAACCCCTCAGTATACTGCAGCCACTATTGTAATGTATGGCAATGATCTGACTAAAATCCCTCAGTATACTGCTGTCTATTATAATGTGTATGGCAGGGACCTCGCTATAAAATCCCTCAGTATACTGCTGTCTCTTATAATGTGTATGGCAGGGATCTGACTATAAAATCATTCAGTATACTGCTCTCTTTTATAATGTGTATATGGCAGGGATCTGACTATAAAACCCCTCAGTATACTGCTGTCTATAATGTGTATAGCAGGGATCTCGCTATAAAATCCCTCAGTATACTGCTGTCTATTATAATGTGTATATGGCAGAGATCTGACTTTCAAACCCATGAGTATACTGCTGTCTATTATAATGTGTGTATGGCAGGGATCTGACTATCAAACCCCTCAGTATACTGCTGTCTGTTACAATGTGTATATGGCAGAGATCTGACTATCAAACCCCTCAGTATACTGCTGTCTATTATAATGTGTATATGGCAGAGATCTGACTATCAAACCCTTCAGTATACTGCTGTCTATTATAATGTGTATATGGCAGAGATCTGACTATCAAACCCCTCAGTATACTGCTGTCTATTATAATGTGTATATGGCAGAGATCGGACTATCAAACCCTTCAGTATACTGCTGTCTATTATAATGTGTATATGGCAGAGATCTGACTATCAAACCCCTCAGTATACTGCTGTCTATTATAATGTGTGTATGGCAGAGGTTTTACTAATAAATATAGTAGATGCCTCTGTTATAATTTGTGTATGGCAGGGATTTTAATAATAAATAAAAGGAAAAGGTTACGAGATTGGCATACAATGTGCCATGTGGTTATCTTGTTACTTGAAGCCTCAAGGTTGTGTCACATCATTGTTTTGGTGCCACCTTCAAGATCAAAGTTGTAAACTTTGAGGGGTATTGTATATGCTTTTACCATCAACTAATGTGATGTTGATGTGAAATTTGTGGGTGTTTTGAGTATGTGCATCATAGCTGCCTCTGTTTTGAAATTGTCATAAACTTTCTGTGCATGCAACTATAGAGGTATGGGTTAATAATGCATAAAAAGAAAGGACATGCAGACATGCTGCTTTTCTAAATATTTCTATTTTAAACTAAGTTTCCATTAAGTTCCATATGACACAAACTTTTGTACCAAAGAACTCCTCACATGAACATATTTGTGAAATAGGCTTAGAATATGAGGAATGTTCCAACTGCTGGGAACTTCATAAAAAGTGAGACATGACACGAAAAATATCAAACATTATTCATTTATCATCTGTCCTGCATGAACATGGGGAGTGACAGAATATTAGTTCCATAGCAACCAGATTAAAAATATATTTTGACATGTAAGTAATTGGCCATATTTGGTCAAGCTTTCCAGGAATATTTATAGGCAAGTTTAGTTCTTAATGATTTCCATAGCAACCATTCAACCTCCATAGCAACCTGGTTGAAAAACATTTTTCACATCTCAAAATCAAAGAATTGGAGGAAATATCATGACATGATCTACAAACAAATATGTCTCTTGGTCTCAATCATGGCTAGGTGAGAAACATGATTTTGACATCTTCTAAAAAATCACTTCATTGAATGTTATCAGACTGTAGGAAAATGTTCCATCTGACATGTTTTACTTGATGTTGTGTTTTGTAGCCTCCATAACAGCCACTTATCTTTTAGATCAGCCATGTGGAAACTACATTTTCAGTATTTTTAAAACTACTATGGCAATTTAAGTCAAATCTTTCATATTGTATTGAAGATATTTTTAAAAATATATTTGCTACAATAGTTGTAATCGGGGCAGGGTGGGTTCTTTCAAACCAGAATTTTTCCTTTTTTTTTTTTACCTCTAGATATTTTTTGCACCTAATATAATGGATATAACAAGTTCTTTTTGTCAACAAATCAGAGCAAGATATTTTTTTTCAAGCTATTTATGGGGCCTGGAAATTTAAGAAAAAATCAAAGGGCCCTCACCACAAAAAGATTAAGTGACCAGTCTTTAAGTATAAAGCAGCATGGAGACAAACCTCTTAATCTAGTTTTACCTGAAAATTGCTAATATCTTTTGCTTTTAGTTCACTGTGTGACTGTGAGCCATCTCATTACACTTCCTTGATTTTTTAAAGTACGTTTCATTAACCCTTACACAAATCACTTTATTTTTTGAAAAGGAGATGAGCTTTGAATAACAGCCTGTTCAAAATATTTCCTTTTTATACTTTCATGTCAACAAGTGGGCCGTATACGGGATTTACTTTGTCCATCTGTGTGAACTTGGTATGAGCATGTGTTGTGCACCAAAACTGGGACAATGTGACCTACTTTCCAGGATCTATTGAGAACCAATGGTTAAAAATTGTTTGGGCACTAATTGAACTACATTTAAACCTATTGCCATCAAACTGGGATTAAAGGATTGATGTGTGTTTCTTACTGTGGCTAGATTGCTGTGACCTAATTTAAGAAGGTATTAAAATTGCTTAAACATTTTGTTCATCCTTCCTGTCTGGGCTGTTAACTCCTTTTTATATCTGAACATAATTACATAAAACTTGCACTATGTGTGCATATTGAGATCAACATATTACACACAAAAACTGGATCACTGTACTCACCTTTGCAGAATTTATCAACAATTGCTTTAAATTTTTTATCGATGCTGATAGTAACACTGAGCCTAATGTAACCAAACTTCTACTGAGAGTGCAACTTAATTAGGATAGGCATGTTTCAAACAAAATTGGGTTGCTATACAAGGACGAGTCTGCTATAATAATCATGACTGCCTGGAGGCCCCAATTTCTGTTGACGGCCCCAGAATTTTTATTTTTAAAATATTCCAATCAAAAGTTTGTAAAACTTGCCAGAATTTTTCTCTCATTCCATTCATATCAGTTATATGTGTTACTTGATTGGAACTGTACTTTTACCATTTCCTTATCAGAAGTCATGTTAATCGTACAAAAGCTTGGCATTGCTTTTAGGACTTGTGGTAGTATATGGAAAAATGGGAATCAGTCTAGAAATGGATGAACATAAAATAGAGTTTATGTTTTTGGAGAGCCATGATTGGATAATGAAAAGTAAAATTTTAGTGAAAAAGAATCTTTTGGGAGCTTATCCTATTAATAGCTGAGAAGAATAGAGACAATGTTTTATTGATGGAATTTCAGTCCTTTTACAGACTTGAGTTTGGCATAACAGGATTGAAGCTGGGTGGGATTAGATCTAGTGAAAATACAAAAGACAATTATGTGAATGAGATGTTTATTTATAGTGCATATGAATAATAAAGGAATCTGACACCTTACTCATGCACATAAAGTCCAACAATGGATAAAAAAAAAATGATGTGCACAAAAAGTTAAACAGTGGATATAAGAAAATAACATCGTTCTAATCAAAGAATGGAATTTCAACAAATAAAAAACAATCCTGTATATGAACAGATATGATCAATGTATGGAACTATAACCAAATATGATTAATATATGGAATTATAAACAAAGTATAGTTGACATGTGGATCTGTCTACACCATAGGATCAAAGTGTGAAATTTATAAACAGGTATGATTTTCACTTGTATAGTGATACTGAATTAAATGTTCACACAAATAGTGATATTGAAATAGATTTGATTCTAAAGTGGAATGTATGATATTTATCTTGTGGCATCCACTCGACGATCATGAGATGGTTCTGATTCAACAGCTCTCATCCAGTAGTGAAGAAACAACCTCATGTGGTCTGCTTCTCCCAGCCTGCTGAAGGATACCTCAAGAACCTCTTTGTCCTGCAGACCCACTGGTCCAGAACCTTTGGCCCCTCACAGTGAGAAAACCAGACCCATCATTCCAACCAGCATTACCAATGACCGCAGCATTCGGGCTACATAAAACCCCCGAGTTCAATGACTCCCCGTGAACAGCTAAAAATTATACTGAGTTATTAATACATGAGGTATGGTTATATATTAATACAGTGATATACATTACGCATGCATGCACATGAATTTACTTTGTTATGCATTAAATTATTTCATAACAGCTGGTTGAGATTATTGTTATAATAACCATGTTCGTATATGAATCTGTCTCGGGCAAGAATAATCGCACTGGATTGCAAGAACTCGAAAACTACTCATTGAATGCATACAGCATGTAATTGAATTCAGCTTTTCTGTTCAGCTATGGCTAACTTGAAATGGACTATAGTCTATCAGATAGCATGGCATTATGTGACATAGGTCTGATTAACTGTAAAAGTTAGAATAAATTCTGAAACATCCAAGATGTAAAACAATTCTATCACATAGAAAGATAGCAAGAAAGAATATATATTAATTTTTACATACCTCTAGAGCTGGATTGCTTCCTTAAACTGGACAGCTTATTGACAAAATTTGTCTGTATTGTGACTATATAGAGATAATTTTGGGCTGTAAGTATTATGATTGTAGTCAAATCCATGACCAGAGAACTCGAGATAATCAGGTTTCTCACCATCAGTACTTTCTAGGTGCAGCAGTGGGTAAACCAAAATAGTTACAGGACATAAGACTTCTTTTTCTGTCTTTTCACGTTTTTTGGGAAAATTCATACAAAGGTTGATGTTGTACTTTAGTGATTAATGCATTGTACTGAAACAAAATGGAGTGGGGGTAATGTCATGAAATCAATGCAAGGCAAAGTGAACTTCATCTTTCGGGTCTGTTCATGTGAAATGACGGAGTCTGAGGTGACTATTTCGTCTCAATCGCCTCCTAGCATATACCCTGTAACTATTGGGATTCTCCAACATATGTGTGAAAAGATGGCAAGAGAGCAGATAGCTGTATTCCTTCCATAAATATAAATTTTTTGTTGACTAGCAGTTTGGATAGTTGACAGTACATATGGGTAATGGTTGATACAAACATTTGTTTACTTTGAATTGCTTATATTCAACATGTGGTCTGAGATTCATTGGACAAGGTATGCTTGGTCTAGTGTAAAATGGAAAAGGACTTTTCAACTACTTTACTTGTAATTAACCAGATGTTTTTTTGTCATTTTATTTCATGCTTTTTTGTTGAATATGGAATATGCTTTTAAATAGTGGTCAATATTCTGGTTTGTTGACTTGCGTCTCCTGGGTAAATATGCTGCAAAGATTCCTATCTTTTAAAACATGGAACTTTAATTTTATGTGAAATTAATAGTGCCATATGATCACAGGGCACTTTATTTCAATAACACCTGTAAGTAGTAAAACAGAATTACTATAATGCAGTCTTAATTTATATTATGTTACATGAATAAACAGGTAAATTTGTTTTATATTGAAGACTTAATGTTATAAAAAGAAATTGTTTTTGTTTTATATTAAAAACACAACAAACAGCAACTTCTACTACCACTACTATTTCACAAGCCAACTTTTCTACCAAACATAAAAATTATGTTACTGGTAATTTTGGTTTATAATATTAACTTGTTTTTATCTGCCATAAAGGGACATCTGAAAATAAATTGCAACACAAATTATTATTGAGGTTTAGGAGGTTAGAAACCATAAGCCTGTGTGTTTAACATTCCCCAAAGTACTTGTTTTGCAATTGAAAATTCCTAGTTCTAGGGATGGGGGCCACAACATTTTATTGTTGGAGTTATCCCTGCTGTAACATACATTTCAGGATTTGTTTCCAACTTGCTGTAAGAAATGTACCCATCTTCATTTTTACACCACTACATTGATTGATATAAAACTTGCCCTTTTTTGTGTATCTTGGGATGGGATGGGTATGTGTGGCTCACCGACACTAGGTCAGTGTGACCCACTGGTTACTACAAAAAGTGGTGACAAATCTCTCTTTGTCTCTAATTCCAAAACATGTACCTTTTCACCTATTGCTATAAAAGGACACTAAGAATGCATCTTAGAATTAGAGTGCTTAACACATTTCCAGGATTCTGAACACTACTTGTATATGGTGTCTGTGCGCAAATTATAACACCTTTTAACCCATTTACTACCAAACATGCATGTCAAGTGCGTAAGGGAAATCAGTTATGTCATATATCAAAACTGGGCTGTTGAGACCTACATTCTGTGGTTAGTTGGCGACTCAAAGATACTGACTGATGTCACAGAAGTAGAGGTTATGTTGTGAGCTCCTGTCCACTAACAACTCTAGCTTGCTAGTTAAACTCTGGTTTTTACAAGTAAGACATGAAGATAGACTGGGGGAGGTGTAGCAGGTGCAATTGCACCCATAGTTTCAACAGATTCAATTTGTAAAAGATGGACAAAAATCGAAACAACACAACTTTCTGGCACAACTAACGAGTTTTAATTATCTAGTGTCCTTTGCGACCAGAATTCACTAATGACTTGAATATATTTGGTACCAAATTTTGTTTTCGGACTACCAAATGTTGTTTTCAGACTACACAACTGTCAGGTTCTAAGGCCAAAAAAATGTTTCCGGTTGGCCGAACGTCCCTGTTTCTCATTGCTCACCCTACCACTTTTTCCCCACCTCCCAAATATATTTTTTTAATAAAATAAATCACATTGCAAAAATTGATTTGTGCATCTAATTGAGCCAGTTTTGCCCAGTACTTTGAAGAGCTTGAAATCTTCTTTGATTTATATATAATGTTTAAAAAAGAAAAAAGAAAACCTACCTGCCTACCCTAATTTTAAAACCAGTGCAATAGGAAACACATATTTTTTTTGGCTTAAAGCCCACGGGACTACCAGCAGCATCAGATTTTTTCTATTTTTGTATTGGGAAACCCACTGGCAGTTTGTACCCCCTTCCGATTTGAAATGTGAAAAGCTTCAAGGATGTAAAAAAAAAAAAAAGCACAAAACTTTGTCATTTCATTCATCAATTTATAATTTCCAGCCTGATTATTGGTAGAGGGTCCCTAACACTGTCATCTCCTTTCTTCCATTCCATGCTCAGGATGCTGTATTTATGTGGCTTGGGAAAATATATTGCATACATCGCAGAAATGGACATCAACATGAAATGTCTCTGACTGAATTGCTTGTGTTGTTTCGTGTTTATTCCGTTCCATGGACAGGAATGCATATTCATGGAGATGGAGCCTGTTCGGCACTGGGCACGGGATCTCTGCAATGGACATTGTTCTGAAAGCCTTTAACTTGGATTGCTTCCATTGTTTGTGTTTATTCCATTCCACCAACAGGAAGGCATATTCATGTAGATGGGGATGAGTCTACATGCATAAGCCTTGCTGACATTGGAATGCAACAAACACAAAACAACATAAGCAATGCACTCCAATGCTTGTATTGTTTCATGTTTATTCCATTCCAAAGACAGGAAGGCATATTCATGTAGATGGGGCCCAATCTACATGCATAAGCCTTCTTGACTTTGGAATGCAACATAGACAAAAAAAACACCAGCAATTCACTCCAATGCTTATTTTGTTTCATGTTTATTCTATTGCACGGACAGGAAGGCATATTCATGTAGATGGGGCCCAATCTACATGCATAAGCCTTCCTGACTTTGGAATGGAACAAACAGAAAACAACACAAGCAATTCACTCCAATGCTTATTTTGTTTCATGTTTATTGCATTGCACGGACAGGAAGGCATATTCATGTAGATTGGGCCCAATCTACATGCATAAGCCTTCCTGACTTTGGAATGGAACAAACACAAAACAACACAAGCAATTCACTCCAATACTTATGTTGTTTCATGTTTATTCCATTGCACGGACAGGAAGGCATATTC
Source organism: Margaritifera margaritifera (assembly GCA_029931535.1). Lineage (NCBI taxonomy): Eukaryota > Metazoa > Mollusca > Bivalvia > Unionida > Margaritiferidae > Margaritifera > Margaritifera margaritifera. Next base: position 10,650 of record JAQPZY010000290.1, on the reverse strand, counting down.
ATGTAGATTGGGCCCAATCTACATGCATAAGCCTTCTTGACTTTGGAATGCAACAAACACAAAACAACACTAGAAATTTACTCAAATGCTGATGTTGTTTCATGTGTATTCCATTGGAAGGACAGGAAGGCATATTCATGTAGATTGGGCCCAATCTACATGCATAAGCCTTCTTGACTTTTGAATGCAACATACACAAAACAACACAAGGAGTTCATTCCGATGCTTATGTTGTTTCATGTTTATTCCATTGCATGGACAGGAAGGCATATTCATATAGATGGGGCCCAGTCTACATGGATGTGCCTTCCTGATCTTGGAATAGAACAAAGAAAAAACAAGATGGGCAATCCAACCTGAAGCATTGCACAGAAATGTCCATTCCAGTGAAGACATGTACACTACCGAATAATTCACTAGTATTGTGGTACCGAATCGTCCGAGTTGTGACGAGGGATCAGTGTACAGTGTTAAGAGTACGATATCTCACGAGATAATTTGCAAGATCAGAGGTCATTAAATCACATGAAATGTCGTTGACATACATAGTTTGAGTCTTGGTCTTCATTGCGGGAATATTTGTTTAAGACATTAGAGTTGATTTGATGTTGCTGCATTCGTTAAAAATGCCAGGTTTTTGTAGTTTCAGTTTGTTATGGGTAGTAAAGCCGGAATGGCAATCTTGGTTATGATCGGTTGAAAGAGATCCAAATTCAGCTATGTGTACTTTATGTAGCAAAGATTTTTTTTCTCAGTGGCCTCCATGGGGAAATCAGCAGCGGAAAAAGATGCACAAGGTGAAAATCACCAACAGAGATGTAAAATGGCTTTCAATAATTCACTAGTAAATTACCGGTTAGTACAATATTGCTTCTATCTTGCTTTTGTGACGACATTTTGTCATCATTTTCTGCATTTGAACAAAGTGACACAGGACGTTTAGATTCATTTAATAAAACTAAAGATAGGCTGGACATCTTTCTTTACACTGCCCTGGCCAAATAATATCCTGAGCTGTGGGAAGTCACAAGAAAGCTGCTAATCTTGAGTCTTGGCCAAGCTTCTGTTTAAAGGGGCTTTTCTGTTAACAAAGATATCATCTGTGAAAATCAGAATGATAATACTCATATTGCAGGAAGGCATATTCATGTAGATGGGGCCCAATCTACATGCATAAGCCTTCTTGACTTTGGAATGCAACAAACACAAACCAACACAAGCAATTCACTCCAGTGCTTGTGTTGTTTCAGGTTTATTCCATTGCACTGACAGGAAGGCATATTCATGTAGATGGGGCCCAATCTACATGCATAAGCCTTCTTGACTTTGGAATGGAACAATCACAAAACAACACAAGGAATTAACTCCAATGCTTGTGTTGTTTCATGTTTATTCCATTGTGCGGACAGGAAGGCATATTCATGTAGATTGGGCCCAATCTACATGCATAGGCCTTCTTGACTTTTGAATGCCACATCCACAAAACAACACGAGTTCATTCCGATGCTTATGTTGTTTCATGTTTATTCCATTGCATGGACAGGAAGGCATATTCATATAGATGGGGCCCAGTCTACATGGATGTGCCTTCCTGATCTTGGAATGGAACAAACAAAAAACAAGATGAGCTATCCAACCTGAATCATTGCACAGGAATGTCCATTGCAGTGAAGACATGTACACTACCGAATAATTCACTAGTATTGTGGTACTGAATTGGCTGAGTTGTGACGAGGGATCAGTGTACAGTGTTAAGAGTACGATATCCCACGAGATAATTTGCAAGATCAGAGGTCATTAAATCACATGAAATGTCGTTGACATGCATAGTTTGAGTCTTGGTCTTCATTGCGGGAATATTTGTTTAAGACATTAGAGTTGATTTGATGTTGCTGCATTCGTTAAAAATGCCAGGTTTTTGTAGTTTCAGTTTGTTATGGGTAGTAAAGCCGGAATGGCAATCTTGGTTATGATCGCTTGAAAGAGATCCAAATTCAGCTATGTGTACTTTATGTAGCAAAGATTTTTTTTCTCAGTGGCCTCCATGGGGAAATCAGCAGCGGAAAAAGATGCACAAGGTGAAAATCACCAACAGAGATGTAAAATGGCTTTCAATAATTCACTAGTAAATTACCGGTTAGTACAATATTGCTTCTATCTTGCTTTTGTGACGACATTTTGTCATCATTTTCTGCATTTGAACAAAGTGACACAGGACGTTTAGATTCATTTAATAAAACTAAAGATTTGCTGGACATCTTTCTTTACACTGCCATGGCCAAATAATATCCTGAGCTGTGGGAAGTCACAAGAAAGCTGCTAATCTTGAGTCTTGGCCAAGCTTCTGTTTAAAGGGGCTTTTCTGTTAACAAAGATATCATCTGTGAAAATCAGAATGATAATACTCATATTGCAGGAAGGCATATTCATGTAGATGGGGCCCAATCTACATGCATAAGCCTTCTTGACTTTGGAATGCAACAAACACAAACCAACACAAGCAATTCACTCCAGTGCTTGTGTTGTTTCAGGTTTATTCCATTGCACTGACAGGAAGGCATATTCATGTAGATGGGGCCCAATCTACATGCATAAGCCTTCTTGACTTTGGAATGGAACAATCACAAAACAACACAAGGAATTAACTCCAATGCTTATTTTGTTTCATGTTTATTCCATTGCACGGACAGGAAGGCATATTCATGTAGATGGGGCCCAATCTACATGCATAAGCCTTCCTGACTTTGGAATGGAAGAAACAGAAAACTACACAGGCAATTCACTCCAATGCTTGTGTTGTTTCATGTTTATTCCATTGGACAGACAAGAAGTCGTATTCATGTAGATTGGGCCCAATCTACATGCATAAGCCTTCTTGACTTTTGAATGCATCATACACAAAGCAACACAAGGAGTTCATTCCGATGCTTATGTTGTTTCGTGTTTATTCCATTGCAATAACAGGAAGTCATATTCATATAGAAGGGGCCCAGTCTACATGGATGTGCCTTTCTGATCTTGGAATGGAACAAAGAAAAAACAAGATGGGCAATCCAACCTGAAGCGTTACACAGGAATGTCCATTCCAGTGAAGACATATGCACTACCGAATAATTCACTAGTATTGTGGTACCAAATCGGCCGAGTTGTGACGAGGGATCAGTGTACAGTGTTAAGAGTACGATATCCCACGAGATAATTTGCAAGATCAGAGGTCATTAAATCACATGAAATGTCGTTGACATGCATAGTTTGAGTCTTGGTCTTCATTGCGGGAATATTTGTTTAAGACATTAGAGTTGATTTGATGTTGCTGCATTCGTTAAAAATGCCAGGTTTTTGTAGTTTCAGTTTGTTATGGGTAGTAAAGCCGGAATGGCAATCTTGGTTATGATCGGTTGAAAGAGATCCAAATTCAGCTATGTGTACTTTATGTAGCAAAGTTTTTTTTTCTCAGTGGCCTCCATGGGGAAATCAGCAGCGGAAAAAGATGCACAAGGTGAAAATCACCAACAGAGATGTAAAATGGCTTTCAATAATTCACTAGTAAATTACCGGTTAGTACAATATTGCTTCTATCTTGCTTTTGTGACGACATTTTGTCATCATTTTCTGCATTTGAACAAAGTGACACAGGACGTTTAGATTCATTTAATAAAACTAAAGATAGGCTGGACATCTTTCTTTACACTGCCCTGGCCGAATAATATCCTGAGCTGTGGGAAGTCACAAGAAAGCTGCTAATCTTGAGTCTTGGCCAAGCTTCTGTTTAAAGGGGCTTTTCTGTTAACAAAGATATCATCTGTGAAAATCAGAATGATAATACTCATATTGCAGGAAGGCATATTCATGTAGATGGGGCCCAATCTACATGCATAAGCCTTCTTGACTTTGGAATGCAACAAACACAAACCAACACAAGCAATTCACTCCAGTGCTTGTGTTGTTTCATGTTTATTCCATTGCACTGACAGGAAGGCATATTCATGTAGATGGGGCCCAATCTACATGCATAAGCCTTCTTGACTTTGGAATGCAACAAACACAAAACAACACAAGCAATTCACTCCAATGCTTATTTTGTTTCATGTTTATTCCATTGCACTGACAGGAAGGCATATTCATGTAGATGGGGCCCAATCTACATGCATAAACCTTCTTGACTTTGGAATGGAACAAACCGAAAACAACACAAGGAATTAACTCCAATGCTTATTTTGTTTCATGTTTATTCCATTGCACGGACAGGAAGGCATATTCATGTAGATTGGGCCCAATCTACATGCATAAGCCTTCCTGACTTTGGAATGGAAGAAACAGAAAACGACACAAGCAATTCACTCCAATGCTTGTGTTGTTTCATGTTTATTCCATTGGACGGACATGAAGTCGTATTCATGTAGATTGGGCCTAATCTACATGCATAAGCCTTCTTGACTTTTGAATGCAACATACACAAAACAACACAAGGAGTTCATTCCGATGCTTATGTTGTTTCATGTTTATTCCATTGCATGGACAGGAAGGCATATTCATATAGATGGGGCCCAGTCTACATGGATGTGCCTTCCTGATCTTGGAATGGAACAAAGAAAAACAATATGGGCAATCCAACCTGAAGCATTGCACAGAAATGTCCATTCCAGTGAAGACATGTACACTACCGAATAATTCACTAGTATGGTGGTACCGAATGGTCCGAGTTGTGACGAGGGATCAGTGTACAGTGTTAAGAGTACGATATCCCACGAGATAATTTGCAAGATCAGAGGTCATTAAATCACATGAAATGTCGTTGACATGCATAGTTTGAGTCTTGGTCTTCATTGCGGGAATATTTGTTTAAGACATTAGAGTTGATTTGATGTTGCTGCATTCGTTAAAAATGCCAGGTTTTTGTAGTTTCAGTTTGTTATGGGTAGTAAAGCCGGAATGGCAATCTTGGTTATGATCGCTTGAAAGAGATCTAAATTCAGCTATGTGAACTTTATGTAGCAAAGTTTTTTTTTCTCAGTAGCCTCCATGGGGAAATCAGCAGCGGAAAAAGATGCACAAGGTGAAAATCACCAACAGAGATGTAAAATGGCTTTCAATAATTCACTAGTAAATTACCGGTTAGTACAATATTGCTTCTATCTTGCTTTTGTGACGAGATTTTGTCATCATTTTCTGCATTTGAACAAAGTGACACAGGACGTTTAGATTCATTTAATAAAACTAAAGATAGGCTGGACATCTTTCTTTACACTGCCCTGGCCAAATAATATCCTGAGCTGTGGGAAGTCACAAGAAAGCTGCTAATCTTGAGTCTTGGCCAAGCTTCTGTTTAAAGGGGCTTTTCTGTTAACAAAGATATCATCTGTGAAAATCAGAATGATAATACTCATATTGCAGGAAGGCATATTCATGTAGATGGGGCCCAATCTACATGCATAAGCCTTCTTGACTTTGGAATGCAACAAACACAAACCAACACAAGCAATTCACTCCAGTGCTTGTGTTGTTTCAGGTTTATTCCATTGCACTGACAGGAAGGCATATTCATGTAGATGGGGCCCAATCTACATGCATAAGCCTTCTTGACTTTGGAATGGAACAATCACAAAACAACACAAGAAATTCACTCCAATGCTTATGTTGTTTCATGTTTATTCCATTGCATGGACAGGAAGGCATATTCATGTAGATGGGGCCCAATCTGCATGCATAAGCCTTCCTGACATTGGAATGCAACAAACACAAAACAACACAAGCAATTCACTCCAATGCTTATTTTGTTTGATGTTTATTCCATTGCACTGACAGGAAGGCCTATTCATGTAGATGGGGCCCAATCTACATGCATAAGCCTTCTTGACTTTGGAATGGAACAAACCGAAAACAACACATAGAATTTACTCCAATGCTTATTTTGTTTCATGTTTATTCCATTGCACTGACAGGAAGGCATATTCATGTAGATTGGGCCCAATCTACATGCATAAGCCTTCCTGACTTTGGAATGCAACAAACACAAAACAACACAAGCAATTCACTCCAATTCTTATTTTGTTTCATGTTTATTCCATTGCATGGACAGGAAGGCATATTCATGTAGATTGGGCCCAATCTACATGCATAAGCCTTCTTGACTTTGGAATGGAACAAACCGAAAACTACACAAGCAATTCACTCCAATTCTTATTTTGTTTCATGTTTATTCCATTGCACTGACAGGAAGGCCTATTCATGTAGATGGGTCCCAATCTACATACATAAGCCTTCTTGACTTTGGAATGGAACAAACCGAAAACAACACAAGGAATTATCTCCAATGCTTATTTTATTTCATGTTTTTTCCATTGCACGGACAGGAAGTCATATTCATGTAGATTGGGCCCAATCTACATGCATTAGCCTTCCTGACTTTGGAATGGAAGAAACACAAAACAACACAAGCAATTCACTCCAATTCTTATTTTGTTTCATGTTTATTCCATTGCACTGACAGGAAGGCATATTCATGTAGATGGGGCCCAATATACATGCATAAACCTTCTTGACTTTGGAATGGAACAAACCGAAAACTAAACAATGAATTAACTCCAATGCTTATTTTGTTTCATGTTTATTCCATTGCACGGACAGGAAGGCATATTCATGTAGATTGAGCCCAATCTACATGCATAAGCCTTCCTGACTTTGGAATGGAAGAAACACAAAATGACACAAGCAATTAACTCCAATGCTTTTGTTGTTTCATGTTTATTTCATTGGACGGACATGATGTCGTATTCATGTAGATTGGGCCCAATGTACATGCATATGCCTTCTTGACTTTTGAATGCAACATACACAAAACAACTCAAGGAGTTCATTCCGATGCTTATGTTGTTTCATGTTTATTCCATTGCATGGACAGGAAGGCATATTCATATAGATGGGGCCCAGTCTACATGGATGTGCCTTCCTGATCTTGGAATGGAACAAAGAAAAACAATATGGGCAATCCAACCTGAAGCATTGCACAGAAATGTCCATTCCAGTGAAGACATGTACACTACCGAATAATTCACTAGTATGGTGGTACCGAATGGTCCGAGTTGTGACGAGGGATCAGTGTACAGTGTTAAGAGTACGATATCCCACGAGATAATTTGCAAGATAAGAGGTCATTAAATCACATGAAATGTCGTTGACATGCATAATTTGAGTCTTGGTCTTCATTGCGGGAATATTTGTTTAAGACATTAGGGTTGATTTGATGTTGCTGCATTCGTTAAAAATGCCAGGTTTTTGTAGTTTCAGTTTGTTATGGGTAGTAAAGCCGGAATGGCAATCTTGGTTATGATCGCTTGAAAGAGATCCAAATTCAGCTATGTGTACTTTATGTAGCAAAGATTTTTTTTCGCAGTGGCCTCCATGGGAAAATCAGCAGCGGAAAAAGATGCACAAGGTGAAAATCACCAACAGAGATGTAAAATGGCTTTCAATAATTCCCTAGTAAATTACCGGTTAGTACAATATTGCTTCTATCTTGCTTTTGTGATGACATTTTGTCATCATTTTCTGCATTTGAACAAAGTGACACAGGACGTTTAGATTCATTTAATAAAAGTAAAGATAGGCTGGACATCTTTCTTTACACTGCCCTGGCCAAATAATATCCTGAGCTGTGGGAAGTCACAAGAAAGCTGCTAATCTTGAGTCTTGGCCAAGCTTCTGTTTAAAGGGGCTTTTCTGTTAACAAAGATATCATCTGTGAAAATCAGAATGATAATACTCATATTGCAGGAAGGCATATTCATGTAGATGGGGCCCAATCTACATGCATAAGCCTTCTTGACTTTGGAATGCAACAAACACAAACCAACACAAGCAATTCACTCCAGTGCTTGTGTTGTTTCAGGTTTATTCCATTGCACTGACAGGAAGGCATATTCATGTAGATGGGGCCCAATCTGCATGCATAAGCCTTCTTGACTTTGGAATGGAACAATCACAAAACAACACAAGATATTCACTCCTGTTGTTTCATGTTTATTCCATTGCATGGACAGGAAGGCATATTCATGTAGATGGGGCCCAATCTACATGCATTAGCTTTCTTGACTTTGGAATGCAACAAACACAAAACAACACAAGCAATTCACTCCAATGCTTATTTTGTTTCATGTTTATTCCATTGCACGGACAGGAAGGCATATTCATGTAGATTGGGCCCAATCTACATGCATAAGCCTTCCTGACTTTGGAATGGAAGAAACAATAAATGACACAAGCAATTCACTCCAATTCTTATTTTGTTTCATGTTTATTCCATTGCACTGACAGGAATTCCTATTCATGTAGATGGGGCCCAATCTACATGCATAAGCCTTCTTGACTTTGGAATGGAACAAACTGAAAACTACACAATGAATTAACTCCAATTCTTATTTTGTTTTATGTTTATTCCATTGCACGGACAGGAAGTCATGTTCATGTAGATTGGGCCCAATCTACATGCATAAGCCTTCCTAACTTTGGAATGTAAGAAACAGAAAAAGACACGAGCAATTCACTCCAATGCTTGTGTTGTTTCAAGTTTATTCCATTGGACGGACATGAAGTCGTATTCATGTAGATTGGGCCCAATCTACATGCATAAGCCTTCTTGACTTTTGAATGCAACAAACAGAAAACAACACAAGCAATTCACTCCAATGCTTATTTTGTTTCATGTTTATTCCATTGCACGGACAGGAAGGCCTATTCATGTAGATGGGGCCGAATCTACATGCATAAGCCTTCCTGACTTTGGAATGGAAGAAACACAAAACGACACAAGCAATTCACTCCAATTCTTATTTTGTTTCATGTTTATTCCATTGCACTGACAGGAAGGCCTATTCATGTAGATGGGGCCCAATCTACATACATAAGCCTTCTTGACTTTGGAATGGAACAAACCGAAAACAACACAAGGAATTATCTCCAATGCTTATTTTATTTCATGTTTTTTCCATTGCACGGACAGGAAGTCATATTCATGTAGATTGGGCCCAATCTACATGCATTAGCCTTCCTGACTTTGGAATGGAAGAAACACAAAACAACACAAGCAATTCACTCCAATTCTTATTTTGTTTCATGTTTATTCCATTGCACTGACAGGAAGGCATATTCATGTAGATGGGGCCCAATATACATGCATAAACCTTCTTGACTTTGGAATGGAACAAACCGAAAACTAAACAATGAATTAACTCCAATGCTTATTTTGTTTCATGTTTATTCCATTGCACGGACAGGAAGGCATATTCATGTAGATTGAGCCCAATCTACATGCATAAGCCTTCCTGACTTTGGAATGGAAGAAACACAAAATGACACAAGCAATTAACTCCAATGCTTTTGTTGTTTCATGTTTATTTCATTGGACGGACATGATGTCGTATTCATGTAGATTGGGCCCAATGTACATGCATATGCCTTCTTGACTTTTGAATGCAACATACACAAAACAACTCAAGGAGTTCATTCCGATGCTTATGTTGTTTCATGTTTATTCCATTGCATGGACAGGAAGGCATATTCATATAGATGGGGCCCAGTCTACATGGATGTGCCTTCCTGATCTTGGAATGGAACAAAGAAAAACAATATGGGCAATCCAACCTGAAGCATTGCACAGAAATGTCCATTCCAGTGAAGACATGTACACTACCGAATAATTCACTAGTATGGTGGTACCGAATGGTCCGAGTTGTGACGAGGGATCAGTGTACAGTGTTAAGAGTACGATATCCCACGAGATAATTTGCAAGATAAGAGGTCATTAAATCACATGAAATGTCGTTGACATGCATAATTTGAGTCTTGGTCTTCATTGCGGGAATATTTGTTTAAGACATTAGGGTTGATTTGATGTTGCTGCATTCGTTAAAAATGCCAGGTTTTTGTAGTTTCAGTTTGTTATGGGTAGTAAAGCCGGAATGGCAATCTTGGTTATGATCGCTTGAAAGAGATCCAAATTCAGCTATGTGTACTTTATGTAGCAAAGATTTTTTTTCGCAGTGGCCTCCATGGGAAAATCAGCAGCGGAAAAAGATGCCCAAGGTGAAAATCACCAACAGAGATGTAAAATGGCTTTCAATAATTCCCTAGTAAATTACCGGTTAGTACAATATTGCTTCTATCTTGCTTTTGTGATGACATTTTGTCATCATTTTCTGCATTTGAACAAAGTGACACAGGACGTTTAGATTCATTTAATAAAAGTAAAGATAGGCTGGACATCTTTCTTTACACTGCCCTGGCCAAATAATATCCTGAGCTGTGGGAAGTCACAAGAAAGCTGCTAATCTTGAGTCTTGGCCAAGCTTCTGTTTAAAGGGGCTTTTCTGTTAACAAAGATATCATCTGTGAAAATCAGAATGATAATACTCATATTGCAGGAAGGCATATTCATGTAGATGGGGCCCAATCTACATGCATAAGCCTTCTTGACTTTGGAATGCAACAAACACAAACCAACACAAGCAATTCACTCCAGTGCTTGTGTTGTTTCAGGTTTATTCCATTGCACTGACAGGAAGGCCTATTCATGTAGATGGGGCCCAATCTACATGCATAAGCCTTCTTGACTTTGGAATGCAACAAACCGAAAACAACACAAGGAATTAACTC